>JAVJIX010000053.1:2512500-2882500 GCA_036785185.1 Paratrypauchen microcephalus | reverse complement strand
TCTGTTACATAAGGGTGACATCACCAGTCTTTAATGTGACAGTAACACCACACAATGAAATACTGACATCTGGTGGCTTCTCAACTTACTACATGATAAAAGTAAAAAAATTTACATTTTTACAACGCAAAGCCAAAGTTTGATAGCTGATTTGGAACTGGTACTACTACTACTACTACTACTACTACTACTACTACTACTACTACTACTACTACTACTGCTGCTGCTGCTGCTGCTGCTGCTGCTACTACTACTACGACTACTACTACTACTACTACTACTGCTGCTGCTGCTGCTGCTGCTGCTGCTAATGCTAATGCTACTACAGTAATCCCTTGTTTATCGTGGGGGTTAGGTTCCAGAAATAACCCGCAGTAAGAGAAATCCGCGAAGTAGGACAACTTTATAATTTTACAATTATTCTACATGTTTTAAGGCTGTAAATGCCTCACCACACACATTATACACTTTTCTCAGACTGGAATTAACCTTTTCTCACATTTCTCTCTCGTTTAAACACTCAAACTTTCATAGATTTTCAACAAAATGTATTAATAGGGGAGACACGGCCCCAGAAGCGTCGCCGGACGCGCGAGGAGCGCTGACACGTCCCGGGACGCGACGCGCACCAACCCCTTGGAGAAGTGCGCGACACGTGCACCCCTCATCGTGGTCAAATCCGTGACAGAGCAGCACAACCGGCGTGAGGCCACGCGTACACCGGGGCTGCGAGCACGAGATCGAACCACGGCGCCCGGACCGCGTCCTCTCAGCCCGAGCCACAAACCAGCCGCACGAAACCAGCAAAGAGCGGCACGTGGTGGTTTAATCCTGGTTCAGACCTGGTCCAGTCCTGGTTTAGTCCAGGTTTAGACCTGGTTTAGACCTGGTCTAGTCCTGGTTTAAACCTGGTTTAGACCTGGTTTAGACCTGGTCTAGTCCTGGTTTAGTCCAGGTTTAGACCTGGTCTAGACCTGGTTTAGTCCAGGTTTAGACCTGGTTTAGACCTGGTCTAGTCCAGGTTTAGACCTGGTTTAGACCTGGTCTAGTCCTGGTTTAGTCCAGGTTTAGACCTGGTTTAGACCTGGTCTAGTCCTGGTTTAAACCTGGTTTAGACCTGGTTTAGACCTGGTCTAGTCCTGGTTTAGTCCAGGTTTAGACCTGGTCTAGACCTGGTTTAGTCCAGGTTTAGACCTGGTTTAGACCTGGTCTAGTCCAGGTTTAGACCTGGACTAAACCTGGACTAGACGCAGAACACAATGTTACACTATAAAAATGTTTTAAAAAATCCGCGAAACAGCGAGGCCGCGAACAGTGAACTACGTGATACACTGTACTACTGATGCTACTACTACTATTACTACTACTACTAATGGTACTACTACTACTACTACTAATGGTACTACTACTACTGCTACTACTATTACTAATTCTACTGGTGCTACTACTACTACTACTATTACTGCTACTATTACTACTATTACTACTTCTACTGATGCTACTACTACTACTATTACTACTTCTACCACTACTACTACTACTACTACGACTACTACGTCTACTACTACTGCTACTACTACTAACAACAACAATAATAATAGTAATACATTTTATTTAAAGCAGCTTTCAAGACACTCAACGTTACTGTACAACATTAAAAAATACAAAATACAATAAAAAGTACTGAAAAGAACTACAGTTGAATACTGTGAAATCGATCATGTTTAAAAAAGTATTTTGGGGTTATTAAGGGATTCTAATTTGTTATTGCGATGATGATTCACCACAGTCTGTTTACAGAGTCTTTATTGAACTCTGATCGAGCTGTTTTGGCTGTGAAACAAAGAACGTTATTATCTCTGCGTCTCATTTGTATCAGGCACATCTGCTTCTCGTAATCCTGTGGTGGGACTCGTTATTAGACCTAAGAGTCCACACGGCTTTTAAACGTCATTCATCAAAACAACACAATATTATGTAAAAGATTTGCATGTGGTGAGGAAAACGGTACTATCTTGGGATTGTTTGTCAAATTTAGTCGCTTCGCTCGTTTATTCGGCAGAATCTGTGATGTTTTTCAATCCCCTGCTCTTTTTATTCCTCCTAATCCTAACCTGATCATCTGTGTTAAAATATGAATGAGGCAGAGGGACGATCGAGGGCTATGGGCTGGCGGTCAATACAATCAATAATTCCAATGTGTGCGTTTAGTTCTGACTAGACTGGGACACTTATTCAGTCTCAGGACCTCAGTGGACACACTAAACTGTTTGGTATTGGGTTTTATAATAGTAGTTGGAAAAAAAGCAGTGAAATTCATTGCATATGGCATGGTACGCATACACAAATAATAATAATAATAATTTTCCGCTTATCCGGGGTCAGGTCACGAGGGCAACAGTCTAAGCAGGGACTCCCAGACTTCCTCCACCCCGGACACTTCCTCCAGCTCCTCCAGGGAGATCCCAAGGCGTTCCCAGGCCAGCCGGGAGACATAGTCCCTCCAGCGTGTCCTAGGTCTTCCCCGGGGCCTCCTCCCGGTGGGACATGCCCGGAACACCTCCCGAGGGAGGCGTCCAGGAGGCATCCTGAACAGATGCCCGAGCCACCTACCGGCTGGTTAGCTCAAGTGGTAAGCCACTGACTTTCCCCCCGGGGGTTGTGGGTTCAAATCCCCCCTGGCAATGAGCTAACCAGTGTGGGTCCTTGGGCAAGACCCTTCACGGTACTGCCCCCCGGGTGCCGAAAAAGATGGCTGCTCACTGCTCCTGAAAAAAAGGATGGGTCAAATGCAGAAGTCAAATTTCTCCCATGTGTCACTGTGTGTCATTGTGTGTGAGACCAATAAAGGCTTAATCTTAATCTTAATCACCTCAGCTGCTCCTCTCGACGTGGAGGAGCAGCGGCTCTACTCCGAGCTCCTCCCGTGTGACTGAGCTCCTCACCCTATCTCTAAGGGAGCGCCCAGTCACTCTGCGGAGGAAACTCATTTCGGCCGCTTGTATCCGCGATCTCGTCCTTACGGTCATTACCCAGAGCTCATGACAATAGGTGAGGGCAGGAACGTAGATCGACGTTAAATCGAGAGCTTCGCCTTTTGGCTCAGCTCCCTCTTCACCACAACGGTCCGGTACAGCGACCGCATCACTGCCGACGCTGCACCGATCCACCTGTCAATCTCACGCTCCATCCTCCCCTCACTCGTGAACAAGACCCCGAGATACTTGAACTCCTCCACTTGAGGTAAGAACTCCCTACCCACCTGGAGAGGGCAAACCACCTAATAATTATAATAATAATAATAATAATAATACAGTGGTTTTATATAGTGCTTTTGATGGTAACTCAAAGATGCTTCTCAAAATAATAACACAAAAGTAAGGACAGGACAGACAAAACAAGTAGTGAGGTGCAGTCGTGTGTGGGTGTGTGTGTGTGGGCTGTGAGGAAAAGTTGAGTTTTGAGCTGTTTTCTTTTTTTTTTATTTCTAACGTAGGCAGCAATAGGGACGACTCTTTAACCAAATGTAAGTTTAATTTTGTTTGGGAATCAGAATTTACACTTCACATACTTTACAAAAAATCAGTTTACAGTGATTCAGTTCAATGTATTTTTCCACAATTAACACATAGCTCTGGATGATAAAAGGAGAAATTCAATGTGTCAACTGGACAAAGTTTATTTCGTCGAAAACGTTGCATTCATTTGAGGACAGTGAGGTTCAGATCTTGGCCAGGGAAAAGAACTGGTTTGAGAGGAGAGTTAAAGAGGCTATTTTTGTCAAAAAAGAGAATCCTTCTTTAAACAGGAATGGGGGGGTCAGATATAATTTGTCTCCCATATATAATTCCATTCTCAAACCAAAATCAAAACAAACAAAGGAAACAATAGGGCTAGCCAGGTCAGGTCCAGAGGTGTGAAAACAGACACTAGGGTTTGAATAGGTATGCTCAACTAGACGCCAGAGAGAAACTGTAAAACAAAAGACAGAAACTCAAAACAAAGAGGTGGGATAGTTTCAGAATAATTTCAGTGTAGTTAGCTCCTCCCTGCAGCGAGATATAAGCAGTGTCCATCAGCACTCTAACCAGAACTGACGAAGCAACTTGGATGAACTGCGAAACGTTTTCGACCAAATAAACTTTCTCCAGTTGACAAATTGAATTTCTCCTTTTATCATGGATTCTACCTGGACGACTGAGGAATTCTTCACAAATACAGCTCTGGAAAAAAAATAAGAGACCACTGCATTTTTTCCTGAAATCAGCATCTCTACATGTATTACAGCCATTCCATTCCAGCGTCTGTTGAATTCCAACACAAACACAAAGCTGAGCTACTTCAGTTCTTGCACCAGGAGTGGAATAAAGTCACCCAAGAACAACGTGAAAGACTTGTGGAGAGCATGCCAAGACGCATGAAAGCTGTGATTAAAAATAAGAGTTATTGCACCAAATATTGATTTGTGAACTCTTCTTAAGTGTAAACATTAGTATTATGTTGTTTTAAAATGAATTTGATCTTGTTTCTTTGCATTGTTTGAGCTCTTTTTTGTTGTTTGTTTTGACCATGTGTCATTTTCTGCAAATAAATGCTCTAAATCAGGCCTTGAAAGGCCCGGGGGCCAAATATGGCCCGCGAGCTGACTCTGACCGGCCCGTGAAAGGTTGCTCGGAATTAAGAAAATAAAACCTATTTTCAAAATTGTACATAATGCATTTGTACTGATGCATTTGTACTGATGATCATCTGTGGGACTTCACATCTCCACCTCAAACATGAACCTGACTTTGATGCACTTGTTAAAGCTCAACAGAGGCGACATTTCTCTCACTGATCAAGAAAAAAACACTAAACATGCAACTTTGACTTTTTCTACACAGTTTGGCAGTTGGTCTTGTATTATATTATTTGTCAAACAAAGACATTGTGGTGTCTTAATACAAAGTTAAGAAAGTTAAACTCAGAAAACATTGTGGGGTTAATGTGAGTTACAAATGTTTCACGTTTACCATTGTTTTGAATTATTTTACTGAATAAATTCAGTCACTCTCTCATAACTTAATAATAACACAGAACTTACAGCTTCTGTAAACAATGACATTTACTGATTTCAACGTAGAAATAAAATTAATAACCAGAGTAGACCACAACATTTTCTGCTTCTCATTTGGCCCCTGGGGAAAAATAATTGCCCACCCCTGATCTAAACGATCATATTTTATTTGGAATTTGGGGGAAATGTTGTCAGTAGTTTATAGACTCAAACAAAAATGTTCCTTTTGCCCAAACACAAACCTATAAGTAGTAAAATCAGAAAAACTGATCATTTTGCAGTGGTCTCTTATTTTTTTACATGAATCATATGCACATGTACATTTACATACTCATACTACATACACAAGTATATACTGCAGACATACATGAATCATATGCACATGTACATTTACATACTCATACTACATACACAAGTATATACTGCAGACATACATGAATCATATGCACATGTATGCCAGGATACGTGATGCTGTGAAAAACACGGACGCCGTAAGAAACTACGCAATTACGCATCGAATGGGGTCCATCACCACTGCACTTTCCAAACAATTTAAGGACTCGGCAGATCTCAATACTGTTTTGGAGAATTTTTGCAAGAGAAAGCAAAACAGAAGCAGAAAACATCATAAAAAATGAAATAATAATACAATGAAACAGTGACAGGTGGATTATAGACTTAGACTGAGACAAACTTTATTGATCTACCAGTGAAGTGACTCACACAACATATCACAATAACAAAGCGTAAAACATATAAAAATGGTAATAAACTTCTGAATAAGTAGCAATAAAAAATCGTGTGAAATAAGACATAATTATATAAATTTATAGGTAGGAGTGAAGTAAAAAACAGAAATATAGTAATATAAATACAGTAAATCACAGAGGTCATAGATGATATAATGATTAAAAGCTGATCAGTTACATTGGGACATACACGGTATCAAAACAAATATGGGCGCTTATGAGAAAAAAAATGCAAAAATATCACAGGGGACTGGAAAACGTCACGATTTCTGCAGAAGAAATGAGCGAAACACTTCACTCTGCTGGTCTGAGGTGAGAGAAATAGAATTGTGTTAATAATGACGGGCGATCAATGAGCTCCTTCGTTTCACATACAAAAATAAATACAGTAATCCCTCGTTTATCGCGAGGGTTAGGTTCCAGAAATAACCAGTGTTGCCATAGTTACTTTGAAAAAGTAATCTGACTACTGACTACTGACTAAAAGTAACTTAGTTACGTTACTGACTACTTGCTTTTAAAAGTAACTAAGTTAGATTACTTTTAGTTACTTTCAGCAGAGGCTTATTATATTATATGATTATATTATATATTATAATATTATTATATTACATTTTATTATATTATTATATTATTTTATTATTATATTGCTTGTCCAGGTAACTAGAAAAGCATGTTCTGTGAGGCAGCCCAGTATCGTTACTGTAGGGATCTTAGATACAATGGCACGAAACGATGGTGAGTCAACAGTGTTCATAGGCAGCATTTCATCAACCACATAATGCCCAACCATCCTATTCAACTCCACCCCACTTACTGGTTTTACACCGAAATCCAGCTTCCTTTGCTTGCTCGGTCTGGGCCTCCTTCACCTGTGACTTTCGCATCGGGCGGGTCTTGCTCTGTTAGCTTCGTTGTGCTGTGCAGTTTCTCCAGATGTTTTTTCAGATTTGACGTTGTGTTTTTGAAGGTAGACAGCACTCTGTCACCAGCACAGAGTGTACAACGGACCTTAAGGTTGTCATACTTAGCTGAAATAAAATCAAAATAATGCCTGTTTTTCCAGCTGGAAAAGGCGAACCTCTCTCCTTCCATATTGTTTACATCGACCTCGGCGCCGCGGAGCCGAGATGATGTAACCTCGTAAGAAACTACGTTCCCCCGAAATGCAGAAATAGTAACGCACAGTGTATTAGATAAGTAACTGTAATCTGAACTAGTAGTTGCGTTACACTACTCGTTACTGAAAAAAGTAGTCCGACTACAGTTACTAAGTAACGCGTTACCGGCATCACTGGAAATAACACGTAATAAGTGAAATCCGCGAAGTAGGACAACTTTATATTTTACAGTTATTCTACATGTTTTAAGGCTGTAAACGTCTCACCACACACATTATACACTTTTCTCAGACTGGAATTAACATTTTCTCACATTTCTCTCTTGTTTAAACACTCAAACTTTTGTAGATTTTCAACAAAATGTATTAATATTGAGCGTGGGAGTGACCGGAGAAGTGTGCGTGCGGACACGTGCACCCGCTCATTGTGGTCAAATCCGTAAGCAGCATGACCGGTGCGAGGCCGTGCGTCCCACCCGGGGCTGCGAGCACGAGACCGAGGCCGGCAGCACCCGGACCGTGCCTCCCCCTCGGGACCACGTCCAACGACGCAGTCGAAGCGAATACGCACAAGAGCCGCACGAAACAAGGCAAAGAGCCGCATGTGGTGGGTTAATCCTAGTTTAGACCTGGTCTAGTCCTGGTTTAGTCCAGGTTTAGACCTGGTTTAGACCTTGCCTGGCTTACACCAGACCATATCTCTCCCATCATCAATAAGAGAGGCTCCAACACTGGACACTTTCAAATCATACTTGAAACAGCGACTAAAGGAAAACCAGACTTGTGGACATTTTTAATGTTTTAATGTTTTAATGTTGGTGTTATTGTCAGTTTTTATTGATTTTACTGTAGTGTCACCTGCCCAGGGACTACAGATGGAAGAAGAAGAAGAAGTGAACTTTATTGATCTCACACTGGAGAAATTCTTCTCTGCATTTTAACCCATCCTATATATATATACATATATTAGGAGCAGTGGGCAGCACACACATTACTGCGCCCGGGGACCATCTCCATGATCTTCTTGCTTCGGCTTGGTCAGGACCTAAGCTGGAGTACCTATGGTGCATGTTTTGGGTTGGTGGGGGAAACCGGAGTGCCCGGAGGAAACCCACCCAGACACGGGGAGAACATGCAAACTCCACACAGAAAGGCTCGGGCGACCCGGGGATCGAACCCAGACCATGCATGCAAACTCCACACAGAACACACACGGAAAGGTCTGGGCGACCTGGGGATCGAACCCGGAACCTTCTTGCTCTTCTAGCAAGAGCGCTAACCACTCTGCTACCGTGCCGCCAAAATTAGCATTCTTGCTATAATCTGGCATATTTACACTGCAATGCTGCAGATGGTCATTAATATGCACTGTCCCTATTAAATAAAGAATAAATAAAATAATATCACAGTGATATATGGTCTGGGAGCCACCTTCGAAATATCTCGTAGCAGAGTTGTGGTTTACGATCGCCAACGTCCGTTTATTGGGCGTTACGAATGTCTATCATTTGGCGTATACGTAGCCAATAGCCAATCATGTCAGTTGTCAGTTCAAATTAGAAGCTTCCGTTTGTCAAGTTGTACGCGTCACCGTCTTGCCACCCCTCCAACGCTCTCTGATTGGCTCCCAGAATCAGGAGAGCTCGCTTGCTATAGTTGCCAGGCTGTCTTTTAGATTGGAACGAACGAAAGCAGCCTGGGATTTCCCAGGTCTGGTCCCGGTCTGGTCCTCATGTCTTAGTCCCGGTCTGGTCCCGGTCTGGTCCCGGTCTGGTCCTCATGTCTTAGTCCCGGTCTGGTCCCGGTCTGGTCCCGGTCTGGTCCTCATGTCTTAGTCCCGGTCTGGTCCCGGTCTGGTCCCAGTCTGGTCCTCATGTCTTAGTCCCGGTCTGGACTTCCTACAGATCCAGTGACTCATGTCTGGGCTCCTCGTGCATCCAGCGGGACTCCCGGAGCCCCCCTGGGTCCCCCCTCTATAACATCTATATAAATGTGTCAAACTGAACACATTCTGTACTGTACAGGAGACACGGAGGAGAAGACAATCAGGACGCACAACACAATGTTCATACACTATCTTTTTTTGTTTTGTTTAATCCACGAAACAGCGAGGCCGCGAAAAGTGAACGGCGATAGAGCGAGGGACCACTGTACTGAAATAAACAAATCTGATTGGACAAACATGTTTAATACTGAATTTGATGTCCTATTATAAAGATCCAATATAATTCAGCCTACATTTTTGTGTTTTTGTCTTTAATAATTCACATCCGTACTGAACCCCACATGTTTGTGATTGTATATCAAGAACAGAGCTTATTTATAGAACCAGTATAATAGTTACTTATAAATATCTGACGTTTTTCACTTTTTTCGATGTGTGCTTTCAACCAGCTGATGGAGCCCCACCCACTCAAGTTCAGACATTTACAAACCAATCAATATTTAATCAACTTGGGCCTTGTATTATGTGTGTGTGTGTTGTTGTTTTTTTATGACATCATGGCCTCGCTTGTTTTGCATGGCGTTGTGTTTTATGTATCCTCTCTGGCTATACTGCATGATCAATACAATGTTTAAACACCTACTGGCTTTAATATTCGAGAAGGAGAGGCCACTGACCCTAATTTCAGCCGAGAGGAGATCTAGAGCAACTTTTCCAATACTTTTCATGCAAGTTTGAAGGTGCACTATGAGGGTCTGCCACCTGCTCATCTCCATGGAGACATCATTGATCTGCCTGGAATGTTCGACACCACAAGGCCGAGTTACAGGCCGTATGTTTAATGTCATGCTGTGGAACATTTCAGCAAACACAGTAACATCTCCATGGATATAAGCAGGTGAAAGACCTCCCTTTACCTTTATGTAATATTTAAAGTGCGCTTTCTGTGATCTAAAAGCACTTTGTGACCAGTTATGTACAGTATCTAATCCCAGTCACTGAGGACACTCTTACTTTTACACTGTAGACCTACTTTCTCCCATCTTACCAGGCGTTAAAGGTCCCATGACATGGTACTTCTTGATGCTTTTATATGGCTCCTTAATGGTTCCCTAATACTGTAAATGAATCCTTCTTCAAAATCAACTCTCAGTGCATGAGAAACAGAGATAAGATGAGAAAGAGTATTTTTTCTCTCTCTGAACACTCTATAATGGGCGTTGTTGCTTGAATGCAAATGAGGAGAAAAGAGCTGGCCTATAATAGAGGGTGGGGGCGTGGCCAAACTCTCCGCTCTAGCTCACAGCTGATCCATTTCCGTGTTTTTGCAGGGGGGAGAGATTTGAAGCGTTCCATTGAAAAATAAACACATTTCCACAGAAAATAAAATTAAACCACTGCTGTTCAACGGTCCAGAGGCTCAGATCCTAGAAACACTCGGACGTGCCTCCAGGCAAATAAAAAAACGCATTTCGCATTGCCTAACGCATTCGCAGTCCAAACTCTCTGGGCGTGATTTACAGAGACGCTGAGTACAGACAGACGGGGGTGGAACTGCATTTGCATTTCTTTTTTCGAGCTGACGTCAATAAGTTTCCTTGTTCAAAATCGCCCGTTTGAGCTCCGATTTTTTGTAACGCAGAAAAGGATCGCAAATGCTCAGTTTAGACATTTCACAACTTTTAACCATGGGGGGGGGGCCTAAACAGGGTAGGGGAGCTCACATTAACGTTCAAAAACCTCAGAAAGTGAAAATTTCATGCCATGGGACCTTTAATCTGCATTTTCTCTGTGTAGTTTAAGTCATCGTTATCTAACTAGAGGAATGTGTGAAGAATCCCTCAGTCGTCCAGGTAGAATCCACGGCAAAAGGAGAAATTCAATTAGTCAACTGGACAAAGTTTATTTGGTCGAAAACGTTTCACAGCTCATCCAAGCTGCTTCGTCAGTTCTGGTTAGAGTGCTGATGGACACTGCTTATATCAAGCTGCAGGGAGGAGCTAATTACACTGAAATTATTCTGAAACTATCCCGCCTCTTTGTATTCAGCTTTCAGCTTTCTGTCTTTTGTTTTTTGTTTTTTTGTTTTGGTTTCTGTCTGGCGTCTAGTTTAGCATACCCATTCAAACCCTAATGTCTGTTTTCACACCTCTGGACCTGACCTGCTGCCCTATTGTTTCCTTTGTTTGTTTAGATTTCGGTTTGAGAGTGGAATTATATATGGGAGACAAATTGTGTCTGACTCCCCCATTCCTGTTTAAAGAAGGATTCTCTTTCTTGACAAAAATAGCCTCTTTAACTCCCCTCTCAAACCAGTTCTTTTCCCTGGCTAAGATCTGAACCTCACTGTCCTCAAAAGAATGGCCCGTGGCTTCTAGGTGAAGATGTACGGCAGATGACGGTCCACTCTGGCACGCCCGTCTGTGTTGGTACATCCTCTTGTGAAGTGGTTGTTTTGTTTCTCCAGTGTAGCGCTCACTGCAGTCTTCACTACACTGAATGGAGTAGACCACATTGCTTTGTTTGTGGCTCGTGTTTTGTCCTTTGGGTGGACGAGTTTTGGTCTTAAAGTGTTTGTGGGTTTGAAATAAACTGGGATTTCATGTTGTCTGAAAATCCTTGTAATTTCACTATAGTTAGCTCCTCCCTTCAGGCAGTGTCCACCAGCGTCTGACCAGAACTGAAGAAGCAGCTTGGATGAGCTGCGAAACGTATTCCACCAAATAAACTTTTGTCCAGTTGACAAACTGAATTTCTCCTTTTGCCATAGAGGAATGGTTCGCGTAGCCCTGAGACTGCGTTAAAAGGTGATTCATTTTTGTAAGTGTTACGTTGGTATTTTATTTCTCAATATTGGCAAAAAGGCTTTTTTTTTATACCAGCAGTATCTCCTCTCCACAGAACTGACCTCATGTCTCCTTGATGAATGAGTTTAACGTCATACTGTAGAACAATCCAGGTAATGTAATAACATCTCCACGGAGACACGGAGGTGGCAGACCCTCTCCAGAAAAGATTCATAGTGCATACCTTAAATCAGTGTTTCCCACTCTTTTTGTCTTGTGTACCCCTGAGCCTTTTTGTCACACCTCGAGTGCCCCCTCACTCATACGTGCTGATAATTCTCCAAAAGTAGAACGTGACACAAGGGATTTTTAAATGAAAATCATTTTTATTTCATCTCCTTAATTTGAAAATGTAATTCTCAGGCATTTTCTCTCTTTTCTTTAACTCAAATTTGTTAAAGCCCCAGTGTGTAGGATTCGTGGCGCATAGGTGGATGGTGCTATTGCACTTTCTGTTTTAGCTACGGCAGACCTCGAGGGTCACCCGGGCGCGCGCACGAGCCGCACGCCGCTACTGTATAAATAAAACGCGGTCCCGTTTTTTTTTTTCTTTCTTTTCTCATGAAAACACACATTCCCGATCATGTACCATGACACTCTACACATCAAATGAAACCTTACAGTCTCCTCTTTTTGACTATGCAATTCATTTCCCTGCAAAACAATCACTCCCCGAGCACATGGGGCTTTTATACGGAAAAGCACAAAACGAGGTTAGCTTACCTTAGAATGCTTTGCACAGGTCAAACTCTGTATTTCACCATAAACTTGCTCTCAATTTGTCCGTAAGGATCCAGCGAATAAAATCCAGTAAAACAATTTAGTCCAACACGTGTTAGATCCATTACGACGTGTGATCCGGCAGCATGCTTGTGTTGTTTACCCAAAACCACGAGCCTTGCCGAAGGCGAAGGCGGAGCCCAAATGTCCTTCTGCGGCTCTCGTATTCAAAATGGCTGCCTCTGCATGGGGAAGATCCCCCTTTTATGTGACTATATCTAAGTCCAAAATAATACTTTGATTTCATGATGGAAGTGAAAAGGCTTGAAAAACAATGTATTTTTGAATGGGTATCTTCAATTTCAGTAATTAACGGGTAAAAATCTTACACACTATCCCTTTAAACATAAAAATAAAGAATATGTTTCTTTGAAAATAATTTACCAAATAAATACTAAATCAAAATAATCTTCCTTTGTTGTATCTAACTCTTGTGACACAACTGATTATTAAATGAAAATCTTTTTATTTCATTTGCCGCGTACCCCCTGCAGTGTGCTCGCGTACCCCTAGAAGTACGAGTACCCCTGGTCGGGAAACACTGCCTTAAATCATGTGCATCCGATTTAAAACTTTTCCAAAACCACCAAACTAAAGGATTACTGTGCATGTTTCAAGTCGCTGTGGGAAACAAGAGCACCCAGAGGAACCTCAGCCACAGAGAGAACATCAAAACTCCTCATGACACCACCTGGCTCGGGAATTGAACCTGAGACCTTTCAACTCCGAGACACATCTGTACCATTAAAAAGTCTTGCATTCATATTTTAACTAAAACTGGATTAGTATGTCCTATTGCAATACCTAACCCTGCCTCCAGATGGCATTGTTGCTGTATTTAGTCTTGACTTGGGAATTGAACCTGAGACCTTCCAGCTACGAGATACAACTGTGCCACCATTGAAAACTCTTACATTTGTCGTTTAGCTAAAACTGGGTTAGTATGTCCTGTTGTAATACCTAACCCCACCTCCAGATGGCGCTGTTGCCGTATTGATCCCCTCCTGTCTCGTTCTCCTCTGGCCTGCAGAACCCACCTGGAAGTGGTACAGAGCACGGTTGTTGCAGGAAGCTTCTGCAATTTCCTCCGTGTTGCGTCACAGGCGCATTAGTGTGCCCCCCAAACCACAACCACATGGAGCAGAGAGCGCCGGAATGTTCCCAACCCCACCGTGCAGAGGGGGGAATCCAACATGTACTCCAGAGTGGTGGTACTTTCAAATACAATTATTCAAGTATGAAAGTGAAAAGTTGAAGTCAAAAGTTACCACAAAAAATGTAGTAATATTTAAAAGTTCTGCTGAAAAACACTAATGTTAAGATCCTGTTTTGTAAATATTTTCAGGACTTTTCACTATTATGTCATATTTTCTTTTAAATTGTTAATTTCTAAGGAGATGGGTGCTTATTTTTCATGTATCTGAAACTCATTTCTGTTATGTGGCTGTTATTTCCAACATCTTTGCTAACATCTGCTTGAACATTTTACCTTCGAAAGTAACATCTAAAAAGTATATAAGTATATGCAGTGGTCCCTCGTTTATCGCGGGGGTTAGGTTCCAAAAATAACCCGTAATGAGTGAAATCCACGAAGTAGGACGACTTTATATTTTACAATTATTATACATGTTTTAAAGCTGTACACGCCTTAAAACACTGGAATTAACCTTTTCTCGCATTTCTCTCTCGTTTAAACACTCAAACGTTCGTAGATTTTCAACAAAATGTATTAATAGTGAAGCGTGGGAGCCCCGCCGGACGTGTGAGGGGAGCGGAGACATGAGTCACTGGATCCGCAGGAAGCACCGCGCTCATCCAACGGCACTGCCACGTCCCGGGACGTGACGCGCACCAACCCCTTGGAGAAGTGCGCGACACGTGCACCCCTCATCGTGGTCAAATCCTTAACAGAGCAGTGCCGTGCGTACAGCGGGGGCTGAGAGCATGAGATCGAACCATGGCGCCCGGACCGCATCCTCTCAGCCCGAGCCACAAACCAAACACGCACAAACGAACGCAAGAGCCGCACAAAACCAGCAAACAGGATTATATCACGGGGTGATATAATCCTGTTTTAGACCTGATCCAGTCCTGGTTTAGTCCAGGACCAGTCCAGGTTAAGACCTGGTTTAGTCCTTGTCTAGTCCCGGTCCTCCTGCGTACCCCATCTATCAATCGGCAAAGGTCTACAGTCTCTTAGCCAATCAGGACGCAGAACACAATGTTACACTATAAAAAAATAAAAATAAAAAAAAATCTGCGAAACAGCGAGGCCGCGAACAGTGAACCGCGATAAACGAGGGACCACGGTATAAGTACCGGTATATCTCAAAATTAAGAACAAGAAACACATTTTCAGTAATAACTGGACTGTTGCCCCCTCGACCCGGAATACGGAAAAAGTGGAAGAAAATGGATGGATGGAATAGTTGTAGCTATTGATCTTTATTGTACAGATAGATCGATAGATAGATAGATAGATAAATGATTGTGAGAGAGAGAGATTAAAAAATATATATACAGTATTGCAAAAGTTAAAAAGTACATGTAGTATTATATAGTAGTAGAAGTGGGACCAAGTCCTTGTTTTGTAAGTCCCAAGTTAAAGACAGCCAAGTCCAAGTCAAGTCCCGAGTCAGTGGCTCCCAAGTCGAGTCCAAGTCCTCTGCTCTGAGCTTCAAGTCATTTCAAGTCTTTGAACTGAAATAACAAATATAAAAAATATGGTAAAAAATATGGCTGTAATGTATATCCAAATTTATATATAACCATATATATACAAATTTCATGGTACGACATTTACTGCGATATTTTAGAGACTGAAGAGGCTGACAGAATTTTAGATAAATTATGCTTCTTTTGAAAAGCCTCGACAAGCCCGTAATGGGAATCCTAACTGTCATAATCCAAAGAGTTAAGAATGAAACAGATTTAGTAACAGTTATTTCATCATGTCGTCTGCACCCAAATGGAACATGTGAGTCTTTGTAGTTCTCTCTGTTTAGCTTTAGCTGCAACAAAACAATACATTTAAGAAAGGGAGTTTGTAATCAGATTTACTGTCACATCCCTGTACCGAATCGATAAAGTGACGAGGGACATGTTCCAGTTTGTTTCTGTGAAATTAAGCACACAATGTGTTCTCTGTGTATTCTCTGTGTATTCTCTGTATATTTCTCTGTGTATTTCTCTGTGTTATAGCTCATCCGGTACATATCTTGTACATATTGTTCATACATATTATATTTATTCACTTATATATGTATAGCGCACCTGTATACTTGTTTATAGCTCATCATATATATTAATATCTCTACTGTATACTTGTTTATAATACATCTGTTTATATCCCCTACATCAGGGGTGTCCAAACTTTTTTCATCAAGGGCCACATATGTAAACACAGACGAAGCAGAGGGCCGATCGAGGGCCATAGACTGGTGCTCAGGACAGTCACTAACTGAAATATGCATGTTTAACACGTTGAGCAGTCGATCCTTTATTCCTGCTAAGAGCCTCAAAACCACACAATAAATATTAAATATTGTCTTATCAAGGTATCAAGAAGGTATCAAGAAGGTAGAAGTGGCTTAAAGAAAATCAGAAACGTGAACACTAAAACTGGATATAGTAGGTGTAGGAGCCATTTCGTACGTTCTGTGTTCTGGAGTAGAAGAAGAAGAAGAAGAAGAAGAAGAAGTAACTTTATTGATCTCAAACTGGAGAAATTCTTCTCTGCATTTTAACCCATTCTATATATATATATATACTCTTTTTATAGCAGCTGCTCTTGTCCCGCCTTCAGGTTCAGGGAATGCTTTCTGATTGGATGACTTTGATCTCGCTTTATTCTTTGTTCTTTTATCTTTGGTCTTACCTGTTATAAATACAGACCTCAGAGAACACACGGACACAGATAGCACACGGACACTGTAGAAGACACATCCCACCAACACACACGGAGAAGACACGTCTCACCAACACACACACACCCATCCACACGAGAAGAAGGGGAAACGTCTACACTACATAGGTAGTGTGGATAGAAGCCGCGGTCTGGTGGCCAGGAGGATACCCCGAGACCATAGAGTATCGGATGAGCCGAGATGACGGGGTATTAGGACGTCCTGGACCACAGAAGCTACACAGTCTTTTGACCGTCACGTATCGTCACGTATCGTCACATATCGTCACGTATCGTCACGTATCATCACGTATCGTCACGTATCGTCATGTATCGTCACGTAAACGTCGTGTAAGAACCAAGCAAGAGTGTAACATCGGCCGTCTCCCGGGTGACAGACGGGAACGCGCACCGTTGCCAGGCACGTACGGACGGACGCCAACGTAGGAACGTCACGTGGGACGTCACGTAACAAGGAGGTTACGTGAAACGTCACGTAGCAGCCGCAGGTAGCAAACAAGACGGATTCCCGTCGGGAGCCGAGAAGCGCAGAAGCACGGTCTCCCAGGGGACAGACGGGAAAACGCAACGCTACAAGGCACGTACGGACAGCAAAGAAGAACCAGTAGCACCGTCTGACAACGCAACGTAGGGTGAGTCCTGTCGGGAGCCACGGAGTACAAGGAAGCCCGGTCTCCCAGTGACAGGCAGGAGCTCACCGCTATTTGACACGCAAAGACGCCAAGAAGGACATCACCACACATACAGAGCCTAGCACATCACACGCAGGAAAACCACAAGCCTCAGAAATTCATCTTTCCATTTCCCTGTTTATTCACCTTATTTGCACCCACTCTGTATGACCTTTCACTTTAGTAAAGATAGAAAAGACAAACTTGGATTCAAGACTCTTTATTTACTTTACATGACGCGTCGGAAAGAAACTTCTAGAAACACCGAGACCGAGGCTAGTGGGGCGCATTGGCGCACTCACATAAAGTCAAAAGACTATAGCAACAACTTTAAGTCAAAAGACTCTAGCAACAAATTTAAGTCAAAAGACTCGCTAAAATCAAAGGACTCATAAGCAACATCTAGAGTCACGAAGTCTACAGCATCACGTCGAAAGGCTAAACATCAAAGTCAAACGAATCAGTATCAAGTCAGGAGACTTAATCGAAGAAAGAACCAACCTGAACCAGCAGGAAACTCCATCCACGGCTGGAGCAAGTGTTCCCTGGGTCAGGTCTGACAATTCTCTTATCAGTTTTACTAGTCTGCTAGCCATCGGAAATAGAAGTATGTGCCCTAAAGACACATCCAATAACTCCTTTCCCGAGTGTCGGTGAAAGTTGGGAAGAGTTAGAAGCTGTGAGGAGTTCGAGGAATTGTCACAGGCTAAGGATGTATACGGGAAACATGATGTCAGGAGCGAGTGCTGGCGCGCTGTCTGACTACTACTATAAAGCTGATATGGAGCGACTAAAATACGAGAGAAGCGGAATCTTGTCACAGCCAACCAAGCAACGAAACGACAATGAAACGAAGGGATGGATCGCAACTGCTAAAAGGGCCACGGATGGAGAGCAAAATGTCATCAGATCAGAGGATAGCACTTTTATGGCTAACTCAGTTACGAGTCGCACATCTCAACGTTCCACTACTAGTTCAGTGCGGTCAAAAGCCAGAGTAGAACATGCAGCTCTGTTAGCAAGCCAAGCGGCTATGATACAGAGGCAAGCGCTTGAGCAAGAAGAAAGACGCCTGCGGCAGGAAAGGCAGCAAGAGGAAACGCGCCTGCAGCAAGAATTTGAGGAAAAAGAGGCATATTTGAGAGCTAGAAAGGAGCGGTTGCAGATGGAAGCTGCCATTGCAGCCGCAAATGCCAAATTAAGAGCTTACGACCAGAATAAAGATGCTCGGAAGTCAAGAGCTGGATCGAAGCGTACGACTGGTGGAAATGAAAGGTTCACCAACTGTAGCAGCGACCATGTTGGAATTGAAAGGCCTTTGCATGACATCGGGCCTAAAGCTGTTGCGCCAACTGCCTCGCAGGCGCAGTCGGGCCTCCTGTCAGTCAGAGGAAAATCTCCAACAAGGCAAAGGCAAAGCCCGTTGTTCAAAGGTGCTGAGTACGCCACCTCAGCCACCGATAAACACGCAAACGCGGAAGGGAAAGCCAACTTAGGAGAAGATGAGCCGAAAAGAAGTAGCTTCGCTGTGACCGTGACTGCTGCTGATAACAACACCGGTAAAGACCAATTAGAGAAGAGGGCACCAGCAGTAAAGTCAGCCAACTCCTTCCAAAGTCCCTGCTTGTACTGTAAGGGGAAGCATGCGTTGAATATGTGCAGCAAGATTAAAGAGCGGCCTTTGAATGAGAGAACTGACTTCCTGAGATCTCAAGAGCTTTGTTTCAGCTGTCTTACGCCAGGCCACATGGCTAAGGACTGTAAGGAAAAGAGCTCTTGCCCTGACTGTTCCTATAGGCATCCTGCTATTTTGCACGTCATAAAGCAAGATCACTCACAGGAGGAGACCAAAGCAGATGACAACTCAACAGGTACGGCTGTTGAGTGTGGTGCTCTCGTACGTGCAGTGTGTAGAAGCGGTGAACAAACCGGGGCCGGGAATGAGGACATTCCAAAGAAGCTACAACAGGCAGGGCAGAAGGAGCCAGAAGACCTTGACAAGTTGTCAGATCTCAGCGTGAGTAAATGTTTTAAGTCCAACACAGTCGGGCCCACAAAGGGCGCACAAATCCATCAGTTCTCAAACGCAAGTCAAGATGGAAATGGGGTTGTGCCGTACTGCTTATTGAAGAACGGGCAAGAGGAGAAACATGTCTGCCTTTTGATGGAGAAGTCCCAGGTCTCTCCTCTTAAGCAGGCTACAATCCCTAAGATGGAATTGTCGGCTGCAGTGATCCCAGTCAAGATTGAACGGGTGTTGAAGGAAGAACTTCAACTCCCCCTGAAGGATTTGGTCTTCTGGACGAATAGCACGACGGTACTAAGGTACGCTGAAAATGACGCTTTTCGTCTAAAGACATTTGTGGTGGGCCGTGTCTCCGTTGTCAGAGGGGCTGTTACAGGAGCTCAGTGGATCTCGAGGGTTGACACCTCTTGGGGTCCAACCGATCTCGCCTCGAGAGGCTTGAAGATTGAGAGCTTCATGTCATGTAACATCTGGTTTCGCAAGGCTAAAGAGCCGTGGGAGACAATCAACAGCCAAAACAACGGACCGCATGCCGTGAAGGCGGCCCTAGGTTGGGTAGTCAACGGGCCTGTCAGCGGATGCCAAGAGAAAGAATTCGATGACGCCGAAAAACAGAACTTCGTTAATCGCATCTCTGTGTCGACCACTACGCACTACGAAGCAGATTTTCCGGAACGCCGGCGTGAGGACAGGCAAGGGCCATCTCAACACGACAAGCAGTTTGTGCGCGCGGTGGCCACATCGGCACATCTTTCGGATGGCCATTGCTGCACTGAGCTACCTCTGAGGGATGTCCGCATGGAGATGCCAGGCAACCGAGGTATAGCCGGGCAAATACTCGACTCCTTGAGGAGGGAACCCATCAGGATTTCAGACTTCTTTCGGAAGCACAGAGATTTGATGACCAAAATCCTAGAGAGAGGGTACGTCACAGGAGTCCCGGATGAACAGCTGAGCCGAAGAGGATGGTACATGCCGCACTACCGGGTGTACCATCGAAGAAAGAGAAAGAAAGAGAAAGGTTTGGAGTAGGGGGGCGTCGGAACAGATCAGCGACGCCTGGGGAAGCCAGCTTCCCGCCCTACTCAGTAAACAACACAGAACAACACACCTTATTCTTCACCACATCCACCTGGAAACAAGACACGGCGGCGGAAATCAGATTCTCTACTTGCCGTTGCTTCAAGAACGGCAAAGGTAGCGCGGAACGAAGAGAGACTTTAAGGTCGGAGATGTCGTCCTCGTCGTTGAGCCATCCCTAGCAAGAAATGACTGGATGTTGGGCAGAATCACCAAGGTTATGCCAGACTCCAAGGGGATGGTCCACAGCACTGAAGTCCGGACGACGACGGGTATCATACGAAGACCCATAACCAAATTGTGTCTCTTACAGGGTGAAGACTGAAGAAGAGAAGGACCTACTACACGTCCGATATGAACTGTAATTTGTGAAAAGTATACTTACTTGTAAAAAAGTGAAGAATTACCTTTTAACCTTAACCTTTTTGAAGAAAAATGTTCGAGAAATGTAACAGCTAAATTTAAAACTGTAAATTAGTTAATGGCTCCAATTCTTAAGTTAGTAATTGACTTGCTAAAGCTTAGCCAATTAGGGGCCGGGATATGTAGGAGCCATTTCGTACGTTCTGTGTTCTGGAGTAGAAGAAGAAGAAGAAGAAGAAGAAGAAGTAACTTTATTGATCTCAAACTGGAGAAATTCTTCTCTGCATTTTAACCCATTCTATATATATATATATACTCTTTTTATAGCAGCTGCTCTTGTCCCGCCTTCAGGTTCAGGGAATGCTTTCTGATTGGATGACTTTGATCTCGCTTTATTCTTTGTTCTTTTATCTTTGGTCTTACCTGTTATAAATACAGACCTCAGAGAACACACGGACACAGATAGCACACGGACACTGTAGAAGACACATCCCACCAACACACACGGAGAAGACACGTCTCACCAACACACACACACCCATCCACACGAGAAGAAGGGGAAACGTCTACACTACATAGGTAGTGTGGATAGAAGCCGCGGTCTGGTGGCCAGGAGGATACCCCGAGACCATAGAGTATCGGATGAGCCGAGATGACGGGGTATTAGGACGTCCTGGACCACAGAAGCTACACAGTCTTTTGACCGTCACGTATCGTCACGTATCGTCACGTATCGTCACGTATCGTCACGTATCATCACGTATCGTCACGTATCGTCACGTATCGTCACGTATCATCACGTATCGTCACGTATCGTCACGTATCGTCATGTATCGTCACGTAAACGTCGTGTAAGAACCAAGCAAGAGTGTAACATCGGCCGTCTCCCGGGTGACAGACGGGAACGCGCACCGTTGCCAGGCACGTACGGACGGACGCCAACGTAGGAACGTCACGTGGGACGTCACGTAACAAGGAGGTTACGTGAAACGTCACGTAGCAGCCGCAGGTAGCAAACAAGACGGATTCCCGTCGGGAGCCGAGAAGCGCAGAAGCACGGTCTCCCAGGGGACAGACGGGAAAATGCAACGCTACAAGGCACGTACGGACAGCAAAGAAGAACCAGTAGCACCGTCTGACAACGCAACGTAGGGTGAGTCCTGTCGGGAGCCACGGAGTACAAGGAAGCCCGGTCTCCCAGTGACAGGCAGGAGCTCACCGCTATTTGACACGCAAAGACGCCAAGAAGGACATCACCACACATACAGAGCCTAGCACATCACACGCAGGAAAACCACAAGCCTCAGAAATTCATCTTTCCATTTCCCTGTTTATTCACCTTATTTGCACCCACTCTGTATGACCTTTCACTTTAGTAAAGATAGAAAAGACAAACTTGGATTCAAGACTCTTTATTTACTTTACATGACGCGTCGGAAAGAAACTTCTAGAAACACCGAGACCGAGGCTAGTGGGGCGCATTGGCGCACTCACAGTAGGGAAAAGTGGGACCAATGCTTTTAATGCTCTTGTTTTGTTTTTTGTCCTGTATCTGTGTGTTGTTTGTGTTGTTTTCTGTCCTTTAAAGGTCCCATGGCATGAAATTTTCACTTTCTGAGGTTTTTGAACGTTAATGTGAGCTCCCCTACCCTGTTTAGCCCCCCCCCCCCCCCATGGTTAAAAGTTGTGAAATGTCTAAACTGAGCATTTGCGATCCTTTTCTGCGTTACAAAAAATCGGAGCTCAAACGGGCGAGTTTGAACAAGGCACCTTATTGACATCAGATCGAAAAAAGAAATGCAAATGCAGTTCCACCCCCGTCTGTCTGTACTCAGCGTCTCTGTAAATCACGCCCAGAGAGTTTGGACTGCGAATGCGCTAGACAATGCGAAATGCGTTTTTTTATTTGCCTGGAGGCACGTCCGAGTGTTTCTAGGCTCGGAAGTCCTTTATCTGAGCCTCTGGACCTTTGAACAGCAGTGGTTTAATTTTATTTTATGTGGAAATGTGTTTATTTTTCAATGGAACGCTTCAAATCTCTCCCCCGTGCAAAAACAAGGAAATGGATCAGCTGTCGGCTCTGAGCTCTGAGCGGAGAGTTTGGCCACGCCCCCACCCTCTACTATTGGCCATCTGTTTTCTCCTCATTTGCATTCAAGCAACAACGCCCAGAATAAAGAGTTTGAGAGATATATTTATGAGTCTTTCTCATCTTATCTCTCTTTCTCATGCGCTGAGTGTTGATTTTGAAGAAGGATTCATTTACAGTATTAGGAAACCATTAAGGAGCCATATAAAAGCATCAAGAAGTACCATGTCATGGGATCTTTAAAAGCCTAACCAGGAACGGGGGCTGCGAATTAGCTTGTGGCTATAAGCCTTATGTACATGGACATCAGTGACCTATACGGTGGCAATGTTTTCAATGTACTGTCCCTGTCAAATAAATAAATAAATAAATAAATAATACATTTTCAAAAAACTTGCAGTCAAAAGTTCTGCTCAAGGTAATTTGAGCAAATTCACCTGAAAATTTGTCTGAGGGCCAAAAAAAAAAATTGTCTGAGGGCCGCATTTGGCTCACAAGCCATAGTTTGGACATGCCTGCCCTACATAGATTAACAACAAAGTACTCCCACATGTACATAATTCACTACAGCCATACGGTCTATATTGTATATTGTATATACTGTATATATACAACCCGCTCTTGACGGGTTGACCGCATGTGATCCCAGCTCCCACAGATGAGTGCTGCCGTTGTGTCCTTGGGCAAGACACTTAACCCCACTTTGCCCCCAGTGTCTGTGGACACTGGTAGCCCCCATGGCAGAAGATACATCAAGGCCTGTTGTGATGTGAGCCGTCCTCCTGTGGACCCACCACCTGCAGGAGGATTCATGAGGGCTGGTGCATTGTGTTCTGGGCAGCAGAACACTGCTTGGACTACTGCCCCTGTGACCCAGAAAATGGAAAAAGCGGAAGAAAATGAATGAATGAATATATACTGTATATTAATGTATAATGTGTACTGTATATGCTGTATATATTATAGATACTGTATATATCGCACTTGCTGCTCCTTGAAGAAGAAGAAGAAGAAGAAGAAGAAGTGACTTTATTGATCTCACACTGGAGAAATTCTTCTCTGCATTTTAACCCATCCTATATATATATATATACATATATTAGGAGCAGTGGGCAGCACACATTAGGGCGCCCGGGGACCATCTCCATGATCTTCTTGCTTCGGCTTGGTCAGGACCTAAGCTGGAGGTACCTATGGAGCATGTTTTGGGTTGGTGGGGGAAACCGGAGTGCCCGGAGGAAACCCACCCAGACATGGGGAGAACATGCAAACTCCACACAGAAAGGCTCCGGCGACCGGCGAGTGTGTAAGATTTTTACCCGTTAATTACCGAAATTGAAGATACCCATTCAAAAATACATTGTTTTCCAAGCCTTTTCACTTCCATCATGAAATCAAAGTATTCTTTTGGACTTAGATATAGTCGCATAAAAGAGGGATCTTCCCCATATAGAGGCAGCCATTTTGAATACGAGAGCCGCAGAAGGACATTTGGGCTTTTCTTTATACAGTAGTTGTCAACGGGCTCGTGTTTTTCACACAATGAGATACGAGTACGTGTTTGGATAAACAACGACAAGCATGTTGCCGGATCACACTTACTCCGCACATACATCGCAGGAGCAAGCACCTTCATCTAAGAGGAAAAGAAGAAGGACATAGTACCTACCGCGGCTGGGGCTTTGTTGCAGCGCGGGCCCGCACTTCGAGTTCAGACCGACCGCCGCCCTCTGCGGTCCGGTGCCCGATTCCCCCCACCCGCGCACAGCGCCGGGTGCGCTTCACACGTGCGCGCGGTTCGTACGCGGCTGCCGGAACCCACCTCCGGGTACGCCGGGCTCTCCGCGTTACGGCGCGCCCGGGTGACCCTCAAGGTCTGCTGTAGCTAGGACAGGAATTGCAATACCCACATCCACCAATGCGCCATCAATCCTACACACTGGACCTTTAATTCACACGGCTCAAGTCCAAGTCAAGTCCATAAACAACATATCTTTACACATTGACTTAAGTCTGACTTGAGTCCAAGTCACGACTTGCGAGTCTCCACCTCTGCGTCCTGAAGTAGTTTTTTCCACACACTTAAACGAGAAAATGTACTGAATCCTGTTGCTGTGATTTCACTGTGAATGAGCCTCTTCTTGGACACCTGTCAGCTGCAGGGAACATTCAGGCAGTGTGTCAGAAACAGTTTACCTACACACACACACACACACACACACACACACACACACACACACACACACACACACACACACACACACACACACACACACACACACACACACACACACACACACACACACACACACACGTCCCTGGAGGTAGTACTATTTAGAGCAGCTTGTTTGAGCGCTGCAATATGTCCCAGTGTAGCTGCTGCTAAGTTTCACAGATGGTTTAGCTGTGAGAGGGTGTAGGCTCGTCAGGCAGTAAGCAAAAACTGTCTGATGTATGTGAGTGTTCCTGGAAAAGCAATTAACAGATTTGAGTCATCGCACAAAATTCTCTGTCTCTGTCAAGTCTGGTGTCCACTGCCATTTCTATCATTTTGTGAGATGTTTGAACGTCACACTAGAATACACGAGGAGTTTAACGGTCGTATATTACATTTTGTTGAAAATCTACGAAAGTTTGAGTGTTTAAACGAGAGAGAAATGTGAGAAAAGGTTAATTCCAGTCTGAGAAAAGTGTATAATGTGTGTGGTGAGGCGTTTACAGCCTTAAAACATGTAGAATAATTGTAAAATATAAAGTTGTCCTACTTATTTCACTTATTGCGGGTTATTTCTGGAATTTAACCCCCGTGATAAACGAGGGACCATTGTAACCCTGTATTATTGGTCTGTCTACACCTCCAAAGCTCCAAATGCTCTGTTCCACCTTGTGATGTCATCTAGTGGTAGCTTTCAACAGCTACTTTTCATCCTTTGTTCAGCAATTCTCGGGCTGAAAGTTTCCAAAATGGTTCTAGTGATGCGTACGGAGTTTATAAACACAGTGGAGCACTTCCTGTATTACCACATGACATCATAAGGTGAAGGAAGGAGTGTTTCCAGTTTGAGCGAAGAACTCAGCCTAAATATGCAGGATTTGTGTGTTAAACATGTGAGAACGAAACAAAACACTCCAGATATGTTTGCGATGAGGAAACAATATTATAACACAGATCAGAGAATAGTGTAACATGAGCCCTTTAAATCGTACAACAGCACATATCGCAGGAAGTGAAACTCCTAAAACGCAATATAATAATTGTTTTCATCAAATATAACCCTTTTTGCTGGGTAATTTTAATTTAACTTAATTTATAATATACCCAACAAAAAGTACTTATAGATCAAAATATGACAACACATGATAAATAAGAGTGGTTTTCTTGTATTTGCAACTGTGGTATGTGTAACAAAATGGAAAAAAAACATAGGAAGACCCTAAAAACATGCTCCAAAATTACAGAAAAATTAGGAATTTGAGAACAAAAAATAAATAAATAAATAAATAAGAAGAAGAACAAAAAAATAGTATTTTTTCAGTGGGTAAAAATGACCCGTTGACTAAAATATTGTTTTCACCATAAGAATTCCCTTTGAAATCACCACTTTGTGATATTTATTCATAACCACTGCACTAAATAAGGATAGATACACATTCCAGGACCACTCTTACTTACCTATTTTTTACATCCTTTTTTCATTCATTCATTCATCTTCTTCCGTTTTTCCATTTTCTGAGTCACAGGGGCAGCAGTCCAAGCAGATCTGCTGCCCAGAACACAATGCACCAGCCCCCATGAATCCTCCCGCGGGTGGTGGGTCCACAGGAGGACGGCTCACGTCACAACAGGCCTTGATGTATCTTCTGCCATGGGGGCTACCAGTGTCCACAGACACTGGGGGCGAGGTGGGTTAAGTGTCTTGCCCAAGGACACAAGACACTTAAAGGAGAATTAACGTTTTTTACAATCTGAGCCTTATTTCGGTAATAAAACAAGTTGTTTTACTCACGCATAGCACTTTGGTGTCATATGGAGCATTTCCAGAGATGTTTTAGTTTAGCGATATCCATAATGTGAGTTCTCGGGGCATAAGTTTGCGGTCTCCAAATAACACAAACTTTAGCACTTTTCAAATTATAGAAGCTCAATGTCTTAGTCTACACTTTCGTTTGAGTCAAAAGTGGCCTGTAATCTGAGATTGAGCCATAGTTTACAGCTTAGCGTTTCATGTTTGGAGGCCAGTGCGCATGTGCGGAGTCACAGCTGTGATTTCGCTCTCATGCTCCCGGGACCCAAACATGAAACACAAAGCTGTAAATTATGGATAAATCTCGGATTAGAGGCCACTTTTGACTCAAACGAAAGTGTAGACTAAGACATTGAGCTTCTATGATTTTGAAAAGCGCTAAAGTTTGTGTTATTTGGAGACCACAAACATTTGCCCCGAGAACTCACATTATGGAGATCTCTAATCTAAAACATCTCTGGAAGTGCTCCATATGACTCCAAAGTGCTATGGGTGAGTAAAACAACTTGTTTTATTACCTAAATAAGGCTCAGATTGTAAAAAAAACATTACTTCTCCTTTAACATCCTCTTACATTAAATTCATCACATTCTTACATTCCTCTTTCACTGTTGCCGGGTGAAAACCACCCTAAAGCCTGTAGGAAAAAGTGGGCTTTGGGGCAGGGAAACACCTACACCTTCAAAGACGTCAAAAACAACGGTGAAGCTCCCCAGGGACTCATGACACTCAGAAAAATGCAACAAATTGAAAATCATGAAGTGTAGTGCTCTAGGGTTAAACAATAAAGTAGCATGGTGATCTAAATATGTCATGTCTTAGCATTTATTACCCCACATAAGTAATCTACCCCCTCCTTTTGTATAACAGCAGTTTAGCACCCTACCCACTATCTATCTTACCTTATCACATCCACAACCCGAGTCATCTGAAGAGTGAAGAGTGTCCCAACTCATTCTTCCCTCTCTGAGCATACATCTCTAGAGGTCATCAGTACTGGCACAAGGCCTTGGAGGAATTCTGCTCATTCGGTAGATGTAATATTTGATTTGATTTTTTGGAACTCTAGAAAGGGAATAGACTTATATTATCGTATGGCCCACATCAGTGCTGTGACCTTACCTCATCTAATCTCCAAAAGCTCCAGTACTGACAAAGCATCTCTTATCTTATCTGCTCACAGCCATGCTTGTCTTTTCACTGACCGCTACGCCGTGTTCCTAAGGCCGCCGCTCTCCAAGGGATTTTTAAACGTGCGACAAAAAGCGCACACCGCAGACACAAGGAGAATCTTGAGAGATTTTAAATCTCCGATCGCAAAGACTGCAGCGGGATATGGCTGTGGACCGCAAGCTAAAAGGTGTGAGCGAGATCGCATCAGCTGTTTCCTGTCTACAGTAAAACCAAAGTTAAGTGTACAAAAGATCAGAGCGCTGCACTTCTAGTTTAGATACAAGTCAAAACTGTTATTTTTATTTGTGAAATGTGGTGCAGTACTTCAGATACATGATTCTTAATGCACAGAAGGTTGGGGATAAAGTCACAGTAGAATACGTGAAGAGTTTAACGGTCGTATATTACAGTGGTCCCTCGCTCTATCGCGGTTCACTGTTCGCGGCCTCGCTGTTTTGTGGATTTTTTTTTTATATATATAATTCTTTTTTTCTTTTTAAATTTTTTTTTTATAGTGTAACATTGTGTTCTGCGTCCTGATTGGCTAAGAGACTAGACAAGGACTAAACGTGGACTAAACCAGGTCTAGACCAGAACTAAACCAGGTCTAGACCAGGTCTAAACCTGGACTGGACCTGGACTAAACCAGGACTGGACCTGGTCTAGACCTGGACTAAACGGCGACTAGACCAGGTCTAAACCAGGTCTAAACCACCACATGCCGCTCTTTGCTGGTTTCGTGCGGCTGGTTTGTGGCTCGGGCTGAGAGGACGCGGTCCGGGCGCCGCGGTTCGATCTCGTGCTCGCAGCCCCGGTGTACGCGCGGCCTCGCGCCAGTCGTGCTGCTCTGTCACGGATTTGACCACGATGAGGGGTGCACGTGTCGCGCACTTCTCCAAGGGGTTGGTGCGCGTCGCGTCCCGGGACGTGGCAGTGCCGTTGGATGAGCGCGGTGCTTCCTGCGGATCCAGTGACTCATGTCTCCGCTCCCCTCGCATGTCCGGCGGGGCTTCCGGAGCCGTGTCTCCCCCCACGCTTCACTATTAATACATTTTGTTGAAAATCTATGAAAGTTTGAGTGTTTAAACGAGAGAGAAATGTGAGAAAAGGTTAATTCCAGTCTGAGAAAAGTGTATAATGTGTGTGGTGGGGCGTTTACAGCCTTAAAACATGTAGAATAAGTTGTCCTACTTCGCAGAGTTCTCTTATTGCGGGTTATTTCTGGAACCTAACCCCCGTGATAAACGAGGGATTACTGTACATAAAATTGACTCCTGTGAGCTTTAATCCATGTTAGAAAGCTGTTACCACCTCAAAAATATACCTGGAGTTGTGTTTTGTTTCATTCACACAGAAGGTTTGGGATAAAGTACACAGGAAGCAGAGTCTCGATTGCTGCAGTTTCACCTCGATCTGCACGCTTTTTACTTTTAAAAAACGCTTCAAACTGGATTAATAGCGCTGTTTTGTGGACTGGATGTCATTATTTGCGAAGGACAAATTCTGGGGATAATATGAATGAAAACGCTGCAGTTTGACATTACTGTACTTTACAACTTTACGAGAGGCTGAGGTGGACGACAAGGACGCTAAATCAATAATTTAAGTGATGTTTTGGAAGACAAGGGCGGGATTCAATAAGTTTTCTTCTTCCCACTCCTTTTTGAGCATAAAAACAACTGTATATTGGTTACATGTATTTATTTCCTTGTGCTGACCTGCTCGAAATGAATAAATAAATGTATGAATGAATGAGGTGAGAAATAAAGTCTCATTATTTTTCGCTATTTCCTGAGTTTATATCTTGAGCCTCTGTGTCAGTCACTCCGTCTGCCCTTGATGCTCTGTTTTATCGGCGTTTATGATCTGACAGAGCAGCTCAGAGTCACTCCACACACTTTGTACACTTCAAAATCGTGTACAAAGACACAAAGTAGAGTCGTGCCTCCCTGAACTCGGAAAGAGGCAAATCACGGCCAAAATAGAGCAAATTCTCCCGTAGTGTGGCAGCCTTAAATTACAAAATGTTCCTTACACTTCCCAGCACAAGCCACTTCAATCCACTTTACACAATACAGCGTCTTCAATTTCAGATATGTGATACTCAGACTAGCGGAGATGATTTGGTGAGCAATCAAGAGCCAGCTGCAAGTTAGAGAACGCATATTATGAATTCTTGTGGCTTTTTTTTTCCCGTTTCCTATTTCCTATTTTCTGTATTCAAAAAACACACTATATAAACTACACCTCAGTTTCCAGTATTTTCCAATAATATTTAAGCATTAAGGCTCATTTATGCTCTAGACCAGAGATGTCAAACATGCGGCCCGGGGGCCAGATCCGGCCCACCAAGACCTTTAATCTGGCCCTTGGCTGATTTTCTATTAAAGGTCCCATGACATGGTACTTCTTGATGCTTTTATATGGCGCCTTAATGGTTCCCTAATACTGTAAATCAGAGGTCTTCAACAGGGGAGTCGCAAAATCTTTTGATTTCACTTTAAAATAATATAATTTTATATTTTATAGTGTAAAATACAGTATTAACCTGTGTATTATTTCCTTGTATTGGATGTACCATAACAGAGTAGCAATGTTTATACATGACACTAAGCTCAATTTAATGTAAAACACAATTCTATGCTGTATATATAGTAGGGGGTCCCTGGCCCACTTCGCCATCTGTTTGGGGGTCCCTGGCCTGAAAAACATTGAAGGCCCCTGCTGTAAATGAATCCTTCTTCAAAATCAAACCTCAGTGCATGAGATATGACTCTGACTGTCTTCATGAGGCTAAATATGTCTCTGAAACACTTTATTCTGGGCGTTGTTGCTTGAATGCAAATGAGGATGACAGAGACAGGCCAGTGCAGCGGGTGGGGGTGTGACCAAATGCGCCGCTGTTTCCTGGATTAGCGGTGCGATGTGCGCTGGCCCCACTTCCGTATGTGTAAGCACGGAGGAAGATATGAGTTGCATTAAAAAAAACACATTTCCACAGAAAATAAAATTAAACCACTGCTGTTTCAGAGGTCCGGAGGCTCGGATAAAGGACATCCGAGCCTGGAAACACTCTCACGTGCCTCCAGGCAAATAAAAAAACGCATTTCACATTGCGTAGCTCGTTTGCGGTCCAAGTTCTCTGGGCGTGATTTCCAAAGACGGTGGGTAGACATCCAGACGGGGGGTGGAAACCTTTCCCTGAGTGTGACGTGCCTTGTTCAGAATCGCCCGTTTGGGCTGTCTTTTTTTCAAACGTGGAAAAAGATCGCAAATGCTCAGTTTACACATTTCGCAACTTTTAGCCATGGGGGGGGGGGGGTAAACAGGGTAGGGGAGCTCACATTAACGTTCAAAAACCTCAGAAAATGAAAATTTCATGCCATGGGACCTTTAAAATATTTTAATTTTCTATTCAAATATTGCTCATTTTCTGCGCCTCTTTTCTGCACAGTTTAGCATAGCAGCGTCTCCAGCGCCTCTGTACGTGGCCCCTCCCACCAGAGCAGCACAAATGAAGACTCGCCTCTTAAAGGACGATCGTTTTGACTGTTGACCGTGACAATGTCAAAATGAACAAATGTCAAAAATGAGAAAAGTGCAGGATTTTCCAAGAAAAATTGACTAATTCCTATTTGTTCACACAGGTGAATGGGAAACCTGTACACTTGTGTTGAAGTTGCATTTTTCTTAGAGTTTCTGGTTGTTCATAATATTATAATATTTTGGAAAAGAAACAGTTTGGACTTATTGCTATTTTTGGGGCATATAAGCCCTGAGTTTTATGATCCGGCCCCTTTGGGATGGAAGTAGGTTGAACATGGGCAAACGCTGTCGACATCAGTGAACACAGTGCAACAGTGGGGGGGAAAAAATGACCAAGCTGCCAAAGAAATAAATGCCTCCTTCATCTAATTTTTCGTGACTCTTTTCCAAAAGATGTGATCTAAAAACTGCACTTCCATGTTTGTTTGTTTATTTGTTGCTCTGTTTCATCAGTTTCAATAAATTCTCAAACTGACATTAGACAGCCTTGACATTAGAAAAGTTCTGAAAGTGTAAATGCAGTGACGATTACTTCTCTCGGAACGCGCTGATTTGTTTACGTACAAAAGTGGAGCATAAGGCTGCGTCCCATTTCTCTGTCTTACCCCTTCGTCTTACCCCTACCCCTTGGATTTGCGCGTTCATGTGAGGGCAAGGGGTGTCCCGATTCTAATTTTGATCAAGGGCTATGGCCACGACCGAGGGCTACATACCCCTTGAAACGAAGTAAGCTCTCGACCAGACTTGGAACGAAGGGGTACAGGTTTTGGGATCAGGATGGCAGCGTCACATCGACCAGACAAGGAGTCTCATAAATGTATTTTCAGCAGTTGTAATTATCGATTAACAGTTTAGCAGGTTTACAATTATGACGCTTATGTTCTACGTTACTTTTAGTGAACTGTTGTTGCGGTTTTAATTGTAGTGATGTCTGTTTAGCCGACGTTATAAGATAAGATAAGATAAGATAAGACTTTATTGATCTCACACAGGAGAAATTCACTTCAGGCTCCAGGCAGTTTAGTGCAAAAGAAAATTTGAACAGAAAGTGCATGCAGACAAATAGTAATAATAATAAAAATAAGTAAAAAGAGAGTATAGAAAATATTGCACGTTTGGACTATACAGTGGAGTTGTACAGTCTGATGGCGGTGGGGATGAAGGATCTGCGGTAGCGCTCCTTCTTGCACTCGGGGTGCCTCAGTCGGCTGCTGAAGGAGCTGCTCAGCTCCTCTTTGGCCCTTCTTGCACAGGGCGTCCAGTTTTTTGTTGAGGTGAACACCCATGTACTTGAAACTGTCCACAGTCTCTATGTTCTGCCCCTGGATGTTCACCGGTGAGTGAGGTAGTGGTCTCTTCCTGAAGTCGATCACCAGCTCCTTTGTCTTACTGGTGTTAAGGCTCAGGTGGTTACGCCCACACCAGTCTACAAAGTCACTGATGACCGAGCGGTACTCCAGCTCGTTCCCCTCTGACACACAGCCCACAATGGCCGAGTCGTCAGAGAACTTCTGGAGATGGCAGCTGTCCGTGTTGTATGTGAAGTCCGAAGTGTAGATGGTGAAGAGGAAGGGTGAAAGGACAGTTCCCTGGGGGACCCTTTCACCCTGTTATCGTTTTCATCGAACTTTCACGTAAAATCAAGCTAGTTTTTTTGTCGAGCTGAGGTATCTGATAATCCTCGACATTTGTTTACGTTTGTTTGCGTCAATTGTTGTCGCCTCTGTAGACGTAGCAGCCAGGTCGAGGCAAGGGATGATGATGCAAACGGTAATCGAGTGGTGTCCCATTACTTAGGGGAACATTTGTACCCCGAGCCCTCTCAGCTCGGTATCGAGGGGCAAGACAAAGACGTAGATAAAGGGGAAGGGGTAAGACAGAATAATGGGACGCAGCCTAAATTAGCCTTTAGAGCTCCCTCTGCTGTCAGTAACAACAAAGAACACTGGGAAAATAAACAAATAAGCACAATTTGACCACAGAGTCTGGTGATTTATGGATTTATGGACTTAAAATCTGTGTAAAAAAAGTCCAGATTTTTTACCTGTGACGCAACAAACTGAGCATGATGCAAACAGAGCTTTCTTGAGTTCTCAGTTTTGATTACTACAGTTATATTGTCATGGTAAAACTAACAACAACAAGCATGCCAACGACACACTTCCTGATTCCCATACAATAAAACGCTGTCTTAAAAGTAGACAGTACTCAGCAGTGTTACTTTGACCTCCAGAGCGGCTCACACAATATATCTGCACTGGGGCAAGACAAATTTTGCTCAAATATGGAACAAAATCGGGTACGGGCCCTTCAAGGCAAAATAAAACCTATATTATGTCGTAATAGAGTTCATCTTACAGTGTGCACTATCTTTCTCTTCACCCACAGGGAAATAAATCCACAAATCTTCCCCCCGGAACCTTTGTGTGGCCTTTTCAGTGACTCTCAATCAGGCTATTTCAAGTGAACAGGAAAAAGATCACCTCTGGCTGTTTGAATCCACTGCATTATTAAATGAGAGAGGATAGGACCAGGCAAAAACCAGATCAATTTACCTCTCGCGCCGTGATCAATGTAGCTATACCAACGCAGAGATTTAAAAAACAACCCAAGGCCACTTTTAATTAACATTTAGTCTACGAGGAATAAGTAGATATGAATGGAGATGAATGGTCGCGCTCTAAACATGAGATGGGTAAAGCAATATGTAGCCACATTAGTTATTAATGAGGTTCAGTCACAGAGGCAATAAAGTGCTGTAGTTATGATTTTGTTGAGTTTGCAGGAGTTGGTAGTCCATGATTTATATAATTTATAGGACCTATATTAAACAAATTTGACTCTTGAGAGCTTTAAGCCATATTAAAGTGTTGTACCTCATCAAAAACATACCTGGAGTTGTGTTTGAGTAATCCTTTATTCTCTGTCTGCATCCCCAAAGGTCAAAATGCTCTGTTTCACCTTGTGATGTCATGTAGTTTAGTTTTTAAGTGAACAGCTACTACAGCTCTGGAACAAAATAAAAGACCACTGCAAATCAGCATCTCTACATGTATTAGAGCCATTCCATTCCAGCGTCAAACACAAACACAAAGCTGAGCTACTTCAGTTCTTGCACCAGGAGTGGAATAAAGTCACACAAGAAAAACTGGAACTAAACTAGGTCTGAACCAGGACTAAACCAGGTTAAAAATGGGACTAAACCAGGACTAAACTAAGATTAAACCAGATCTGGACCAAGACTAAAGCAGGTCTAAACTAGGACTAAACCAGATCTGAACCAAGACTAAATCACGACTAAACCAGGACCAGTGTTGCCATAGTTACTTTGAAACAATAATCTGACTACTGACTACTTCTTTAAAGGTCCCATGACATGGTACTTCTTGATGCTTTTATATGGCTCCTTAATAGTTCCCTAATACTGTAAATGAATCCTTCTTCAAAATCAACACTCATGAGAAAGAGAGATAAGATGAGAAAGAGTAATTTTTGTCACTCTGAACACTCTATAATGGGTGTTATTGCTTGAATGCAGTGCTTCTCAATTATTTTCTGTGACGCCCCCCCTAGGAAGAAGAAAAAATTTCACGCCCCCCTTCCTGCGCGCGACTATAAATAGTATTATTTGTCTAGAAAATTATTAGAACACCATTGTATCCTTTTATTAACATTATAAACAAAAAAAAGAAAGAAACTTACAACAAAGACTGCACTGAGGACTCAAATATGAATGTGTTTTTAATGCAGCTTTGCGCACATTTGTTTACGTTTTACAGAAATGAAACTTAAAACCAACTCATTTGCATAAGCTAAAAGCACTGAAAAAAAAACGCTCTCTCCTTGTGCCACTGATGCGTCAGCTTCTGTCGGACTAAAGGACACGACTCTGTCACAGCCCCTCTGACCTCATCTGCCACTCCCTCAGTGGCCACCTCCTTCCCCTCCCCTACTGGTGGAGGAGTGGAGACAGGTGTGCTGGAGCCAGACGCAGCTGAACCCACTCTCCAATCAACAGGGTATAAGAGCCAGTCAAGCCAGCTCAGCGGTGCCAGATCGTAATACTTCGTTTGTCAGTGCTTTGATCTTGCTACATATGTTTGCCTACCTTGGACCTCTATACTTAATCTTTTGTTCATCTGCCTCAGATCCCCGTTCTCCAGACACCTGCTCCAGTCTCCAGCTCCAACCTGCCCTGCTCCAGAGTCCTGCTCTCCATCATATTCCTGGATACAATCTGTAATAAATACCAACTATTCTCATTTGACCTGTGTCTGCTCTTGGGTTCTTCCGTTATCCGTGACAGACTCAGTGGAATATATGTGTTTTTTTCTGTGACAGAGGATGTTTTGTTAATGGTGAGACTGTGCGTAAATCGCATGTGAGAACGCCACTGCCAACTACTGTTGTTGATGTGCAATTACACTTAGTTCTAGTACAGTACAGCAAAAAAACATGTTTCCCAGGGTCGTACGCGCCCCCCCTGGCATCACGCCACGCCCCCCCAGGGGGGCCCGCCCCACTATTTGAGAAGCACTGCTTGAATGCAAATGAGGAGAAAAAAGCTGGCCAATAGTAGAGGGTGGGGGTGTGGCCAAACGATCCGCTCTCTGCTCTGTGCGCTCTCTGATCCATTTCCTTGTTTTTGCACGGGGGGAGAGATTTGAAGCGTTCCATTGAAAAATAAACACATTTCCACATAAAATAAAATTAAACCACTGCTGTTCAAAGGTCCAGAGGCTCAGATAAAGGACTTCCGAGCCTAGAAACACTCGGACGTGCCTCCAGGCAAATAAAGAAACGCATTTCGCATTGCCTAGCGCATTCGCAGTCCAAACTCTCTGGGCGTGATTTACAGAGACGCTGAGTACAGACAGACGGGGGTGGAACTGCATTTGCATTTCTTTTTTTGATCTGACGTCAATAAGGTGCCTTGTTCAAACTCGCCCGTTTGAGCTCCGATTTTTTGTAACGCAGAAAAGGATCGCAAATGCTCAGTTTAGACATTTGGCAACTTTTAACCATGGGGGGGCTAAACAGGGTAGGGGAGCTCACATTAACGTTCAAAAACCTCAAAGTGAAAATTTCATGCCATGGGACCTTTAAAAAGTAACTTAGTTACGTTACTGACTACTTGCTTTTAAAAGTACCTAAGTTAGATTATTTTGAGTTACTTGAGGTCCCCTGATCTCCCGCCCCTACAACATAAAAATGACCACCAGTTCTGCCAATAGGCTACTCACTTTATTGACATGTATTTTGCATGCATGCATTTCGTCAACCACATAATGCCCAACCATCCTATTCAACTCCGCCCCACTTACTGGTTTTACACCGAAATCCAGCTTCCTTTGCTTGCTCGGTCTGGGACCTCCTTCACCTGTGACTTTCGCATCGGGCGGGTCTTGCTCTGTTAGCTTCGTTGTGCTGTGCTGTTTCTCCAGATGTTTTTTCAGATTTGACGTTGTGTTTTTGAAGGTAGACAGCACAGAAATAAAATCAAAATAATGCCTGTATTTCCAGCTGGAAAAGGCGAACCTCTCTCCTTCCATATTGTTCACATCTGATGAGACAGAATCTTTGATCTGACTTTGGCGCCGCGGAGCTGAGATGACGTAACCTCGTAAGAAACGTGTAGCCAAAAAATAAGAATAAATAAATGTAACCTACGTTCCCGCGAAATGCAGAAATAGTAACGCACGGTGTATTAGATAAGTAACTTTAATCTGACTACTGGTTTTGAAATAGTAGTTGGGTTACACTACTCGTTACTGAAAAAAGTAGTCCGACTACTGACCAGGACAAAACTAGGATTAAATCAGGCCTAAACCAGGACTGAACTAGGACTAAACCAGATCTGAACCAGGACTAAAACAGGACTAAACTAGGACTAAACCAGGTCTAAACTAGGACTAAACCAGGTTAAAAATGGGACTAAACTAGGACTAAACCAGGATTAAATCAGGCCTAAACCAGGACTAAACCAGGTTAAAAAGGGGACTAAACTAGAACTAAACTAGGACTAAACCAGGTCTAAACTAGGACCCAGGAACAATGTGAAAGACTTGTGGAGAGCATGCCAAGACACATGAAAGCTGTGATTAAAAATAAGGGTTATTGCACCAAATATTGATTTCTGAACTCTTCTTAAGTGTAAACATTAGTATTATGTTGTTTTAAAATGAATTTGATCTGAGGTTCTTTGAATTGTTTGAGGTCTGAAAACATGGTTAAAAGTTGTGAAATGTTATTTTGACCATTTGTCATTTTCTACGTTAGAATAAATCAGAGCTCTAAACGATAATATTTTTATTTGGAAACTTATTGACGTCAGCTCGAAAAAGAAATGCAAATGCAGTTCCACCCCCGTCTGTCTGTACTCAGCGTCTCTGTAAATCACGCCCAGAGAGTTTGGACTCAAATACGCAATGCGAAATGCCTTTTTTTATTTGCCTGGAGGAACTTGCGAGTGTTTCTAGGCTCGGAACCTTTATCTGAGCCTGTGGATATCTGAAAAAGCAGTGGTTTAATTTTATTTTGCAGTGGAAATGTGTTTATTTTTTCAATGGAACGCTGTCATCTCTCTGTATTACACGGAAGTGGGTCAGAGCGCACAGGCACAGCTGAGAGCGGAGAGTTTGGCCACGCCCCCATATTATAGTCTCTGTCCTCCTCATTTGCATTCAAGCAACAACGCCCATACCTGGAGTTGTGTTTGAGTAATCCTTTATTCTCTGTCTGCATCCCCAAAGCTCAAAATGCTCTGTTCCACCTTGTGATGTCATGTTTTCAGTTTGAACTCAGCCTAAAAATGCAGGGTTTCTGTGTTAAACATGTGTGAATGAAACAAAACACAAATCCAGGTATGATTTAATAACATAATAGGACATAATAACATAGATTAGAAACTAGAAAATAAATATTGGCCCTTTAAATGTCAATAAAAATGCTTAACTTTCAGGATATACCTTAGTGAGTAGTTTAGTGCTATGAAGTCCTTATAGGTTCTTCCAAATTTCACATTTGGGGGAATAAAGCGCACGGTTCATCAGTATTTACACCACACATACCACCCCTTTAAGAATAATTTTTGCATTCTTTTGTTTTCTCCTTTTGGCAAATTCCTCAGCGCCTATAAACCGGCAGCATCTCCCATTTCTATTATAAAGAGAAATTAAAACCATTACATTATAGTGTGCTCTTAGGACAATTCACCTACAGTAAATTAAATCTTTTTTTTCTCCCCGCAATGCAAGTGAACTTTCCGAACTATCCGTGTTTCCAATTCACTGCCAGGCCATAACACGAGGACTAAAGACAGCGTCCTCTCCTCCACGCCTCTCCCAGGAATGACTTTCACGCTTGGCTGCAGTCCAATTTTATCTCCAGGAGTTGCTAGGCGACAGGGATATCCTTATTGCCTGTGTATTCTGCGAAGCAACGGCAGCAATAAATGAATTTTCCAGATCCGTAACTTATTATCCGCTCTCCATATTGTAATGGCATGGGTCAGTGGTGGAGAGAGACGCCGTGATAACCAAAATAATGTCTTTATTCAGAACAGCAAATGGGAGTGTCCGTGTTACAGTATTTATGGCATATTTTAGTGATGCTCTGTGGTCATAGCCTATCCAAATTGTAAATTGTATTATATTAAGGGATTCAGTACTGTATCATTATAGTACTGAAGCTGATCTGAGCTGTTCTGTGCAGGATTTGTCTTACATTTGTCCCGCTTTGGACTACCAAGCAAGTTTTTAATATTACAATTCTTCTATCCTCCTCAGTCTTTATGGTGTGACTAGATTAGGGACAGTGGAGTAGCTTAAGGACAGAATGGATGGAAACATGACTTTTCTTTGTTATGGTGTGGTCCACTAAGGATTATAGACGGAGCAGCGCAGCCTTTACCAGTGCAAGAGCAAGCTTAGATTTAACAATAGTAGTAATAGTGAACGTGATGGTAGTAAGTGAACTCAACTGTATTCTCTATATCCTCCTCAGACCCGCACATTCATTTGTGTCCTGTATAGTGGACACTGAGTTAACCGGTCATAATAAATAATACACAAAAATAATAAAATAAATTAAAAAAACTAAAATAAATAAATAAATAAATAAAAACTAAAATAAATAAATAAATAAATAAATAAAAATAAATAGAAAATAAATAATACATAAAAATAAAAATAAATAAAAACTAAAATAAATAAATAAATAAAAATAAATAGAAAATAAATAATATATAAAAATAAAAATAAATAAAAACTAAAATAAATAAATGAATAAAAATAAATAATACATAAAAATAAAAATAAATAAAAACTAAAATAAATAAAAATAAATAAATAAATAGAAAATAAATAATACATAAAAATAAATAAAAACTAAAATAAATAAATACAAATAAATAATACATAAAAATAATAAATAAATAAAAATAAAAATTAATAATAATAAATAAATAGAAAATAAATAATACATAAAAATAATACATAAATAAAAAAACTAAAATAAATAAAAATAAATAAATAGAAAATAAATAATACATAAAAATAACTTAAATAAATTTAAATAAAAATAAATAAATAGAAAATAAAAAATACATAAAAATAAAAATAAAAAAATAAAAATAAAAATTAAATAGAAAATAAAAAATACACAAAAATAAAAATAAATAAATAACAAAAATAAATAAATAAAAATAAATAAATAGAAAATAAATAATACATAAAAATAAAAAAATAATTAAAAAAATTAATAAAATAAATAAATAGGAAATAAATAATACATAAAAATAAAAATACATTTAAAAAAGGTAAATAAATAAATAAGAAATTAAAAGGGAGACTAAAAACTATCTGACGTGACTGTAGAAGCTTGTCAGAGATGTTGGTCATCAAAAAAAAAAAAAAAGTTTTTGTGAGGTTGTTAACTTCACATGGATTTAACACCAAAATGTCCCTGACGTCCATTACGCAGGACACGTTACGAATATTATTATTATGAATACAAATAAAATTAACAAAATGTGAATGCTAAGGTGTTCATTTACCTCCAAATAGAAAATTTAAATAATAATAATAATTCAGATACACTTTTTTTCTTCAGGTCCCAGGAGGATATACATAACAACAATTATGGTTGTGGTTATTGCACTGAAAGCTTGCGGGCTTGCATCTCCACAAACCTGAAGAGATGAAGCTAATCCTGCTTGTTTCTATGGGAATGTTGTTCCTTGGCTATAATCTTCCTCAGTAAGGCATAAAAGTTCAAAGTTCAAAGTCAGCTATATTGTGAAAAAAACATATGTACAGGTTGCACACACAGGATTTGAAATTGCAGTCCACAGTGAACATAAAACATGTGATGAATAAGACAATAAACCCAATATCTAAAACATCACATATACCTGTAGCAAAAGTACAGGAAACTTGTATATGTATATGTACATAATACAAATAGGTAAAACACAATGTGTGGCATAATAAGGGTGAAATGGTGTCATTTAAGCAGCAGAGTCAGTGTCATTTAAGTGTCATTTAAGCAGCAGTGTCAGTGTCATTTAAGTATAAAACATATGTATTTCCTCTGAGCATGTTTGGAAATATGGTTTTAAAGTTCTGTTTCTGTGGAATTGTTAACTTTAAAGGTAAACTATGTAACTTTTCTTGTGGAGGGTCCAATATCTGCTTGTCTCCATGGAGATAATATTGCTTTGCCTGGAATTTTCCACTGTGACTTTATACTTCTGTGTCTCCATGCTGATAAGCAGGTAATGCTCCAGACCGAGTTAGAGGTCACATCTGTGGAGATGTTGATACTGTGGAACATTCCAGACAAAGCAATATCATCTCCTTGGAAACAAGCAGGTATCCGAACTCCCCTCAGAAAAGCTACATAATGCACCTTTAATTACAGCTCTGGGAAAAAAAAGAGACCACTGCATTTTCATTTTTGTTCTGAAATCAGCATCTCTACATGTGTTACAGCCATTCCATTCCAGCGTCTGTTGAATTCCAACACAAACACAAAGCTGAGCTACTTCAGTTCTTGCACCAGGAGTGGAATAAAGTCACCCAAGAACAATGTGAAAGACTTGGACTAAACCAGGTCTGAACCAAGACTAAACCAGGTCTGAAGCAAGACTAAAACAGGTTAAAAGGGGGGCTAAACCAGGACTAAACCAGGTTAAAACAGGGACTAAAACAGGACTAAACTAGGACTAAACCTGGTCTGAACCAAGACTAAACCAGGTCTGAATCATGACTAAACCAGGATGAACCAGGACAAAACCAGGTTAAAAAGGGGACTAAACCAGGACTAAACAAAATTTGGACTGAACCAGGTCTAAACTAGGACTAAATCAGGGATGAACCTGGACTAAATTAAGACTAAACCCGGTCTGAACCAAGACTAAACCAGGTCTAAACTAGGACCCAAGAACAATTTGAAAGACTTGTGGAGAACATGCCAAGACACATGAAAGCTGTGATTAAAAATAAGGGTTATTGCACCAAATATTGATTTCTGAACTCTTCTTAAGTGTAAACATTAGTATTATGTTGTTTTAAAATGAATTTGATCTTGTTTCTTTGCATTGTTTGAGGTCTGAAAACATGTATCTTTTTTGTTATTTTGACCATTTGTCATTTTCTGCAAATAAATGCTCTAAACCATAATATTTTTATTGGGAATTTGGGGGAAATGTTGTCAGTAGTTTATAATTTTGCAGTGGTCTCTTATTTTTTTCCAGAGCTGTATATTGATTTGTCAAATAAAAGCTTTAAATTGCATTTGAATTAACTCTAGTAATGACTTTGAACTCACAGTACTAAGATTGTAAAACTGTTTTGACTACTGCATTCTTCTGTGCCAGCTAGAACGACAATGTGTCAAAGTTTATACCAGATAAAGTATGGTATGTCTTAATAGCGCCAACATGTGACTTATATATAGCCATTTCCACCATGTTAAAAATAGCCTAACCTCCAGCCTATAGTTCCCCGTGTTATCCTGACTGGCTCTTACTATATGGCCCCAGCATGTGCCCTCCATATCGTGAGACTTAATGATAGCCTTAAGTCACTTTTACAGCTTGGGTCTAATGTTTCTGTGGAACATTAGCCCTGGTCTTATCTGGCGCTGGAGGGACCCCACTGATACCTACGTGAGCTTTAATTAAAATATGGAGAGGGCTCTCATCCGCTGGTTTACAAGGCACGATAAGGGGCAATGATATAGTCTGGTTCTATCACAGAGGGGAAACGTAACACAAAAGACTATAACGGAAGAAATCTGATCATTGGCACATTGGTTTTATAATAACTGCACATTATATGAGCGGGGAAAAAGATGCAGAATGGACAAATAGTTTATTAAAGAGGCCATATTACGCTATTTTCTGAGCTATGTTATGTTGTTTCCTCATCAAGTTAAAGAAATACCCAAGACACAATATAATAGAGTGTGTGGTTTTATGCATACAGTTGGCAGTAGAGGTTGCAGTGACTTTTTAGTGACACCTTTTTACTGAGGAGTGAAGCAGTTTAAATAATTTAATTTGGCCGCTTGCCTCAAATAACATGAACCTTAATTTTAGTTTCAGCCTGAAAATATATACAGCTCTGGAAAAAAATAGAGGCCACTGCAATTTTTCTGAAATCAGCATCTCTACATGTATTACAGCCATTCCATTCCAGCGTCTGTTGAATTCCAACACAAACACAAAGCTGAGCTACTTCAGTTCTTGCACCAGGAGTGGAATAAAGTCACCCGAGAACAATGTGAAAGACTTGGACTAAACCAGGTCTAAACTAGAACTAAACCAGGTCTGAACTAGAACTAAACCAGGTCTGAACCAGGACTAAACCAGGTCTAAACTAGGACTAAACCAGGTTAAAAAGGGGACTAAACCAGGACTAAACCAGGTCTAAAGTAGGACTAAACCAGGTCTGAACCGAGGCTAAACCAGGTCTAAACTAGGACTAAACCAGGTTAAAAAGGGGACTAAACCAGGACTAAACCAGGTCTAAACTAGGAATAAACCAGGTTAAAAAGGGGACTAAACCAGGACTAAACCAGGTCTGAACCAAGACTAATCCAAGTCTAAACTAGGACTAAACCAGATCTGAACCAAAACTAATCCAAGTCTAAACTAGGACTAAACCAGATCTGAACCAGGTCTAAACTAGGACTAAACCAGGTCTGAACCAGGACTAAACCAGGTCTAAGCTAGGTCTAAACCAGGTTAAAAAGGGGACTAAACCAGGACTAAACCAGGTCTGAACCAGAACTAAACCAGGTCTAAACTAGAACTAAACCAGGTCTGAAGCGAGGCTAAAGCAGGTCTAAACTAGGACCCAAGAACAATGTGAAAGACTGGGACTAAACCAGGTCTAAACTAGGACTAAACCAGGTCTGTACCAAGATTAACCAGGTCTAAACTAGGACTAAACCAGGTCTAAACTAGGACCCAAGAACAATGTGAAAGACTTGTGGAGAGCATGCCAAGACACATGAAAGCTGTGATTAAAAATAAGGGTTATTGCACCAAATATTGATTTCTGAACTCTTCTTAAGTGTAAACATTAGAATTATGTTGTTTTAAAATGAATTTGATCTTGTTTCTTTGCATTGTTTGAGCTCTGAAAACATGGGTCTTTTTTTAAATTTTGACCATTTGTCATTTTCTGCAAATAAATGCTCTAAACGATAATATTTTTATTGGGAATTTGGGGGAAATGTTGTCAGTAGTTTATAGACTCAAACAGAAATGTTCCTTTTGCCCAAACACAAACCTATAAGTAGTAAGTTTTCCAGAGCTGTATAAACGCCACGCTCAATCCAGCTGCAAGTTTCACGGGAACATCGCAGTAATACGAGCTACAACCAGCATGCTAAAAAAAAATACGATACAGACCAAAAACAATGATCTCATTTCGATCCTATGAGCTACTTGAGGGACACAGCCAATTTGAAGTGCAAATTGTTCTCGGGGAATGAAGAAGCTCATCGAAAAGAAAATACATATTGGTGCCCCAGCTGCAGAAGTGGCCCCGGCAGTAATAGGACACAGTACACGTTGTGAATGTACTGCATATATTTACACTGGCTCCATTTGCATCGCAGTCTCCATTCATTAGCTCAGGGCGGCTCATTTGGAAGTCCCCAGCAGCCACACAGGCAATCATTGACCAGACATGTACAGTGAACCCTGCTAAAGGCTAACGATTTCCACTGCACTTAGAAGACCCTGTGCCTGTATTAGGATCTCCACAATTATAGCCAAGGTTTCGTTAGTTTATCAACATACAACATGCAATTTAATGGAGGTATACAGCTCTGGAAGAAAACAGGAGACCGCTGCAAAATGATCAGTTTGTCACGACTCGCGCTCCCCTCCCTCCTTTCCCCTGTGTGTGTGTGTGTGTGTGTGTGTGTGTGTGTGTGTGTGTGTATGTGTGTGTGTGTGTGTGTGTCTGTGTGTGTGTGTGTGTGTGTCTGTGTGTGTGTGTGTCTGTGTGTGTGTGTGTCTGTGTGTGTGTGTGTCTGTGTGTGTGTGTGTCTGTGTGTGTGTTAGTATGTGTGTCTGCGTCTGTGTGTGTGTGTGTGTGTCTGTGTGTGTGTGTGTGTGTGTGTCTGCGTGGGTGACTGTGTGTGTTAGCATGTCTGTCTGTGTGTGTGTGTGTGTGTGTGTCTGTGTGTGTGTCTGTGTGTGTGTGTCTGTGTGTGTGTTAGTATGTGTGTCTGTGTGTGTGTGTGTGTGTGTCTGTGTGTGTGAGTGTGTGTGTTAGTATGTGTGTCTGTGTGTGTGTGTCTGTGTGTGTGTTAGTATGTGTGTCTGTGTCTGTGTGTGTGTGTGTGTCTGTGTGTGTGAGTGTGTGTGTTAGTATGTGTGTCTGTGTGTGTGTCTGTGTGTGTCTGTGTGTGTGAGTGTGTGTGTTAGTATGTGTGTCTGTGTGTGTGTGTGAGTGTGTGTGTGTGTGTGTCTGTGTGTGTGTGTCTGTGTGTATCTGTGTGTCTGTGTGTGTGAGTGTGTGTGTCTGTGTCTGTGTGTGTGTGTCTGTGTGTGTGTCTGTGTGTATCTGTGAGTGTGTGTCTGTGTGTGTGTGTCTGTGTGTGTGTCTGTGTGTATCTGTGAGTGTGTGTCTGTGTGTGTGTGTCTGCGTGTGTGTGTATCTGTGTGTCTGTGTGTGTGTGTGTGTGTGTGTGTCAGGTCGGGCCGGGCTTCTCTCTCGCTGACTTTTTAAAAATAAATATATGTTTATAAAAATGATGTGTGGATACTAAACTAAGGAATACTTGTTTTAAAATAAATAATTTGGATAAAACAGAGAAGGCGCTGTAATGTAATTGCTATTTAAAGGTCCCATGACATGGTACTTCTTGATGCTTTTATATGGCTCCTTAATGGTTCCCTAACACTGTAAATGAATCCTTCTTCAAAATCAACACTCAGTGCATGAGAAAGACACATGTACAGAGTCAGAGTCATAATCTCTCTGTCTAAACAACTCATTCTGGGCCTTGTTGCTTGAATGCAAATGAGAAGGACACAGATTGGTTAGAGGAGCGGGTGGGGGGGGCAAATGCGCCACTGGTTCCTTGTTTTAGCGGTGCGCTGTGCCTGGCCCCACTTCCGCGTGTGTAAGCGCGAAGGAGGAAAGGAGAGGCTTTTCAATGAAAAAAAACACATTTTCACAGAAAATAAAATTAAACCACTGCTGTTTCAGAGGTCCAGAGGGTCGGGTAAAGGACTTCCGAGCCTAGAAACACTCGCACGTGCCTCCAGGCAAATAAAAAAACGCATTTCGCATTGCGTAGCTCCTCCGCAGTCCAAATTCTCTGGGCGTGATTTCCAGAGACAGGAGGTGGAGATCCAGACGATGGTGGAACTGAATTTGCATTTCTTTTTTCGATCTGACGTCAATAAGGTGCCTTGTCCAGAATCGCCCATTTGAGCTGTGTTTTTTTCAAACGCAGAAAAGGATCGCAAATGCTCAGTTTAGACATTTCGCAACTTTTAGCCATTGGGGGGCCCTAAACAGGGTAGGGGAGCTCACATTAACGTTCAAAAACCTCAGAAAGTGAAAATTTCATGCCATGGGACCTTTAACTACTAAACAGGAGCCGCAGAGCCAGAGCATGCTCTGCGCACATGAACGCCGTCCTCTTAATAATCTTCCCCTCCGCAAGTCCGCATCTATTTTGACTCTGTCTATTATCCGCCCGTCATTGTTCTTCTTTGTCTCTCTGCTTCTCTCTCTTAAAGTGCCGCGCTAGATTCTTAAGGACGTACTGCTGCTGTGGTTTATGGCCCAATTTTCAACCCGTCAAAATGACGGACGGCCTTAAATTTTTCCCGTCAACTCTTAAAAAAATCCGTCAATGATGGAAAATTGTCGGTTAATGTACTCTCTGCAGAAACAAATATAAAAGATGTAAATGTTTATACAGTCTTGTTTAACTTAGATTTCGTTACAAAAGACAGGCTTTAATTTGTTATCATAAATCACCCCTCCTCCTCCCGAGTCCTCACAAATAAAATATGAAATTTCGGGTTTGTGTCACAGCCCCTCTGACCTCATCTGCCACTCCCTCAGTGGCCACCTCCTTCCCCTCCCCTACTGGTGTTCCAGGAGTGGAGACAGGTGTGCTGGAGCCAGACGCAGCTGAACCCACTCTCCAATCAACTGGGTATAAGAGCCAGTCAAGCCAGCTCAGCGGTGCCAGATCGTAATACTTCGTTTGTCAGTGCTTTGATCTTGCTACATATGTTTGCCTACCTTGGACCTCTATACTTAATCTTTTGTTCATCTGCCTCAGATCTCCGTTCTCCAGTCACCTGCTCCAGTCTCCAGCTCCGACCTGCCCTGCTCCAGAGTCCTGCTCTCCATCATATTCCTGGATACAATCTGTAATAAATATCAACTATTCTCATTTGACCTGTGTCTGCTCTTGGGTTCTTCCGTTATCCGTGACAGTACGATCTGGCCAAACATGAACCCAGCAGACTCTGACCCGCTCAGCCAGACTCTCTTGGCACAATCTACGCTGTTGGAGCAGCATGATAGCACGTTAAAGGCTCTTATGGAACACATAAAGGAATTATCTGTTAATCTCTCCAGTCTTCATTCTCAGATGACCGCCTTGACACCTCAAGCTGCTGCCAACCCCCTTCCTGCCCAGTTATCACCCCCGCCACTTACAAGAGAGGCTTTTGTTCCCCCTCCTGCACCATACAGTGGAGACCTTGGCTCCTGTAAGTCCTTTTTGACTCAGTGCTCTCTGATTTTTGAACAACAACCCCTCACATATTCTAGTGACCGAGCTAAAATCGCTTATCTGATTGGTTGTTTACGAGGTCATGCATTGAGTTGGGCCTCTGCTGTATGGGAGAAGCAAACCCCTTCCTGTTCATCCTACTCAGCATTTACTTCTGAGATGAGGCACATTTTTGATCACCCTGTCAGTGGCAAGGAGGCAACTAAGCGGCTTCTGTCCCTACACCAAGGAAACCGTAGTGTTGCTGAACTGGCCATTGAGTTTCGCACCCTTGCAGCTGAGAGTGGTTGGAATGATGAGGCTCTTCGGGTGCCTTCCTTAACTCTTTCACTGCCAGCCTGTTTTCAAAATCTAACCCCTTTCAGTGCCAGAGATTCAGAGCATTTTCACTGATTTTACAAGACTCACAGAATACTGAGTTCTTTGATTATATAAACATGACACACATCAAAATAAAGTGTTGACTCTCATCTTTCACCTGGAAAAAAAAAATGTTCTAACCTTTTCGGTTCTCAAGTAATTGATAGTAGAACATAGCAAAGTTTCACCAAAAACACTGGTTTTTGACAGCAAAGTGGACAAAATGAGCTTTTTGTGAAAAAAGGTATTTCAAGCAGATATGTGACTTTGACATCAATACTTATTGATTTAGTGACACCTCAAACATCTAAAATAACAGGAAGAGATTTTTGATTGCAAAATATTTTTTTTTATTTACAAAAATAAGAAATAACTATATACAAATTGACAATGAGAGAACAATCTTGAACAATGTGTGCACGTCAGAGAACAATGTGTGCACGTCAGAACAATGTGTGCACGTCAGAGAACAATGTGTGCACGTCAGAACAATGTGTGCACGTCAGAACAGTGTGTGCGTGTGTGCATGTTTGTGTGTGTGTCAATGCAAATCAAATAAATACAAATCAAACAAAAGTTTTTTCAGAACAATGTGTGCACGTGCGTGTGTGCATGTGCGTGTGTGCATGTGTGTGTGTGTCAATGCAAATCAAATAAATACAAATCAAATACAAATCAAACAAAAGTTTTTTCAGAACAATGTCAGAACAATGTGTGCACGTCAGAACAATGTGTGCATGTGCGTGTGTGCATGTGTGTGTGTGCATGTCGATGCAAATCAAATAAATACAAATCAAATACAAATCAAACAGAAAAGTTTTTTTTTTTGTGTGGTAAAGGGTGAAGCACTTCCCTGGGTGCAAGGGGGCACGACACCCTTTGCACCACATCTTAGTCTCACTGCGCAGGCCCCTACCTACACAGACTCGGCACTTTCTTGCTGGTTTTGCCTTCTTCCCAGTGGGCATCAGGCATTCCATTTCGTGCCTCGAAAAGTCCCCATCTAGCCGGCTCTCTGGGTCTCTGCAAGGTGGTGCCCTTGGCCTGCGCTCTTCCTCATCCCCCTCAACCCCCCCCCACCTGCCACGTCCCCCCTCTCACGCGGTCTTGTGGTCCATATTTTTGTCACGTTTTCAGTATAATCCAAGAGACTTTTGCACTTCCCCGGATTGACTTTTCTATATAAAATAAAAGAATTGAACATTGCCAATTGAAATATGTAAGCCACAAACTTCTTGGGCCAGTTGAGGGTTTTGCGCATGAAGGGGTAGTATGAGATGTTTTGGTCCAGTTTGTCTACCCCATTCATGAATGCATTGTAGGCCACAATGCACTCAGGCTTCAACTGAGGGACCCGGTCTTTCTGCCTCTTCTGCCACACGTCAACTTTTTCCATTTTATCTTGGTGGCAGGTGGTCACCATCTTGACTACCCTTTTATCATGCCAGGCCACCACCATCACCTTCCCGTTGTGCCTCACAACTTTTCCCTCTGCCCCCAGGTCACTCTTTTTTATCTCCTTGAACAAATCTGGCTCCCCCCTGTTTTTTCGGAGTGTCCCACAGACATTTGTTTTATGTTTGAGAAGGCTCTCACACAGTGACACGGAATTATAAAAATTATCCATATAGACCGTGTAGCCATGACCAGAGAGCCGATCGAGGAGCTCATACACGATCTCTGGCAGAGTGCTGGCTTCCCCCACATATGGCCGCATATTAAAACAATACCCTGTAGCCGAGTCACAGAGGACATAGGATTTTATTCCATATTTGACTGGCTTTTGGGGATTGTAAACCCTGAATGACAGCCGCCCCCGCCACTGCATCATCCCCTCATCAATACAGATGTTTTGCCCAGGTTGATACATCTCTCTAAATTTCTGGATTATGTAGTCCAACACTGGGCGGACTTTATATAATTTGTCCCCTGCATCCTGGTTTGAATTATCATTGAAATGAAGGAACCGCCAAATTAATTGGAACCTGTTTCTGGGCATGGTTCTAGAGAAATAAGGGGTCGCTATCATCTCATCTAAGGCCCAGTATTTTGTTAGCGCTGGTTTTTTATTATACCAGTTAGAAAGGTCAGGCCAAAGAATGTTTTCAGTTCTTGGACTGACACTGGCTTCCACTTTGCTAACCTATTATGTTGCTCACTGCCAGGGTGAGCAGCAAAGAACTGCCGAGCATACAAGTTCGTCTGCTCGGCGATGTGTGCCAGCAGCTCATCGGATATGAAGAGCTCAAAGAAGTCCACTGGCAGGTCCGACCTCAGCTCCGCTGCAGCATCCCGGAGTCCAGGGGTAGCAGTGAAGGGAATCACGTTGGGTTCCCAACCCGATTCTTGCCACTCCACACTTGCACCGCCTGTAAATTATAGAAATATACAACATTACCTAATGTAATTTTTTGTATTGCTGCAGTGTGATGTGGAGAATTTTTTTTTTTTTTTTTACCTTTCTTCGCTGCTTTGCGAGCAGAGGTGGAGACCTCTGCTCTAGGTCCTCTGCTGGATGAAGGCTCTGTAAATTGAAAATTCCTTCACATCAATAGTGGCATTTTACATACACAAACACACAAATGCCCATGCATAAACCTTTACATACACACAGCTACACACACACAGCCACACACGCATAAACCTTTACATACACACAGCTACACGCGCACACACACGCGCGCGCACACACGCACGCAGGCACGCGCGCGCACACACGTACGCGCGCGCACGCACACACCATTGATTCATTCACCACACAGCAGCATCACGTAAACTTAGTTCTTACCCATCTGTTTCTCTGGAGAGTTGGATCTACTGCTCCCAGAAGATCCAGACGGCAGCCACTCATCAGAGTCAGGGTCAGGTTCGCTAAAGTCTGACTCGCTGAAGTCTGACTCGCTGTCCTCCACGTTCGTAACGGTACTGGCGCCTGCCTTGGGCAGACGACCAGACCGCTCCCTCAAAATCCCCGACGCCTCGCCTGCCTCGGGCAGACCAGACGTGCCTGCCTGATCGGGCATGTCTCCGGGGTCCTGTGGTCCGGGATCTTGGGTCACAAGACTCCTCCGACCACTCACTACGAACGCATCGATTTTCAGCTGCTTCTGCTTACTCGCCATCTTCCTTTCTTCTCCACTACTCACTACACGCGGCCAGCGCTTCTTCTGCGCTTTTCTCCGCCCCCCGATCGCCACATTAATGACACACACGATCACAACCTACAGGTTTGGAGGTGTGAATTACACCTTAAAAGTTGCTCCCGGACGTATCCTAGCAACCCCCGCTGAAAAACGCATTGAACGTCTATAGACGTTCTGGCAATCAACGGTTGGGTTCGCCCGAACGTCTATAGACGTCTCCGGCAGCCAATGAGTTAATGCCCTTTCCGACAACCTAAAAGACGAAATGGCTTGCCGGGATGACCCAAGTAACCTCAACGACCTCATTGATTTGGCTATTCGAGTGGATAACCGCATTCGGGAGCGCCGGCGTGAGAGAGCTTTTAAGATGTCCAGCGCTCGTAAGCCATTCCACTCAAGTTCCACTTTTCCTTCCACCACCACTCCTGCTTCCCCTGCTGCTCAACCATCTACTTTGGAACCTGAACCTATGCAACTAGGCCGTGCCCATCTGAATCCTGAAGAGAGGCAACGCCGTTTCAACACACGGAGCTGTCTCTATTGTGGCGAGTTTGGACATTTTTTATCCTCTTGTCCTGTCCGCCCAGTAAAAGGGTCGGCTCAGCAGTAGTGGGAGATATTCTGTTGAGCCAAACCGACACTTCATCTCCCTGTAAGCCTAATCTGGAGGGCACGCTCAGGCTACGGGACCGTTTTATCACTCTCCCTGTACTCATTGACTCTGGGGCGGATGAGAGTTTTATGGATCGTACAGTAGCTCGCCAGCTGGGACTGGACACACAACCACTGGTCTCACCCCTGGTAGCTAAGGCGCTCAATGGTCAAACTCTTGCTAAGGTTCTGGAAAAGACGCACCCCGTTCAATTGCACCTCTCTGGTAATCACAAGGAGTATATAAGTTTTCACATTTTTGATTGCAAACACTCACCTCTTGTTCTGGGCATGCCTTGGTTAAAGTTGCACAACCCACATATTGATTGGTCAACTGGAAGAATAGTTTCTTGGAGTTCTTTTTGCCATTCAAATTGTTTGCACTCTGCCTTACCCCATGTTTGTTCTGAGTCTGCACCTGTTTCAGAATCTCCTGACCTGTCTTCTGTTCCACCTGACTATCATGATCTCGAGGCTGTGTTCAGTAAATGCCATGCTCTCTCTCTGCCACCTCACCGCCCTTATGACTGCGCCATCGAGCTTCTCCCTGGGGCACCACTGCCCAGCAGTCGTCTTTATAATCTGTCACGTCCTGAGACCATCTTATAAGACCATCTTCTTCCCCGGTGGGTGCTGTTTTTTTCTTTGTTGATAAGAAGGACAAATCACTAAGACCATGTATTGATTACCGGGGCTTGAATAAGATCACTGTTAAAAACAAGTACCCCCTTCCCTTGATCAGCTCTGCCTTCACCCCTCTGTGTGGTTCTACCATCTTCACCAAGTTAGATCTCCGCAATGCTTATCATCTTGTTCGCATCAGAGAGGGAGATGAGTGGAAGACTGCCTTCAATACACCTCTAGGCCATTTTGAATACCTTGTTATGCCGTTTGGTCTGACTAACGCCCCAGCTGTGTTCCAAAATCTGGTAAACGATATTTTACGAGACATGATTGGAAGATTTGTTTTTGTTTACATCGATGACATCTTAATTTTTTCAAAGGACCTCGACTCTCATAAACGCCATGTAAGACAGGTGCTCCAAAGACTCTTGGAGAACAAGTTATTTGTAAAGGCTGAAAAGTGTCAGTTTCATGCTTCCTCTGTTGCCTTTTTAGGGTACATCATTGCCCAGGGTCAGGTGCAAATGGATCCTACTAAGGTCACGGCAGTCCGTGATTGGCCTTCTCCTTCCAGCCGTAAGGAATTGCAGCGCTTCTTAGGATTTGCAAATTTCTACAGAAGGTTTATTCGTGACTTCAGCCGTCTGGCAGCCCCTCTTACTGCCCTCACCTCCACTTCTGTCCCCTTTGTTTGGTTCGATGAAGCCGAATCAGTCTTCAAGGAGTTAAAGAACCGGTTTACCTCTGCCCCAGTTCTGATTCAGCCCGATCCGGCTCTCCAATTCATTGTTGAAGTAGATGCTTCTGACACCGGGGTTGGTGCAGTACTTTCTCAACGCAGTCCCTCAGATAATAGAGTGCATCCTTGTGCATATTTTTCTCACAAACTTACTTCTGCAGAGAGAAACTATGACATAGGCAATCGAGACCTCTTGGCCATTAAACTTGCACTGGAAGAGTGGCGCCACTGGCTGGAGGGTTCCACCCATCCCTTCGTCGTCTGGTCAGACCACAAAAACCTGTCTTACATCCAGACTGCTAAGAGACTAAATTCCAGGCAAGCGAGGTGGGCCCTTTTTTTTGATCGGTTTAACTTTTCCCTGACATACCGCCCAGGATCTAAAAATGTAAAACCAGACTCCTTGTCCCGTGTTTTTTCTGCTGATGCCCCTGCTCCAGAGAATGACCCAATTTTACCTGATTCCCGTTTTGTAGCCACAGTTTCGTGGGAAATTGAGTCACGGGTCAGATTAGCGCAGCAGAACCAGCCTGACCCTGGCAATGGCCCTCCTAATTCCTTGTTTGTTCCAGATGCTGTTCGGTCTGATGTTCTTCAGTGGGCTCATTGTACGCATTTGACATGCCACCCTGGAATTAATCGCACCCTTTCTGTCCTACGGCGCAGGTTCTGGTGGCCATCAATGAAAAGGGACACTAAGGACTTTGTTTCTGCCTGTTCTATATGCTCCCAAAACAAAGCCTCTAATAGACCGCCTTCGGGTCTCTTGCAGCCGTTACCTATCCCTCAGCGTCCTTGGTCTCACATCTCTCTGGATTTTGTTACTGGACTCCCTCCTTCTAATGGCTATTCTGTTGTTCTTACCATTGTTGACAGGTTTTCCAAGATGGCTCACTTTGTCCCTGTTGCCAAACTGCCTTCTTCTAGAGAGACCGCAGATCTCTTAGTAGAACATGTATTCAGGTTGCATGGCATTCCTACAGACATTGTGTCCGACAGAGGCCCTCAATTCACCTCTCAGGTATGGCGGGCTTCCTGTTCCTCTTTGGATATAAATGTTAGTCTCTCTTCTGGATATCATCCCCAGAGTAATGGCCAAACGGAGCGGGTTAACCAGCAGATGGAGGTGGCCTTGCGGTGTGTTTCCTCTGCCAATCCGTCTAGTTGGATCTCACATCTACCTTGGGTGGAATATGCTCATAACACCCTATTGAACTCCGCTCTGGGCATGTCACCTTTTGAATGCTGCTATGGTTACAAACCTCCCCTGTTTCCAGACCAGGAGCAAGAACTTGCAGTTCCCTCAGTCCAGGATCACTTGAGACGGTGTCGTAGAATCTGGACTCGAGCCCGTTCTGCGCTGGAGCGCGCTTCGATTAGGTCTCAAGTCCAGGCTGACCGCCACCGCACTCCAGCTCCTTCATACACCCCGGGCCAGAAGGTGTGGCTCTCCACGCGAGACCTGCCACTTAAGGTGGAGTCAAGGAAGCTTTCGCCACGGTTCATTGGGCCATTCGAGGTGGAGCGAGTCATCAATCCCTCAGCGGTACGTCTCAAGCTTCCTACGTCACTTAAGGTTCACCCTACCTTTCATGTTTCTCTGGTCAAGCCTGTCCGGTCCAGTTCTCTGTGTGCCCCCCCTCCTCCTCCACCTCCTCCCAGGATGGTCGATGATCACCCTGCTTTTACTGTTCGGCAAATCCTCGATGTCCAGCGTCGGGGTCGTGGTCTTCAATTTTTGGTGGACTGAGAAGGCTATGGTCCAGAGGAGCGGTGTTGGGTGCCCCGTCAGAATGTCTTGGACCCCGCCCTGATCCAGGACTTCTACCGTCGTCATCCGGAGAAGCGGAGTGGGCCGCCAGGGGGCGTCCGTAGAGGAGGGGGTACTGTCACAGCCCCTCTGACCTCATCTGCCACTCCCTCAGTGGCCACCTCCTTCCCCTCCCCTACTGGTGTTCCAGGAGTGGAGACAGGTGTGCTGGAGCCAGACGCAGCTGAACCCACTCTCCAATCAACTGGGTATAAGAGCCAGTCAAGCCAGCTCAGCGGTGCCAGATCGTAATACTTCGTTTGTCAGTGCTTTGATCTTGCTACATATGTTTGCCTACCTTGGACCTCTATACTTAATCTTTTGTTCATCTGCCTCAGATCTCCGTTCTCCAGTCACCTGCTCCAGTCTCCAGCTCCGACCTGCCCTGCTCCAGAGTCCTGCTCTCCATCATATTCCTGGATACAATCTGTAATAAATACCAACTATTCTCATTTGACCTGTGTCTGCTCTTGGGTTCTTCCGTTATCCGTGACAGTTTGCTTCGGGCTCGGGCCTGCAAATCAAGTTAATTGCTCGGGTTCGGGCCGGGTCGGGCTTTAATACCCGCGGGCCGGGTCGGGTCGGGCTGGATTTTTTAGGCCCGATCTTACCTCTACGTTGATTCCCTTCACCTGGTGGGCACTCAAGATCACCTGTTATTTAAAGGGATAGTGCGTTTTTTGTTGTTGTTTTTATGTTAATCTGTATGGGTTTCCTTCTAAAAGTTTCATGCGGTAACAATAGCCGTTTCCCAATTCAGCGTGTGTACAGTTCGGAGTGTGGTCTCAGCTTGCAGTCGAGGCGGTGCATACTCGCTCAGTCCTGAGTGCAGTCCGTGGACCGCATGGGCGTCTGCGAAATGGAACAGGTCCCGCCTCAGCTCAATGAGCCGGTGGTCTGCTCCTTGTTCCCTAAAGACAAAAATATTATTCTATTGCGACTAGTAATACTTGGAATTGGGACATGGCGACACTGTAGAATATCCAGCATTACAACAGCAAAGGAAATATAGAAGTGTAAGGGGAAAAGCATGTGAACGGTAACACATGTGCGGTGAACTATGCCGTTACGGCCACCGTCACACATGTTTAGCGTAGTTTATGAAGAGTTTCATGTAGCATAGCTGTAGGTGAGGTGAACCAGTACACACATTTTATAGTGAAGTCGCAACTGTCACATGGCGATGTTGCTGATGAGTCCATCTTTGTAGTGCCGGGCTGTGCATGCCGGGGGTTTTTAAGTGTGTGAAGCGTGCATGTCCACGCTCCAATTTCCATGGAAACGACTGCGTTTTTCGGACCACGTCTTAACTGTGCATGGGACAAAACCGAAATGGAACAGCAGTTGTCGCACCGGATGTGACGCACATCCCCCTCCAACCACGCTCCGAACCGTGCACTCGCTGAATTGGGAAACGGCTAATGACTTACCCATGACAGCGTGATGTGGTCCCGGTTCTCCTCAGGTAACGTAGCTCGTGAGTGTATTTCCGGTAAGTTAGCCAGGACAGTTAATAAAGCTTGTTTTTCTTAAAACAAAACATTTGTCCGAAAGGTGATATATTTGCGTCCCAAACAGTTGTCCACGGAAAATCCAGCAGCGTATTTTTGCATTACCGGAGGAGAACCGGGACCACATCACGCTGTCATGGGTAAGTCAGTGTTAATCTCACGACACTGTTGAAGGGGAAGCCATACAGATTCACATTTTTAAAAAAAACGCACTATCCCTTTAAGCCCTGCTCACCAGAGAGACTTTGCCACACTGTTTTGTTGTTTTCTGTTTTCTTTCGTTAATCCCAAGACTCTTGAGTTTTTTGTTCTACATCGCCTGAACCTCTTGTCTTCTAAATTTTTGTTCCACGTTGCCTCCTCTAAATTTTTGTTTGTCCGTCTCCGGTGATCCCTGCCTGTTCCAGCCTGTCACCTTACCCTTTTCCTTTTTGGTCTATGTGTTTTGGGTCCCTCCTTTGTTGAAACCATAACACAGTTTTTCTGATTTTACTACTTATAGGTTTGTGTTTGGGCAAAAGGAACATTTTTGTTTGAGTCTATAAACTACTGACATTTCCCCCAAATTCCAAATAAAAATATTATCGTTTAGAGCATTTATTTGCAGAAAATGACAAATACAGGGGGTCCTCGGGTTACGACGGTCTCGGGTTACGACGTTTCGTGGTTACGAACGCGCCCCCATTAAAAAAAATTAATAATATTACGCGTCATTCCGTCTTACGGGGTTTAGCGTGGTAAGAGATGTAAACAAACGCGAACGGCACGCGGCGCACGGCGGAAGAATACGCTTTGTTGTGGTTGTAGGGAGAAGAAGACGGCCTCGTGTGCGTGCCCAATGTGGGTGGAAGTACCTGATGTGGGCTCTGATCTGCTCCTATGAAAGCGGCAGTGATAACCAAGCAGCGTAGTGGTCTAATTATTGAGATGGAAAGGTTATTGGTGCTTTGGATGGAAGATCAAAGGCAAAATCCGGTTTACGACGAAATTCGGGTTACGACGCGTCTTAAGAACGGATCAACGTCGTAACCCGAGGACCCCCTGTAGTCAAAATAATAAAAAAGATCCATGTTTTCAGACCTCAAACAATGCAAAGAAACAAGGTTAAATTCATTTTAATTGTATATTAAAGGCCCCATGGCATGAAATTTTCACTTTCTGAGGTTTTTGAACGTTAATGTGAGCTCCCCTACCCTGTTTAGCCCCCCCCCATGGTTAAAAGTTGCGAAATGTCTAAACTGAGCATTTGCTATCCTTTTCTGCGTTAGAAAAAATCAGAGCTCAAACGGGCGATTTTGAACAAGGAAACTTATTGACGTCAGATCGAAAAAAGAAATGCAAATGCAGTTCCACCCCCGTCTGTCTGTACTCAGCGTCTCTGTAAATCACGCCCAGAGAGTTTGGACTGCGGAGGAGCTACGCAATGCGAAATGCGTTTTTTAATTTGCCTGGAGGAACTTGCGAGTGTTTCTAGGCTCGGAAGTCCTTTATCTGAGCCTCTGGACCTTTGAACAGCAGTGGTTTAATTTTATTTTCTGTGGAAATGTGTTTATTTTTCAATGGAACGCTTCAAATCTCTCCCTCCGCGCAAAAACACGGAAATGGATCAGAGCGCACAGGGCACAGCTGAGAGCGGAGAGTGGAGAGTTTGGCCACGCCCCCACCCTCTACTATAGGCCATCTCTTTTCTCCTCATTTGCATTCAAGCAACAACGCCCATTATGGAGTGTTTAGAGAGAGAAAAATTACTCTTTCTCATCTTATCTCTGTTTCTCATGCACTGAGTGTTGATTTTGAAGAAGGATTCATTTACAGTATTAGGGAACCATTAAGGAGCCATATAAAAGCATCAAGAAGTACCATGTCATGGGACCTTTAAACAAGACCTTGAACACCCATAAATCACAGGCTCCTGAAAATCCATCCATCCATCAATTTTCTTGCTTTTTCCGTATTTCGGGTCGCAGATGCAATGGTCCAGACAGATCAACCGCCCAGATCATAACGCACCAGCCCCCATGGACGCACCAGCCCCCTCCGCGGGTGGTGGGTCCACGGGAGGGGGCTTACAACACTTGGTATTCCCATGCGGTCTCCCATCCAAGTACTAACCAGGCCCGCACTTGCTTCGCTTCTGAGACCAGACGAGATTGGGCATTCTCAAGTGAGTATGCCTGTAAGCTCCTGAAAATGTGCTGCTTAAATCCATTTAGTATTTTTTCTTGAGTTCCTTAAAACCGTTTTGTCTGCGTTTGTTAATGTATGCATTTGTCACCATGGTAAATTCTGACATACACATACAGGCAGAACGCCGCCAGCATGATATAACTCTATCATTATCAGTAGTTGGACTGAGATACCCATTCCTTTTTTGTATTTATAAGTTACGGTAATCTGGTAAAGTGTCTCTTTCACCCAAGCACAGGTAGTGAATAGTTTTCGAGCCATTTTTAATTTCTACCCTTTGCCCTTTGCCCCTTGAAGCTGAGCAACAAGGGGTAGAGGTTGAAAGTCAGCCCCTATGAATTGGGACACCCCTTCAACAATCATATACATCATCAGAAGTCTCCACCAGCTTTTACGTAAGACAAGGTTTTGCCAGAACTCCCAACATGCCGTCTACTTCTTCGGTCTCCGTGGTCGTGGTAGCAGCCATCTTTCCGGTGATGCGCAAGAAATTCTGGGAATTTGCTCAAAACTCTCTGTTTGGAGTGTCTGAAAAATCTTCATTTGGAGGGGTATACAGTGAACCCTCGCTCTATCGCGGTTCACTGTTCGCGCCCTCGCTGTTTCGCGGATTTTTTTTTTTTAAATTTTTTTTAAATAGTGTAACATTTTTTTTTATAGTGTAACATTGTGTTCTGTGTCCTGATTGGCTAAGAGACTAGACCGGGACTAAACGTGGACTAAACCAGGTCTAGACCAGAACTAAACCAAAACTAAACCAGGTCTAGACCAGGTCTAAACCAGGTCTAGACCACAACTAAACCAGGTCTAGACCAGAACTAAACCAGGTCTAGACCAGGTCTAAACCAGGTCTAAACCTGGACTGGCCCTGGACTAAACTAGGACTGGACCAAGTCTAGACCTGGACTAAACCAGGATTAAATCACTCCGTGCGGCTCTTGCGTTCGTTTGTGCGTGTTCCGTTTGTGGCTCGGGCTGAGACGCCGCGGTCCGGGCGCCGCGGTTCTATCTCGTGCTCGCAGCCCCGGTGTACGAGCGACACATGCTGCTCTGTCACGGATTTGTCCACGATGAACCCCTCATCGTGGACAAATCCGTCCGTCCGGCGGGGCTCCTGGAGTCGTGTCTCCCCCCACGCGTCACTATTAATACATTTTGTTGAAAATCTATGAAAGTTTGAGTGTTTAAACTAGAGACAAATGTGAGAAAATGTTAATTCCAGTCTGAGAAAAGTGTACAATGTGTGTGGTGAGACGTTTACAGCCTTAAAACATGTAGAATAATTGTAAAATATAAAATTGTCCTACTTCGTGTATTTCTCTTATTGCGGGTTATTTCTGGAACCTAACCCCCGCGATAAACGAGGGATTACTGTATAGCCCTACCACTTTCCCCTACCCCTACATGCGAACGCAAAACGGAGGGGAAAGTGGTAGGGCCAAGGGATGTAATGGGATTCAGCCTTCAGCTCCATTGGAAATCACTCACATCAAGAAAATCCAACCACTCACCACCTTTCCTCTTGCTGTCCTCTCTCATTTTCGTTAACTCTCCACTTCACTCCCCGATGTCGCAACCGATCCTCGCCATGACCCTCGGAGACGACGTTTTTTGTAAGCATTAAAAAAAATCATCTCCACCAAAGTAAATACAAAAATTTCTTGTTATTACATTTGCTTTGTAGATCCGCTGGTGACTTTATCGTAACTGACACTACATTTCCGCCGAGCAGAAATTAGTTGCGATCGTGCTGAGATGGAAACTTAATAACCTGTCCGCACCGCTCAAACGCAATCCAGTTTGGGTTTCAAATAAATCCTTTGTGAAATTTCAATTACACAGTTGTTATTGTAAAGCTCAACTAACGGCCAGATCTGCTACGGCCACTCGTCATTTTGATTTCTTCCACTCCACTGACTCCAAACGGCATAGTAAACACAAAGGACATATTATTATGTACACCCACAGATTGATATGAGTTGTTACTGTGGGTTGTTCTAGTCTACAGCTCTGGAAAAAAATAAGAGACCACTGCAAAATGATCAGCTTTTTCTGATTTTACTACTTATAGGTATGTGTTTGGGCAAAAGGAACATTTTTGTTTGAGTCTATAAACTACTGACAACATTTCCCCCAAATTCCCAATAAAAATATTATCGTTTAGAGCATTTATTTGCAGAAAATGACAAATGGTCAAAATAACAAAAAAAAGATCCATGTTTTCAGAGCTCAAACAATGCAAAGAAACAAGATCAAATTAATTTTAAAACAACATAATACTAATGTTTACACTTAAGAGTTCAGAAATCAACATTTGGTGCAATAACCCTTATTTTTAATCACAGCTTTCATGCGTGTTGGCATGCTCTCCACAAGTTGGTTTAGTCCTGGTTCGGATCTGGTTTAGTCCTAGTTTAGACCTGCTTTAGTCTTGGTTCAGACCAGGATTAGTCCTGGTTCAGATCTGGTTTAATCCTAGTTTAGTCCTGGTTTAAAGGCAAATTAACGTTTTTTTACAATCTGAGCCTTCTTTCGGCAATAAAACAAGTAGTTTTACTCACCCATAGCAGTTTGGTGTCAATTGGGGCAGTATCGCAGAACTTATGTTGAGCCGTTCTGTTCTACTAATGATCCCGTATCCGTTAACATGGTGCTGTATCATATGCTCGGGGCATTACTTTGAGGTGTCCAAATAACACAAACTTTAGCACTTTTCAAATCATAGAAGCCCGATGTCTTAATGTAAGATTTCGTTTGAAGCAAAAGTGGCCTGTAATCCGAGATTTAGCCATAGTTTCGAGTAGATGAGGACGCCAGTGCGCATGTGCGGACTGTGCTCTCAGCTCCCGGGACCCAAACATGAAACGCAAAGCTGAAAACTATGGCTAAATCTCGGATTATAGGCCACTTTTGCTTCAAACGAAATCTTACATTAAGACATCGGGCTTCTATGATTTGAAAAGTGCTAAAGTTTGTGTTATTTGGAGACCGCAAAGTAATGCCCCGAATACAAATGCTAACGGATACCCATTTTTTAACCTGGTTTAGTCCTGGTTGAGCCCTGGTTCAGTCCAAGTTTAGGTCTGGTTTAATCCTAGTTTAGGCCTGCTTTAGTCCTAGTTCAGACCTGATTTAATCCTAGTTTGGTCCTGGTTCAGACCTGGTTTAGTCCCAGTCTTTCACATTGTTCTTGGGTGACTTTATTCCACTCCTGGTGCAAGAACTGAAGTAGCTCAGCTTTGTGTTTGTGTTGGAATTCAACAGATGCTGGAATGGAATGGCTGTAATACATGTAGAGATGCTGATTTCAGAAAAAAAATCCAGTGGTTTCTTATTTTTTTCCAGAGCTGTAGGATCCAAAAGAAATTATGATGATCTGCGAAACGTCTTCACTCACTTTTGTGGCCGTGCTAGTGTATTTCCTAAAACAACATCATTATAAGCTAAAACTGTACCTTTTGTTCAGTAAAGATTGGCATTTCTAGGGCTGAAATCATCCAAATAATTATAGTGAAGGTGTATGGAGTTTAAAAACACAGCGTATCACCACATGACATCACAAGGTGGAACAGAGTGTTTTCTGTTTGAGAGAAGAGCACCTAAATATACAGGTTTTGTGTGTTAAATGTGTGTATGAAACAAAACACAACTCCAGGTATGTTTGTGATGAGGAAACAACATTATAACACATGTATCTTTTTTGTTATTTTTACCATTTGTCTTGCCTGGTTTACACCTGACCATATCATAAGTGATATATGGTCTGGGAGCACCTACTGAATATCTCGTAGCGGAGGTGTGGTTTACGATCGCCAACGCCCGTTTATTGGGCGTTACGAATGTCTATCATTTGGTGTATACGTAGCCCTTAGCCAATCATGTCAGTTGTCAGTTCAAACTACAAGCTTCTGTTTGTCGTGTAGTACGCGTCACCGTCTTTCCACCCCTCCCCGCTCTCTGATTGGCTCCCAAAATCAGGAGAGCTCGCTTGCCATAGTTGCCAGGCTGTCTTTTAAATCGGAACGAACGAAAGCAGCCTGGGATTTCCCAGGTTACCACTTGTCATTTTCTGCAAATAAATGCTCTAAACCAGGGGTCTTCAACGTTTTTCAGGCCAGGGACCCCCAATCAGATGGCGAACTGGGCCAGGGACCCCCTACTATATATACGGCATAGAATTGTGTTTTATATTAAATTGAGCTTAGTGTCATGTATAAACATTGCTACTCTGTTATTCATTCATTCATTCATTTTCTTCCATTTTTCAATTTTCTGGGTCGCGGGGGCAGCAGTCCAAGCAGTGTTCTGCTGCCCAGAACACAATGCACCAGCCCCCATGAATCCTTCCGCAGGTGGTGGGTCCACAGGAGGACGGCTCACGTCACAACGGGCCTTGATGTATCTTCTGCCATCGGGGCTACCAATGTCCACAGACACTGGGGGCAAGGTGGGGTTAAGTGTCTTGCCCAAGGACACAACAGCAGCGCTCATCTGTGGGAGCTGGGATCACATGCTCAACCTGTCAAGAGCGGGATTTGGGCGGCAGTAGCTCAGTTGGTAGAGCATATGCCTCGTGATCCAGGGGTTGGCTACTCTGTTATGGTACATCCAATACAAGGAAATAATACACAGGTTAATACTGTATTTTACACTATAAAATATAAAAGTATATTATTTTAAAGTGAAATCAAAAGATTTCGCGACCCCCCCTGCAGTACCTCCGCAACCCCCCTAGGGGTCGCGACCCCCCTGTTGAAGACCTCTGCTCTAAACGATTATATTTTATTTGGAATTTGGGAGGAAAAGTTGTCAGTAGTCTCAAAAAAAAAATGTTCCTTTTGCCCAAACACAAACCTATAAGTAGTAAAATCAGAAAAACTGATAATTTTGCAATGGTCTCTTATTTATTTTTTTATTTTTTTCCAGAGCTGTACATGGATGACCAAAAAAAATCCATATTCTTCAAACAAACAAAGCTGTGATTGAATGAAAGTGTTAGCCTTAATATGTCTACGTAAGCTCCCTGTCACCTTGGAATGTTCCATAAACGCTGTCCGAACCTAGTCCAGCTGACTGCTCTCACCCGATCAATTCAAAAGTGACACTAGTGAACAAGCTGAGGATGGTTTTGTTATTGTAACACATCCCATCACCACTAGGGGGAGCCCTGCTTTAACCGTGGCTTGAGTTCAAAGCTGTTCCAACTATCTTCCACTATTTATATACAATTTGTCACACTATACTTAAGCCACCAACCTCACACGAGTCATGTCATTTTGAACATGTGAACCCTATTTCCTGTGTGAGCCCAGCAGATCTATAGCACAGCTGTTCTCCACTTTTATCTACTGGAGTTGCTAGGCGACAGGAGCATCCTCATTACAGGAGAATTCTGGGAAATCACAAGACCAATAAAGACAAGACAGGGCTGTATCCCATTAAGCAGCGCACACATTGTAACATGATCAGTGCAAAGGCATATGGCTATCAAAGAAATATGTTGTGGCACGGGCTGTCGTAAAATTGTGTTGAGGTCTGTTGCGTTTTTTTCTAATAGCTTCGACTGTCCCTATTTTCAAGAAAAGAAAAAAAAAACATGCTTGTCTCCATGGAAACATTATTGGTTTGCCTGGAATTTTCCACAGTAGAGCATTAAGTCAATCTAGCTCCATGAACACAATCAAGAACGATGATGATTCCACAATACCTCCTCGAAGCTTTTCCACCTTTCCACAGATCCGACTTGCAGATTTATAGAAAGGAGAATGCATTCGGTTCAGTATTAGATAGTTAAGTTTTAATGCCATAGTGTGGAACATTCCAAACAAAGGAACAACATGTTAACATTCATACAGGCAAGGTGGATTAAGTCTTGTTTAAAGATCCCATGACATGGTACTTCTTGATGCTTTTATATGGCTCCTTAATGGTTCCCTAATACTGTAAATGAATCCTTCTTCAAAATCAACACTCAGTGCATGAGAAACAGAGATAAGATGAGAAAGAGTCATAAATGTCACTCTGGAACACTCCATAATGGGCGTTGTTGCTTGAATGCAAATGAGGAGGACAGAGATGGCCTATAGTAGCGGGTGGGGGCGTGGCCAAACTCTTCACTCTTTCCTTTTCAGCTGTGCCTGTGCGCTCTGACCCACTTCCGTGTTTTTGCACGGAGGGAGAGATGAGAAGCGTTCCATTGAAAAATAAACACATTTCCACAGAAAATAAAATTAAACCACTGCTGTTTCAGATATCCACAGGCTCAGATAAAGGACTTCCGAGCCTAGAAACACTCACAAGTTCCTCCAGGCAAATAAAAAAACGCATTTCGCATTGCGTAGCTCCTCCGCAGTCCAAACTCTCTGGGCGTGATTTACACAGACGCTGAGTACAGACAGACGGGGGTGGAACTGCATTTGCATTTCTTTTTTCGAGTTGACGTCAATAAGGTGCCTTGTTCAAAATCGCCCGTTTGAGCTCCGATTTTTTTCCAACGCAGAAAAGGATCGCAAATGCTCAGTTTAGACATTTCGCAACTTTTAACCATGGGGGGGGGCTAAACAGGGTAGGGGAGCTCACATTAACGTTCAAAAACCTCAGAAAGTGAAAATTTCATGCCATGGGACCTTTAAAAGACACATCGTTCAACCGTGCACCTCACAACAAGAAGGTTCTGGATCTTTTTGTGTGGAGTTTGCATGTTCGGCCTGTGTCTGCGTGGGTTTTATTTGGGCACTCCGGTTTCCCCCATCAACCCAAAACATGCACAATATATAAAAATAAAATCTATTTCCTCCAACCAAGGCTAGTTCACGATTTGAAGATGGGTCAAATGCAGAGGTCAAACTTCACTTTGAGGACTGACTAGAAACGAAAAGATCTTTATATTATTCTTATATTTAGCTTTGTAGCTCAAATTCGGCATATTTACATTTGTTTTATACTTATGTTCATTAATGTGCATTGTCCCTATCAAATAAATAAATAAATAAAATTGACTCTTCCGAGCTTTAAGTCATGTTAGATCAGGGGTGGGCAATTATTTTTCCCCAGGAACCAAATGAGAAGCAGAAAATATTGTGGAGGGCCAAAAGTTTGAAGTCTACTGTGGTTATAAATTTTATTTCTACGTTGAAATCAGTAAATTACATTGTTTACAGAAGCTGTAAGTTCTGTGTTATTATTAAGTAATGAGAGAGTGAGGTTTTATAAAAACTGAATTTATTCAGTAAAATAACGTGAATAACGTGAAACATTTGTAACTCTTTTTCAGTCACATTAACCCCACAATGTTTTCTGAGTATAACTTTATTAACTTTATATTAAGACACCACAATGTCTTTGTTTGACAAATAATATAATACAAGAAATGTCACAATATTTTTGTCCAACTGCCAAACTGTGTAGAAAAAAAGTCAAAGTTGCATGTTTAGGGTTTTTTTCTTGATCAGTGAGAGAAATGTCGCCTCTGTTGAGCTTTAACAAGTGCATCAAAGTCAGGTTCATGTTTGAGGTGGAGATGTGAAGTCCCACAGATGATCATCAGTACAAATGCATCAGTACAAATGCATTATGTACAATTTTGAAAGTAGGTTTTATTTTCTTAATTCCAACCAACCTTTCGCGGGCTGGTCAGAGTCAGCTCGCGGGCTGCATTTGGCCCCCGGGCCTTTAAATGCTCAGGTCTGTGTTAGAATGTTGTTACCTCATGAAAAACATACCCGGAGTTGTGTTTTGTTTCATTTGTACATCTTTGAGTAGTCCTGCATGATTCTGTCTACATCTCCAGAGCTCAAACGGCTCTGTTCCACCTTGTGATGTCATGAAGCAGTAGTTTTCACGTTAACAGCTACATTTTACTTTCTGTTTAGTAGAGATTGTAATTCAAGGTCTGAAATCATCCCAATTATACTAGTAAAGGTGTATAGACTTTTAAACACAGTGGAGCACAACTAACGCGACAAATGTAAGAATTTAAACAATCCATTTCATGCGTAAAAATCAAAAACATGCATCGCCAAATCTTAAATTGGCCTAAAAACGGTCCAATTTTTTTTGAAATTTCACTTAAAATCCAAGTTAGACAAAATTCGGTGGAAATTAAAACGATTCAGCCCGGTAAGACTTGAGAAATTGTGCAAAAACGTCACAAAATGTCCAAAAATCAACTTTGCGAATGACAAACTCAGCCTAAATATGCAGGGTTTGTCTGTTAAACATGTGAGAATGAAATAAAACACAACTCCAGGTGTGTTTGTGATGAGGAAACGTTATAACATAAATCATAAAACAGCGTAATATTGGCCCTTTACCCTCCACCGTGAAAAAACGTTATCATATTTTCTTACACGGCCGTCGGATTTTTCGGAGACACGTTTGAGCCCAAATTGGAATAACCTTGAAACGCCAATGATAGCGCCATTCATTTCCAAATGGAGCAGAGGGGCTAACGGGCCGAAGCTTAGCACCAGGTGGTCGATTCAAACCTGATCCGAGCGCTCCTTCATAGAATCACATGTCCAGCCGCAGATCCATCACCGCCATTGTGTTTTTACTGCCGCTACATACTATCAATCAACCCGGTGAAGGCGCTCATCTATCAAAACGGGCTCACTTAGCTCGCGCGAGGTGGGGAGGGGCCGCCGATCTCTCAAGCGTGCACTCCAACACTGTAAGAGCAAAAACAATGCCACTTCGCTTAGCGGTTTAATATAATTGGTTCATAAAAGCGTTGTTTTGGATCTGATTTGCGTCGGGTTTTGTAGAGTCGTGGAGTCTGCTGCCTGGAGCAAAGAGAGAAATATAAAATAGCCCTATATGCGTTTTTATTCATGGCATTTTAAAGTCGTGTATTAAGAAAGTCCTACTTTCTGTAATAATTTTGAAGTTGGGATAAATGCCAATGCAAGATTAAATGACACTGTTTGGTCAATTCATTAACAGTTGTAGCCCACGGCAATTAAAGGTGCGCTGTGTAACTTTTTTCATGGGTCTGCTACCTGTTTGTGTCCATGAAGATTTTTGTTTCACAGTATTACATTAAAGAATGTACAGTTCTGGGAAAAAATAAGAGACCACTGGATTTTTTTTTTTCTTCTGAAATCAGCATCTCTACATGTATTACAGCCATTCCATTCCAGCGTCTGTTGAATTCCAACACAAACACAAAGCTGAGCTACTTCAGTTCTTGCACCAGGAGTGGAATAAAGTCACCCAAGAACAATGTGAAAGACTTGTGGAGAGCATGACAAGATGCATGAAAGCTGTGATTAAAAATAAGGGTTATTGCACCAAATATTGATTTGTGAACTCTTCTTAAGTGTAAACATTAGTATTATGTTGTTTTAAAATGAATTTGATCTTGTTTCTTTGCATTGTTTGAGGTCTGAAAACATGGATCTTTTTTGTTATTTTAACCATTTGTCATTTTCTGCAAATAAATGCTCTAAACCAGGGGTCTTCAACGTTTTTCAGGCCAGGGACCCCCAAACAGATCGCGAACTGGTCCAGGGACCTCCTACTATATATACGGCATAGAATTGTGTTTTATATTAAATTGAGCTTAGTGTCATGTATAAACATTGCTACTCTGTTATGGTACATCCAATACAAGGAAATAATACACAGGTTAATACTGTATTTTACACTATAAAATATAAAATTATATTATTTTAAAGTGAAATCAAAAGATTTCGCGACCCCCCTGCAGTACCTCCGCGACCCCCCTAGGGGTCGCGACCCGTTGAAGACCTGTGCTCTAAACGATAATATTTTTATATGGAATTTGGGGGAAATGTTGTCAGTAGTTCATAGACTCAAACAAAAATGTTTCTTTTGCCCAAACACATACCTATAAGTCAGGGGTGTCCAAACTTTTTTCATCAAGGGCCACATATCTAAACACAGATGAAGCAGAGGGCCGATCGAGGGCCATAAAATAGTACTCAGGACAGTCAATAATTGAAATATTTGCATGTTTAACACGTTAGAATGAGCTATCAGTCCTTTATTCATCCTCAAAACCACACAATAAATATTAAATATTGTCTTATCGAGGTAGATTTAAAAAAAACTTGCAGTCAAAAGTTCTGCTCAAGGTCATTTGGGCCAATTCACCTGGAAGCCTGAGGACCAAGAAAAATTTGTCTGAGGGCCGCATTTGGCCCACGGGCCATAGTTTGGACACGCCTGCTGTAAGTAGTAAAATCAGAAAAACTGATCATTTTGCAGTGGTCTCTTATTTTTTTTCCAGAGCTGTATATTGTGTTATGTAGTTATAATCTGCATACTTAACACACCCGCAGATCATTATGTTATATTTTCCACATTTTAAATTGTAATATTAAACTAAAATTACTTAATAAAATAAATGAGTCATCTTGACTTCCCCATTAGAAAAACGTGGTGCCTAATGGGAGCTGACATTGCCGGTAAACATCATCACAACAATGAGTCGTACCAAAATGGCTAAGTGGTGCTGCTGAAAACATTTCACCAATTAGGAGAGAACAGCTATAACACGGTTAAAAGCTCGGAAAAGTCGATTTTGCAGAATAGATCTGCTTTAAGTTGCATTTTTATCATATGATTTATTTATGAGAACGCGCATCACTGTAAGCAAGGTATTGTCACTCGGGGGTCTCCGATTAATAATTAATTAGGTTTAATGCCATACTGTGGAACATCCTGGACAAAACAATGACATCTGAATGGAGACAAGCAGGAGACAGTACACCTTTAAAGCTCTTAAGTATTTCCATTGCCTGGCAAATACAGAATATTTATCTCTGTTTTCCTACAGAGGGATATCAGCCTGGTCATCATCATGGACTAAGGGAGTGTGATGTCACCCAGAGCGCTTGGCTCCAGTCAAATAAAGCTCATAGGGGCTAGCAGATATGGAGTGAATTTGGGGCCGAGTTTAATATATGGACAAAATAGATAAGTAAAAATGCCAGGATCATGTAGAAGAAGAAGAAGAAGACATGCTTTATTCATCCCCGTAGGGAAATTATTTCTCTGCATTTAACCCATCCATCAGGAGCAGTGGGCAGCTCATCTTTCAGGCGCCCGGGGACCCATCTCCATGATCTTGTTGCTTAGGCTTGGTCAGGACCTCAGCTGGAGGATTTTACCTGGAGCATGTTTTGGGTTGATGCCCGGAGGAAACCCATCCAGACATGGAACACACAGAAAGGCCCAGGCGACCCGGGGATCGAACCCAGACCATGCATGCAAACTCCACACAGAACACACACGGAAAGGCGACCCGGGGATCGAACCCGGAACCTTCTTGCTGTGAGGCATGAGCGCTACCCACTCAGCCACCGTGCCGCCTGTAGAGTGAGTTAATACGAACATTTGAAAACCAAAATGAGGAGCCTGACAGCAGCAGCAGTTACGGAGAGAGGGGCGACAGTTTCTCAATACAGAGTGAACTGGAGACACTCGATGGAGCCGGAAGTGCACCCGTGCTCACTTCCTATTTGGAACCTGCAACATGTGCTTCTCAGATTGGCTAACCCACCTGTCAATCACGCCCATCTGACCTCACCATAGCCGTTTCCCAATTCAGCGAGTCCACGGTTCGGAGCGTGCTTGGAGGGGGATGTGCGTCATATCCCGCGCGACAACTGTTGTTCCATTTAGTTTTTGTCCCATGCACAGTTAAGACGTGGTCCGAACAGCGCAGTCGTTTCCATGGAAATCGGGGCGTGGACCAAGCGTGTAAAGATGCACGCTTCGCACACTCAAAAGCCCCAGCATGCACAGCGCGGCAGGATATATGACTACAAAGATGGACTCGCCAGCGACATCGCCATGTGACAGTTGCGGCTTCACTATAAAATGTGTGAACTGGTTCACCTCACCTACAACTATGCTACATGAAACTCTTCATAAACTACGCTAAACATGTGTGAGGGTAGCCGTAACGGCATAGTTCACGGCACCTGTATTACCGTTCACATGCTTTTCCCCTTACACTTCTATATTTCCTTTGCTGTTGTAATGCTGGATATTCTACAGTGTCGCCATGTCCCAATTCCAAGTATTACTAGTCGCAATAGAATAATATTTTTGTCTTTAGGGAACAAGGAGCAGACCACCCGGCTCATTGAGCTGAGGCGGGACCTGTTCCATTTCGCAGACGCCCATGCGGTCCACGGACTGCACTCAGGGCTGAGCGAGTATGCACCGCCTCGACTGCAGGCTGAGACCACGCTCCGAACCGTGCACTTTCTGAATCGGGAAACAGCTCATGACTCACATCTGTATTCAGGATCCCAAGTGTTTCCAAGAAGATACACCAGAAATGCCAAAGCGAAGGCCAAGATAAGTTTAAAGGGTGTGTAAAATGCATTGTAAATCTATTTATACTGTGCCAGAATCTTTGTACTCAGCTTGATATATGGCCTACTACTCCAATAACATGCATGGTTTAGGTTGACTGGGAAAACTCGAAGAACCCCATGGAGACATAATGCAAACTCAACACAGAAGCTCCAGTATTGCCTGGGAATTTAACCCGCTAGCTGCTCCTCCAACCTTTCGCGCGGGCCAATTTGCTGACTTCAATATAAAACGCACTATCTCACCTATAATCCGCCAGCTCAGACTCATTATAAGCTCATGCAAGATACATATCAGAGAAATGGCGCGGCTAACTAGATTGCGTACCCCTTTGCGCGGAGTAGCTAATGGAAGGCTGACCACAGGGGATGGGACCCGTTAGCTGTTAGCCGCCGCCGCTCCGTGTATTCTCCTGCAGGATGCCAGGCCACCGATAGGGCTGCACCGCTGCTCTGTTCACGCAGATAAATCCCTGTTGCACTTAGGAGTCATCCATTTTTAATGCGAGGCCTGCAGAGATGTGAGGAGCCAGAGGAGGGGAGGGGAGGACGGGAAGAAGGGAGGACGGAGCTAATGTGTTTGGCTTCAAGTACATGCTGTTTTCTCCATACAGCGCGCAGGGTAGGGTTGTCAAAAGCATTGAAAATCGGATAGTAATCGATAATAAAACTAGTATTGATAGTAAAAACCTGCTCTAGAATGCTCTGGAGCGGTATCAAAACAAGTACAGGTCTGGAAAAAAAATAAGAGACCACTGCAAAATTATCATTTTTTTCTGATTTTACTTCTTATAGGTTTGTGTTTGGGAACATTTTTGTTTGAGTCTATAAACTACTGACAACATTTCCCCCAAATTCCAAATAAAATATTATCGTTTAGAGCAGGGGTGCTCAATACGTTGGGGCCCGGGACTAAACCAGGTCTAAACCAGGTCTAAACCAGGTCTAAACCAGGACTAAACCAGGTCTAAACCAGGACTAAACCAGATCTAAACCAGGTCTAAACCAGGACTAAACCAGGACTAACCCAGGTCAAAACCAGGACTAAACCAGGACTAAACCAAGACTAAACCAAGACTAAACCAGGTCTAAACCAGGTCTAAACCAGGACTAAACCAAGACTAAACCAGGACTAAACCAGGACTAAACCAGGTCTAAACCAGGACTAAACCAGGACTAAACCAGATCTAAACCAGGTCTAAACCAGGACTAAACCAGGTCTAAACCAGGAGTAAACCAGGACTAAACCAGATCTAAACCAGGTCTAAACCAGGACTAAACCAAGACTAAACCAGGACTAAACCAGGACTACACCAGGACTAAACCAAGGCTAAACCAGGTCTAAACCGGGACTAATCCGGGACTAAACCAAGACTAAACCAGGTCTAAACCAGGTCTGAACCAGGACTAAACCAGGACTAAGGTGTGCGTGTGTGTGTTATTTTTAATCACAGCTTTCATGCGTCTTGGCATGCTCTCCACAAGTCTTTCACATTGTTCTTGGGTGACTTTATTCCACTCCTGGTGCAAGAACTGAAGTCGCTCAGCTTTGTGTTTGTGTTGGAATTCAACAGACGCTGGAATGGAATGGCTGGAATACATGTAGAGATGCTGATTTCAGAAAAAAAATGCAGTGGTCTGTTATTTTTTTCCACAGCTGTAGCTTTAGAATGCTCTGGAGCTGGAACAAAACAATTATATGACCCCATGGACTAGTACTCGCCACAGACTGTATAAAAAAGTGAACTGAGGCAGCGTGATGTCACTCACGGCGTTCTTTTCCAGCAGTTATAGGAGGAAATTTGTAGCCAGTTCCATATGAGAAACAGGAATTTATTTATGGATAAAACAGCAAAATAAAAACACCATGTAGATCGCCATGTAAGAGCAGGATAATGCAAACATTTTAAAACCAAGATGACGACATAGATAGATAGATAGATAGATAGATAAATAGATAGATAGATAGATAGATAGATAGATACTTTATTCATTGCAAGAGTAATTTATGGGATTACACAGTACTAGTAACCCTAACCCCGGGACTAAACCGGGACTAAACCAGGTCTGAACCAGGACTAAGGTGTGTGTGTGTGTGTGTGTGTGTGTGTGTGTGTGCGTGTGCGTGTGCGTGTGCGTGTACGTGTGTGATTATATCCTGTGCATTATTGAATTATTGAATGATTACAGGGGGTCCTCGGGTTACGACGGTCTCGACTTACGACGTTTCGTGGTTACGAACGCGCCCCCATTAAAAAATTTTCATTGTCATTCCGTCTTACGCGGTTTAGCGTGGTAAGCGACGTAAACAAACGCGAACGGCGTGCGGTGCACGGCGGAAGAATACGCTCTGTTGTGGTTGTAGGGAGAAGAAGACGGCCTCGTGTGCGTGCCCAATGTGGGCGGAAGTACCTGATGTGGGCTCTGATCTGCTCCTATGAAAGCGGCAGTGATAACCAAGCAGCGTAGTGGTCTAATTATTGAGATGGAAAGGTTATTGGTGCTTTGGTTGGAAGATTAAAGTCAAAATCCGACTTACGACGAAATTCGGGTTACGACGCGTCTTAAGAACGGATCAACGTCGTAACCCGAGGACCCCCTGTATATGGACTTTTTGTTATAAAAGCATTTCCATTTTAACAAAGTACCTTCTAATTCTGACCTGCCCTGAAACACCACACCACAATGATGTCAGTGATGGGGGAGGGCTTAGCTTAATGTCAGGCAAATGAGATCTTTAACGGGGGAATTTCTCAGATTATTGCCTTCAGAATGTGCTGCTTTCACCAGGGGGGTTGTTTCTTTCCGATAAATAGTATTATCTTGTGGAGGCCATGCGACTGAGAATGCAAGCTATGAATCAGATTTAGGATTTGCCATGTCTAGCAAGTCACCCTAAAATGGACTAGGAAATTGCATCTAAGAAATCCAAAATTTTCCCCTCGGAAAATATGTCACATAAATGAAAAATTTCACCATCCCCCCTGGTTTCATTTTACAACTCGACTACTGATTACACAGATATAGTAGAACCACATGGCAATATAAATGAAAGTACTGTCTGTTACATTGTATGGTCTAAATACTGTTTTTTTTTAATTATCATCGTGGTTTTAGAATCTGTATAATATCGAAATCGAGTTAGATTTTTAACATTTTTGCCACGTGACAACACTAGTGTATAGTAAAAACTGTATATTGCTCAGATTATTACTAGTATACTGGCTCTCCTGACACAGTAGTGCATCTGTGTGTGTAGTAGATGCCTGGTGATTCATGCGTGGCCCATTCACATTGCAGACGTAACAAATCCTACCCCTGAGGACTGAATACATAATCCATACAGGCTGGTTGGGCACAGTGGAGATCAGGGAGTGGAGAGAGACATTTGCACTCTTTGCGCCAGGGCACTGAAGCAGATCTAATGTGAACACATGCCTATAAGTCACATCCTAAAGAATCTATAATGTCTCTCAAAAATTATCTCAGTAAAAGGAAATACAATATGTTAAAGGGTCCATATTATGTGATTCTCATCGATATGTTATAATATCACATCACTTGGATAATTTCATCCCTGGAATTGCCATTCTCTACCGAAGTAAAGGTAAAAAGTAGCTGTAAACTTGAAAACTACCACTTCATTGCAGGTTGAACAGAGCATTTTGAGCTTTGGAGATGTGCACAGACTAATAATAATAAAGGTCATATGTGTGAAAGAAACAAAACACAACTGTGGGTATGTTTTTGACAACATTCTAACGTGGCTAAAAGCTCACAAATGTCATTTTTGTGTAATATAGGACCTTTAAATGAAACTCTTCCTGAATGCTCTGGAGCTGTAACAAACCAAGTACAGGTCTGCAAAATTATATTTTTTTTTCTGATTTTACTTCTTATAGGTTTGTGTTTGGGAACATTTTTGTTTGAGTCTATAAACTACTGACAACATTTCCCCCAAATTCCAAATAAAAATATTATCGTTTAGAGGAGGGGTGCTCAATACGTTGGGGCCCGGGACTAAACCGGGACTAAATCAGGTCTAAACCAGGACTAAACCAGGTCTAAACCAGGTCTATTCCAGGACTAAACCAGGACTAAACCAGGATTAAACCAGGTCTAAACCAGGACTAAACCAGGACTAAACCAGGTCAAAACCAGGACTAAACCAAGACTAAACCAGGTCTAAACCAGGACTAAACCAGGACTAAACCAGGTCTAAACCAGGACTAAGCCAGGATTAAACCAGGTCTAAACCAGGTCTAAACCAGGACTAAACCAGGACTAAACCATGTCTAAACCAGGACTAAACCAGGTCTATTCCAGGACTAAACCAGGATTAAACCAGGTTTAAACCAGGACTAAACCAGGACTAAACCAGGTCAAAACCAGGACTAAACCAAGACTAAACCAGGTCTAAACCAGGACTAAACCAGGACTAAACCAGGTCTAAACCAGGACTAAACCAGGATTAAACCAGGTCTAAACCAGGTCTAAACCAGGACTAAACCAGGTCTAAACCAGGTCTAAACCAGGACTAAACCAGGTCTAAACCAGGACTAAACCAGGTCTATTCCAGGACTAAACCAGGATTAAACCAGGTCTAAACCAGGACTAAACCAGGACTAAACCAGGTCAAAACCAGGACTAAACCAAGACTAAACCAGGTCTAAACCAGGACTAAACCAGGACTAAACCAGGTCTAAGTCAGGACTAAACCAGGTCTAAACCAGGTCTAAACCCGGACTAATCTGAGAAAACTCTTCCTGAAAGCTCTGCACAGAACTCCACTCCGGTAAATAAAAGTATCAGGTTACTGTGGGAATATAGTTAACGTGCCTCAGTGTAGAACTCATAAAGTTATTCGAGACAATCAGGACGGTGTGCAGCTGTACAGTGTTGGCCTTCCTGTGTACTGGACTGGACCTTCAGATGTCAGCGCGGGGAGGGAGGGGCGCTTCGCTTCACGGCCTCGCTCCAAACATGATGTGTGTGAATGGGGCAGAATCAGCACAGACATTCTTGTGTGGGCAGAGCTCTGACACAAGCAGAGCAGTGTCCTCCAGCCTCGCAGACACAGAGGAGGAGCAGGAGGAGGAGTGTCCCAGCAGAGGGTCGACGGATGTTTGCTCTCACAGTAAGTGCTGCTTATCATCTGTGCCCTGTTAGCCCCCCCTATACTTTTTCTGTTGGGGCTGTGCGTTCAAACAATGAAAGAAACAGCCTTTTATAGAAACTTTTTATGACAGGAAGAAAGCATACAATACTTTACTAAATACTATTATTAAAAACAATATTAATAATGCATACTTTCCCCCGTCCATTGTGTACAAACACTTTGCCAGATGCCTCCGCCCACCACGGTCGGTCGAGCCCCCCGCCCCCCTCCACAGCTCCGCCCCTACTGTAAAGAAACAGGACCACATGGCTTCAAATACGGTATAAGATTTTATTTCTCTAGTGAATTCATATGTTTGTTATTCTGCACAGCAGCATACAGGAAACATTGTGGTAAAATATAAATAACAAAGTTCAACAGTGTTTGTCATTTTTCTCTTTATCATTTCGTCAAAAACCTCTGTTAAAAGTGGCACATTTTTGTCAGTTTCGCCTCACTCCGTATGCAACATTGAACGGCTAAACTCGTCAAAGTAATGGTCGGTATGTACACATCGACGCTTATAGCTTCCGTGTTAAATGAAAAACGAAAATACAATTATGTTATACAAAGATCAAAAATACTATCAAAAAGCCTCATTATAAACGGCAGCGCTATATCAATAAACTGCTGTGGACATTTGTATTTTACACATTAAGTACAAAATCCTGTTGAGGTAGTGCCCTCTGAAGTCACTTGTAAAATGTTAAAATACTGTACTGTCTTCTTTTTTGAGATTACAGCACGTCTCTGTCCATTCTATGAGTATATCCTTTGGTAAACAAAACTGTCAGTTACGTACAGTCCTGCGAGTAACGCCGTCCCACACCCCTTCTCGTACATTCAGCACAATGTTTGCATCTTTTTGGGATTCTCTCACAAACAAAACAAAAGGAATCGGTTACAGTAACATTCATTTTGCTCGAGTGGGGAGACTTTAAAGAGAAGAAAATGATGATCAGGGAGGGGCGAGGAGAGAAATAAAACTCGTAAGTAAATCCAGTGTGCCCTTATTGGGAATGTAAACATAAAAAAGTGTCTGCATTGGAGAGGTTTTGGCTAGGCTACAACTGATTGGAACGTCCCTTGGAGAATGCGAGACAGAGCTAGCATTGTCCCCCCTTTTGCCTTCCAGCAAACCAGGCGGATTGGGTATCAAACTTTTGTGTAGCAAGTTGGAAAATACGCCCTGTTTCAAAGCCTTGCCTGTCTCCCACTAGCCGCACTTCGACAATTACAACATTCTTGAGCTCTTTTTTTTTAATGGCAAAAACATAACTTTGGTTTTCTACAATGAGAAAGAAAAAAATCCTAGCGAGCTTTGCCCGCTATACAAAAATACTTGGCAAAAATAGATGACATTCAGATTTTTTTGTTGTTTTTTTTTTCCTTTTTCCAACCATGAAGAAAATATTTTTGACTATTACGTTGGTGTTTTTAATAGCACACGCTCATGAACTAGGACTCTAAGAACTAAAAAATAAATCCATAAAGCATCAAATCATTCTATGTGAATAAAGGAACTATAAAAATAGAAGAGCATTATGTTTATATGATCAAAACAGTCATCTGGAAATTGTTCAGTGCAATTTTATAAGACGTATTATTATTCATTTTTTTTTCTTTTTAAGGGAAGTGGTTCAGAAGATTTTCACCCTCTTACCACCCACAGCCCTGCCACCCTTCAGTGGTCGCTGGGAAGGCTGCTCTTTTGACAACGGACAGTACTTTATCGTGTGCGCATTGTCCCCGTTTGCGCTGCACAGGGGGCACGTATACGCCCGGAGGATGGGGCATACCACTCTGCCGTCTGGCGTTTTGAGTACGTGCGAGCCGTACACCTCCTCTGGCGCGCCGTTGTTCCGACAAAACACGCAAATCTTCGGCTCCTGCTTGCCCCTGCTCGCCGCGGGCTTGCTGCGCATCTTCCTCGCCGCCTCCACGCTGAACAGCTCGAAGCCTTGGAACGCGCCCCCGAAGCCCGCCGCGTCCACGCCCCCGCCGCCGATGCCACCACCGACGCCGCGCTCCGGTAGGTGCTTCTGGATGTGGAACGGGCTCAGGATGGAGAAGCGCTCCTTCAGGTCCAGGATGGAGGCGGGGGGCGGACTCACGGACGGGCAGCAGCAGCGGCAGCAGCAGTCCGGGTGGCCGCTCTCGGACGCGCACGGGCACCCCGGGGAGTCGTCGTCGTCGTCCTCCAAGCCCAGCGTCGCCTTCAGCGACTCGGTGATGGAGTTGGGGTTCTGCGGCAGCCTGTTGGTCTTGGTCACCAGAGTGGTCAGCCCCAGGTAGTCGTTCCAGGAGTTAAAAGTGTAGTCGTAAGGGCCGCGCGCGTTCAAATAGTTGTGATTGAGAAAATCCATGGCAACTCGTGGCGTGTGCTTTGTTGTGGAAAGAGAGTAATTCCAAAGAAAAGCGCGAGGACAAGTCGTAGAAGTGTGCGTAATAGCCAGGCTCCCGGAATGGTTCATGCACCGCGTCTCCAGTGTTCCTGAAACATTTGAGCGAACTGCGTAAAGGCTTTCTGGTTATAAGGAGAAGGGAGGCGGGGCGCCAGTGGATTCTACGACACAAGTTTGTGATGAGCTTCCAGGCAGCCGCCCCCTTTTTCTACAAAGAGCCACTGGACACAGCAGCACGGCCTTGTTTTTGTTCCTCCACATGATCCGTGCAGCCTCTGGTCCACAACACCATCCACCCTACACACAATACACCTCCTTTCACTGTATACGGCAGAACTGACAATAAAGCTGACTTTGATTATTGATCTTTAATCCTTCATCTTTGATCTTTGATCTTTGACCTCCCTTTGTTGCGTCAACAGTGGAATATTGCCTGTATTGTGTATACTGTACATATATGAACATATATGAAATAAAAAAGATTTGGTAACACCTTATAATAACGGTTGTTTATAAAGCATTAGTAACACTTAGTAAATAATTAACTAATTATTACTAATTATTTTACAAAACATTTACAAATATTTGTTAATGAGTAAGAAATACATTAACAAATATTTGTTAATGAGTAAGAAATACATTATCAAATATTTGTTAATGAGTAATAAATACTACACTAATAGCATTAGTAACACTTAGTAAATAATGAACTAATTATTTGACAAAACATTTACAAATATTTGTTCATGAGTAAGAAATATATTAACAAATATTTGTTAATGAGTAACAAATACTTAGTAAATAATGAACTAATTATTTGACAAAACATTTACAAATATTTGTTAATGAGTAAGAAATATATTAACAAATATTTGTTATTGAGTACCTCCTGTGGACCCACCACCCGTGGGAGGATTCATGGGGGCTGGTGCATTGTGTTCTGGGCAGCAGAACACTGCTTGGACTGCTGCCCCCGTGACCCAGAAAATGGAAAAAGCGGAAGAAGATGAATGAATGAATGAATGAATACTGTACAGGCAACATACTGTTTACTGTATTGTGTTGTGCACACGGAAGTGTAAGAGAAACTAGAATTCACGTTTCATTGTTAGTAAATGTTAATAATTTGTGATATTAACCTCCTGAGACCGACCCGTTCATTTGTGTCCTTTATAGTGGACATCGAGTTAATCAGTCTGTCCTTTAAGTGTTTTGAGACTCTAGTATAGGATAGTATAGTATATATAGGATGGGTTCAAATGCAAAGAAGAATTTCTCCAGTGTGAGATCAATAAAGTCACTTCTTAGTTTGTGGCTGCGCTATGATTAAACATAAATAAATACATAAATTAATAATAATAATAATAATAATAATAATAATAATAATAATAATAATAATAATAATCATGAATAAAATATATATAAATAAAATACGTAAATAAATCAATAAATAATACATAAAAAAATAAAACATAAACAATGAAAAATAAATAAATAAATAAATAAATAAATAAATAAATAAATAAATAAATAAATAAATAAATAAATAAATAAATAAATAAATAAATAAAATAAATAAATAAATAAATATAAATAGGGGCGGCAGTAGCTCAGTTGGTAGAGCATGATCCAGGGGGTTAGCGGTTCAAATCCCGCTCTTGACGGCTTGACCGCATGTGATCTCAGCTCCCACAGATGAGCGCTGCCGTTGTGTCCTCGGGCAAGACACTTAACCCCACCTCGCCCCCAGTGTCTGTGGACACTGGTAGCCCCCATGGCAGAAGATAAATCAAGGCCTGTTGTGACGTGAGCCGTCCTCCTGTGGACCCACCACCCGCGGGAGGATTCATGGGGGCTGGTGCATTGTGTGTTCTGGGCAGCAGAACACTGCTTGGACTGCTGCCCCCGGGACCCAGAAAATGGAAAAGCGGAAGAAAATAAATGAATGAAATAAATAAATAAATAATAAATTAAAAAGAGTCTAAAAACTTTTTGAGGTGACTGTAAAACCGACTGAAAAAATGTTTTTGTTAGGTTTAGGTTAGGTTAACTTGACATGGATTTAACACTATTACAGTCCATTACAGAGGACATGTTACAAAAATATGAATAAAAATAAAATTAACAACATGTAAATGCTAAGGCGTTCATTTACCTCCAAATAGAAAATTAAAATAATAATAATAATAATAATTTAGATACACTTTTTTTCTTCGGGTCCCAGGAGGCTATGATTTAAAAAAAAAAAAAAATGTAAAAATGTAAAAATGTAAAAAATAAATAAGTAATAAATAAATAAATAAATAAATAAATAAATAAATAAATGATACATAAAAAATAAAAATAAATATGTAAATAAATATTCAAATAAATACATTTTAAAAATAAATAATACATAATATATAAAAAATTAATAAATAAATAAGAAATTAAAAGGGAGTCTAAAAACTTTTTGAGCCGACTGTAGAAGCTTGTCAGAGATGTTGGTCATCAAAAAAAACAAAAAAGTTTTTAGTTTTTGTTAGGTTGTTCTTCACGTGGATTTAACACCAAAATAACCCCGACGTCCATTACAGAGGACATGTTACAACATTATGAATAAAAATAAAATGAACAAAATGTAAATTCTAAGGTGTTCATTTACCTCCAAATAGAAAATTTAAATAATAATCATTTAGATACACTTTTTTTCCTCAGGTCCCAGGAGGATTAAACGTGTTATTATTTGTCTGCCATAATAGTATGCAGAAGTCATGGTTTGTTTGGAGTGACCCCAGATACACATAACGTAAACAAAAGTCAAATCAAAGTTAAATTTATTGTCAATTTTGCCATATGTGTTTGACATACAGTGAACTGAAATTTCGTTTCTCCCTGTCCAAGCAGCGCAAAAAAGACAACATACAATATAAAGACAATACAAAAACCATCTAAGACAAAATCTAAAAGCAGTGCAAACCTGTAAACCTATCCGTGGGTTTCAGTATGATAAGAAAATAGGAATTGTCATAGCAACTAACAATTTAAAACATCTTTTGAATGGGAAAAGTAATCAAAATAGTGCATTATTATGAACTACAATATCCATATGAGAGCATGACCATACCACTATACTGTACTGTGTAATTACATAATCCACTATACTGTGTAATTACATAATTACATAATCCAGGGGCGGTCATCTATCTCTCATCTGTAAATGGATCCAATAGCATAAATGAAAGCAATCGCTGGAGCAGTTATTGACAGTGTTAGTGTGCAGAATATTGAATTTTAATCATGCTTCTCAAAGGGTGGTGCAGGTACCATTGGTGGTGCATGGGCTCATAGTTTCTTATCAGTTTCTTTTTATTTATTTAGTTGGCATTACTTGACTATTTTAATTCATGTATGGGTTGCTATAGTAAGAGGTGGCTTTAAAGGTCCCATGACATGGTACTTCTTGATGCTTTTATGTGGTGCCTTAATGGTTCCCTAATACTGTAAATGAATCCTTCTTCAAAATCAACACTCAGTGCATGAGAAAGACCCATTTACACAGACATGGTCACAAATTCACTCTCTGAACAACTCATTCTGGGCCTTCTTGCTTGAATGCAAATGAGAAGGACACAGATAGGCTTAGAGGAGCGGGTGGGGCTGCTCTGCGCTGTCTCCCAACTTCCGCGTTTGAAGCACGAAGACAGAAAGGAGAGGCATTTCAGTGAAAAAAACACATTTTCACAGAAAATAAAGTTAAACCACTGCTGTTTCAGAGGTCCAGAGGGTCGGGTAAAGGACTTCGGAGCCTAGAAACACTCGCATGTGCCTCCAGGCAAATAAAAAAACGCATTTCGCATTGCGTAGCTCCTCCGCAGTCCAAACTCTCTGGGTGTGATTTCCAGAGACAGGGGGTGGAGATCCAGACGGTGGTGGAACTGCATTTGCATTTCTTTTTTCGATCTGACGTCAATAAGGTGCCTTGCCCAGAATCGCCCGTTTGCGCTGTGTTTTTTTCAAACGCAGAAAAGGATTGTAAATGCTCAGTTTAGACATTTCGCAACTTTTAGCCAAGGGCGGGGGGGGGGAGGGCTAAACAGGGTAGGGGAGCTCACATTAACGTTCAAAAACCTCAGAAAGTGAAAATTTCATGCCATGGGACCTTTAAGTTTTTTTGTTTTTTTTTTGCATTTGACCCATCCATGGTAAACAACAGGGGCCCTTCTCCAAATCTTTAGCTAGAAGTAGCTGGAGAATTAGCGTATAATTCATATTACAAGTCGATTATCATAAGTTAGCCTTGTTTAGACTTGGTTTAATCTGCTTTTAGACCTCATGCACTCTAATATTTATATCTTTTCTAAAATTTCCAACATTTTTTTTTTCAGTTCAAGTCTTATATTATGCAGAATTTACTCTTGTGACCGTTTGACCATGTTGTATTTCATTTCATTCACACATGTTTGAGTAATCCTTTATTAGTCTGTCTACATCTGCAAAGCTCAAAGTAGTCTGTTGCACCTTGTGATGTCATGAAGTGGTAGTTTTCAAGTTAACCCCTGGGTCATTCCGGAATTGGAGGACATTTTACGTCCCACCCATCAAATATTAAATAATCAACATACAAAATACTAAAACATACAGTGAATTTACTTGTCCTGAGACCAAATCTAAAAAAACTAAGAGAAAAGAATGTTTGAAAATAGTTTTTAAAATACCAAATAAATCTAGAGTAATCCCCAAAATGCCATTTTCCTCTTGTCCCACCCCTCTAATGACCAAACTGAATCTCAAATAAACCAGTTAAAATTGAATTGAAATTTCTTGTTTTTTCTATAATTTGTTTCATTTCCATCTCTTTTAACTGTGGGACATTTGTTTTAATAGACATAATATTTCAAATAATAATTATTATTCATGGAACATATGTCCCACAACCTGCACCAACCCTGTTACCAGAACATTTTTAGTCTGGTAGAAGAAGAAGAAAGCAGAACCACATGATCAATCAATCAATCAACAGTGAACCACATGATCCCCTGGACTTGACATCATCAAACAGTTTTCCAAAAGAATGGGCAGAGCAAAGGTTTATCTTCTCTTCTATTTTTCATATTTTTATAACATCGTTAGCCTTGATTGAATGTCTCACTCTGCCTCATGCAACCCTGTTATGCAAATGATCAGAATAAGACAATTATTATTATTTTCCTTTACTTATTTGCATAAATAAGTTTTTCCTCTTGATTAGCAGTAACAGCTAAACAGCTTCTACTCCTGAGATAAAGTGAACATTAGTGCGGATTTGCAACCCTGTTACCTGCAACCCTGTTACTGTGATTAGAGGAAATAAATAAATAAACCAAATAAATCATGTGATAAAAATGTTACCATTGACCGTCAGCTGAGCTAATCAAGCATTTGATAGTTTATTACCTATTATTGATGAATATGTAGCAGAAAATCAGAAAAGTGAAGATTTATTTTTCAAGAATTTTGAAGCCAAAATTTCCTCCAATTCTGGAATGACCCACCTGGACCTTTTACCTTTTGTTCAATAGAGTTTGGCAATTCCAGGTCTGAAATAAACCAAATGATTCGAGTGAAGATGTATGAAGTTTAAAAAATAGAATGGAGCACTTCCTGTATTACCACATGACATCACAAGGTGGACCAGAGTGTTTTCTGTTCTGAGTGAAGAACTCGGCGTGTATTAAGTGTGTTAAACATGTGGGAATGAAACGAAACAAAACTCCAGGTCTGTTTGTGATGAGGAACCAACATTATAACACAGATCCAAAAATACAGAATACGTGCCCTTTAGCAGTGCACCTTCTCCATTTCTCTGAACCAACTGGAAACAAAGAGAGCTCCACACCGGTCGGCGCACGAGGGGTTAATCCGATGCCATTCCCGCACAATGATTAACGATAGTGAATGGAGGAACATGCGGAATTGTAATGTTTCTCACCGAGGAGAAGAGAAAGAAGCGGCCATCCTTCTTTAATTGATCGGTAGTGGTGCTGAAGTAATGTCATTAACTACAGCACAGGCTAATGATTGTTCCCGGCGCTAACGGCTAACAACTCGGCTGTCACAAAACAAAATGAGGGAGTTATGATGGATAGAGACACCAAAACAATGTACCTCATATAGGAGGCTGGATTTATTACTGTCGATTCTGTTCAGGGACAACAGCGGAGTTTCTGGATTTGTCATTGTTACACGAAAATGTGGAGCAAAACTTGTGAACGTACACAAATGTGAATACGTTATAATTAGCAAAATGTCTTACTGCTTTTGACAATGTTTCTCCAAGTGTGGTACCTGAACTATCAATGGTATATGATTGTTTTCACACCAGGAAAGTCCGATAGTTCACTTGCTTTGGTCCGGACCAAATTTTTTAAATCTCTTTTTTAAATTTTGGTGCGGTTCGCTTTCACACTGCAGTTTTTCCCCAAGTGGACCAACATCTATAAACAAAACCACGTGTGCTGAGGTCGCTCAGCCACTGGACAGAAATGAGTCGTGTCAAAACCCGTAAGGAGGAGAATAATGGTGTTACGTGCTGTTTTCAATCTAGCCTTAGCGATATGGTTTGCTCAGTTTTTACAGTTCGCACAAATGTTTGAGCAGCATCGTGAGGTTTACACTATTTTACAATCAATTTCCAAACGACGAAGACACAGGGCAAGACGACTACGGAGGACACGCTCATGTGCGCATCAAGTTCTGACTCTTGCTCTTCACGCAAAACGTAAGTAAACCTCGTAAGTTTAGTTTCGTTTCGTCAGCCTCGGTTTCCCATAATGCTCGACATACGACGGGAGCTCGTTAAGTACAAAAAGCCAACTTGTGTCGGATTGAGTCCGGTCTGCATTCTCACCTCAAACTAACCACACCAGAGTTCGAATGGAACCGTGACGAGACCGAGCTTTTTAGATGGTCTCAGTTCTGTTTGCTCCGGATCGAGATTTTTGGTTTTTATTCACACCAGAACAAAAGGTCCGAATCAAAGGAGCAAACGAACGTGTGAAAACGACCTAAGTTTAAGCTGGTTCTATGCAAGTCCAGTATTTGTTTATTGGCAGTATGGCATTAAACCACTTGTAATTTAATAAATGTAAAGTAAAGCTGTTTAATATCATACTGTGGAACATTCTAGGTGGAGCAATGACATTTCCAGAGAACAAGCAGAGTGATTAACCTCCAACCAAAAAGTTACACAAAAGTTTAAAGGGGGTAGGCTCAAATAAGCTTTTGCTTCTGTCTGTCCTTTTGAGCATTGCTGTGTTTTCTATTAGTATGTATTTATTTTCACATGTTTTCTGTGAAACATAGACTTAGACTTAGACAAACTTTATTGATCCACAAGGGAAATTGTTTTGGGTACGGTAGCTCACTCATCAAATATAATATACAATATAAAACAGAGGGTAAAAAGAAAAGAAAAAAAAAGATGGAATAGCACCAAAGAGCAATAGACCAGTGTCAGATGAGACATAATTATATACTGTACATAAAAATAATGATAATAAATATATATGTACAAATCAGATTTAAAAAGAAAAGTAATAGTCAAATATAAAATACAATATCAAATCAAATGCAATAACAGTAACAATTTGCTCAAATAAAATAAATGAAATTAAAACTTGTATTGACAGCTTTAATGTCATACAGTGGAACATTCCAGGCAAAACAATAACATCTCTATGGGGACAAGCAGGTGGGGAACATTAAAAACTGTCACATTTTTATAAAGCGCTTTTCCACGTTCAAAGCACTCAGAGCACTTTGCATCAAGATCACTCGCCCATTCATACACCGCTGTACGCAGACACTGGGTTAAGTGTCTTGCTCAAGGACACAACAACAGTTTTCACCAGTGGGAGTGGGAATTGCACCGCCAACCTGTAGGTCAGTGGATTTGACCGCTCAACCGATGATGTTTTTAATGTCGAGAGCGGGATTCGAACCGCCAACCTTCAGAAAAGTGGATCAAACGTACCTGTACCCACTGTAACCCAGACAAGTTACACTCACTTATTCAGTTCTTCATGACTAAACTAGAGCTAAATGAAACCTTGCCAGGGAATCTCCTTTTAATGTTATGTATAAGTAGAGTAAAATTTAGCTTTTGTACTACAGTGGTCCCTCGTTTAGGTTCCAGAAATAACCCGTAATGAGTGAAATCCACGAAGTAGGACAACTTTATATTTTACAATTATTCTACATGCTTTAAGGCTGTAAACGCCTTAAAACACTGGAATTAACGTTTCGTCACATTTCTCTCTCGTTTAAACACTCAAACTTTCATAGATTTTCAACAAAATGTATCAATAGTGAAGCGTGGGGGGGGGCACGGCTCCGGGAGTGGAGACATGAGTCACTGGATCCACAGGAAGCACCGCGCTCATCCAACGGCCCTGCCACGTCCCGGGACGCGACGCACACCAACCCCTTGGAGAAGTGCGCGACACGTGCGCCCCTCATCGTGGTCAAATCCGTGACAGAGCAGCACGACCGGCGCGAGGCCGCGCGTACACCGGGGCTGCGAGCACGAGATCGAATCGCGGCGCCCGGACCGCGTCCTCTCAGCCCGAGCCACAAACCGAACACGCACAAACAAACGCAACCAGCAAAGAGCCGCACGGGGTGATTTAATCCTGGTTTAGACCTGGTCTAGTCCCGGTTTAGTCCAGGTCTAGATCTGGTCCAGTCCTGGTTTAGTCCAGGACCAGTCCAGGTTTAGACCTGGTTTAGACCTGGTCTAGACCTGGTTTAGTTCTGGTCTAGACCTGGGTTAATCCACGTTTAGTCCTGGTCTAGTCCTGGTCTAGTCCCGGTCTAGTCCCGGTCCCCCTGCATCCCCCATCTATCAATCGGCAAAGGTCTACAGTCTCTTAGCCAATCAGAACGCAGAACACAATGTTACACTATTAAAAAAATAAAAATTCACGAAACAGCGAAGCCGCGAACAGTGAACCGCGATAGAGCGAGGGACCACTGTATTAAAATGTATAAGAGGATCAATAATGCTAAACAAAAGATGCTCAGTTGCCCTTTTGCTAAATGTCAACTGTAAACTTATTGCTTTTTTTGTTTGTTTTTTGTTTTTGTTTTTCATTTTGATGTGTTGAAAAGTGGTTAAGTTTTACATACCAAAGTACAAAATTATAGAGGATAAATGACCAGGAAGATGAGACTAAACGTAAATCCGAAATACAGACAACTTTAAATAAACAAACTAAAGAAATAAACGTGAAAAACACAGTACTTTGAGCCCATGCTTCAATACTTCCCAGAATACATCTTTTGTGCTGGACTTGGTGGCGAATAGTTTTATTAAAGTGCATGATTAGTTGTGGCCATTACAGTCGGGCTTCCCTCTCACCAAAACACAGTTAAATCACAGTAAAAACAGTCGCTTCTGACATCTCATTTTATGAAAGCCATGTTTACGGGACCCCGGGAGTCTGCCGGACAGGAAATCGATGAAAAAGTGCACCAGGGCCCAGTCGAGCGTGAAACCCAGGCACGCCATGCAGACGAGTCTTCAACAGGGGGCAGCACAGTGCAATTACGGGTCAATATAAACGCTGGAGCTCCTGGATGCAGTGAACCAAAGGAAAAATGGAAGTGATGGATGTAGGGATTGTTTATATTTTAGCCTGTGGTATTTAAAGACGCAGTATGTAGCTTTTTGAGTCTGGCACCTGCTTTTCTCCCCGATGTTACTGCTTCGCTTGAAATGTTCTGCAACGTAACGTCAAACGTCACACATTACCTGCATGATTCCATGGAAATTGAAAGTTAAAACCATATAGATACCTTTTATGCTGGCTAAACATGAGTCAGGTTTGTGGAGATGAGAGCCCATTCACAATAAGACTCCATGTTTTTCAGTGCAATAAAAATAACCAAAATACTTCCTTTTCACAGATCTGCATGGGGATGGATAGGTTTAAAGGTCCCATGACATGGTACTTCTTGATGCTTTTATATGGCTCCTTAATGGTTCCCTAATACTGTAAATGAATCCTTCTTCAAAATCAACACTCAGTGCATGAGAAAGAGAGATAAGATGAGAAAGAGTCATAAATGTCTCTCTGGAACACTCCATTATGGCCGTTGTTGCTTGAATGCAAATGAGGAGGACAGAGATGGCCTATAGTAGCGGGTGGGGGCGTGGCCAAACTCTCCACTCTTTCCTTTTCAGCTGTGCCTGTGCGCTCTGACCCACTTCCGTGTTTTTGCGCGGAGGGAGAGATGAGAAGCGTTCCATTGAAAAATAAACACATTTCCACAGAAAATAAAATTAAACCACTGCTGTTTCAGATATCCACAGGCTCAGATAAAGGACTTCTGAGCGGGGGGTGGGGGCTCTAAACAGGGTAGGGGAGCTCTCATTAACGTTCAAAAACCTCAGAAAGTGAAAATTTCATGCCATGGGACCTTTAATGTGATGCTGTGGAACATTCAAGAGAAAGCGATAAGATCTCTATGGAAACAAGCCGTTTTAACTTGGGGGAAGACAATATGGACATTTTTTTCATACATTTCCAATGGAAATACATGAGATGTTAACTGGAGAGTATTATCGGGTGAAAAGAATATTGCAACAGTCCTATGTTTATCCAGTGTGCCCAGATCTGACTGATAGAAAACCAATCTGCACCAAAAGTGGCCTCTAATCCAAAGATTTATCCATAATTTACAGCTTTGCCTTTCATGTTTGGGTCCCGAGAGCTGAGAGTGAAATAAGCTGTGACTCCGCACATGCGCACTGTCCTCCTCATCTACTCGAAACTATGGATAAATCTTGTATTACAGGCCAACGAAAGTGTAGACTAAGACATTGAGCTTCTATGATTTGAAAAGTGCTAAAGTTTGTGTTATTTGGAGACCGTAAACATATCTCCGGAAGTGCTCCATATGACACCAAAGTGCTATGGGTGAGTAAAACAACTTGTTTTATTACTGAAATAAGGCTCAGATTGTAAAAAACGTTAATTCTCCTTTAAGATCAGGTCATCAGGCTTTGGAATGAACTTCAAGCCACTTTAAATCTCACAATTCTTCCATCCATAAATTCTTTTAAAGACCTGTTAAGGGAAACAGTAACTGAGCACTGCAATTGTTTTTAATTATATGTTTTGTTGTGATGTCTGCTTTTTAGTTGTCTGTGTACATAGACAACAGAATTGATGTGTTTTGTCTGTTTAGAGGTGATGTAGCTGTGGATTGTCCTGTCATTTGTGTTTGTTGTTTTTATTTAAAGGTCCCATGGCATGAAATTTTCACTTATTGAGGTTTTTGAACATTAATGTGAGCTCCCCCCATGGTTAAAAGTTGTGAAATGTCTAAACTGAGCATTTGCGATCCTTTTCTGCGTTAGAAAAAATCAGAGCTCAAACGGGCGATTTTGAACAAGGAAACTTATTGACGTCAGCTCGAAAAAAGAAATGCAAATGCAGTTCCACCCCCGTCTGTCTGTACTCAGCGTCTGTGTAAATCACGCCCAGAGTTTGGACTGCGGAGGAGCTACGCAATGCGAAATGCGTTTTTTTATTTGCCTGGAGGAACTTGCGAGTGTTTCTAGGCTCGGAAGTCCTTTATCTGAGCCTGTGGATATCTGAAACAGCAGTGGTTTCATTTTATTTTCTGTGGAAATGTGTTTATTTTTCAATGGAACGCTTCTCATCTCTCCCTCCGTGCAAAAACACGGAAGTGGGTCAGAGCGCACAGGGCACAGCTGAAAAGGAAAGAGTGGAGAGTTTGGCCATGCCCCCACCCCCTACTATAGGCCATCTCTGTCCTCCTCATTTGCATTCAAGCAACAACGCCTATAATGGAGTGTTCCAGAGTGACATTTATGACTCTTTCTCATCTTATCTCTGTTTCTCATGCACTGAGTGTTGATTTTGAAGAAGGATTCATTTACAGTATTGGGGAACCATTAAGGAGCCATATAAAAGCATCAAGAAGTACCATGTCATGGGACCTTTAAGGGAAACAGTAACTGAGCACTGCAATTGTTTTTAATTATATGTTTTGTTGTGATGTCTGCTTTTTAGTTGTCTGTGTACATAGACAACAGAATTGATGTGTGTTGTCTGTTTAGAGGTGATGTAGCTGTGGATTGTCCTGTCATTTGTGTTTGTTGTTTTTATTTAAATGTTACTTTTGGCCGCCTTCTTGGCCAGGACTCCCTGGCAGAAGAGTTATTGTAACTCAATGGGACCACTTCCTGGTTAAAGAAAAGCTAAAAAATAATAATAATAATAATAAATCTGGTCCCTGCTCCTGGCTGCTCCGTTGAAGAATGGGTCAAATGCAAAGGATGATTTTCCCCATTGGCACCATTTTAATTTAGTTGAAATTACTTTTAGACACAAGATTAACATGGCGCGTTAATGCATCTGATCCTCCTCCCAAAAAATGAAAAACAAAAATGTGTAAGACAAAAATAAATATGAGCATCGCTTTGGCGCGGCCACAAAGAATAGCACTCGTGACAGAATACCATCGAGTGAACGTGAGCGTTATTTGATATGTGAGACCAATAAAGCCCTCGCTCACTTTAAATGCATCCCATAATTAGAGAAGGAGCAGCAGATGGCATGTCAGCGACTCCGGTGGTCATTAGAATGGACAGAGAAGACAAGTTAAATGGCACAGCGCAGTAAGCCTGTCAAGAAAGGGACACCAAACAAAGGGTTATATTTATTTCTTATTGCTTTATGGAATAGTTCAGTAATATCCAACAGAAAAACATACACAAGTGCAGAGATTACACTGCCGGGTGCAATGACAGCCTTGTGTTGATGGCCTCACGTTTTGCATGATAATTTAATTGGGTTTATGGTGTCTCTAATTTTGATTCATTTGTATTGCTTGTAATTAGAAGCTCCAGGCTTTTTGTTACAGTGTAGTCGGTGTGTGGTCGTCAAACTGTTTGGTTGACAGTGAAGGAAACAAAACATCATATTGTCTTATACAGGCTGTATGCATAAATGGACATAGCTAACCTGAAGCCACTGTGTTCCAAATATAAACTGCTGCTGTCAGGCTCCTCATTTTGGACTTAAAATGTTTGTATTAAAGGAAAATTAACATTTTTTTTACAATCTGAGCCTTCTTTCGGCAATAAAACAAGTAGTTTTACTCACCCATAGCACTTTGGTGTCAATTGGAGCAGTATCGCAGAACTTATGTTGAGCCGTTCTGTTCTACTAATGATCCCGTATCCGTTAACATGGTGCTCGGAGCATTACTTTGCGGTGTCCAAATAACACAAACTTTAGCACTTTTCAAATCACAGAAGATCGCTGTGTCAGGGTAGACTTTTAGTAGATTCCAAAACGGCCTGAAACCCGATATCGCAACAGAAAAGTAAAGTTCAGAGCGGTGTTAGCTTCTTTCGGACTAGCGGTGTTTACAAAACAGCTGAGTTCACGCATGCACACTGTCCTCTCTGATGACGTCATCAAATGAAACTATAGCTGGATATCGGGTTTCAGGCCGTTTTGGAATCCACTAAAAGTCTATCCTGACACAGCGATCTTCTGTGATTTGAAAAGTGCTAAAGTTTGTGTTATTTGGACACCGCAAAGTAATGCCCCGAGCACTCACGCTAACGGATACGGGATCATTAGTAGAACAGAACGGCTCAACATAAGTTCTGCGATACTGCTCCAATTGACATCAAACTGCTATGGGTGAGTAAAACTACTTGTTTTAATGCCGAAAGAAGGCTCAGATTGTAAAAAAACGTTAATTTTCCTTTAACTGCGAGCCTCAGTGAGCTTCATTTGACTGGAACAGGCACCCACGCTCTGGGTGGTGTCATGCTCACTTAGGCTACATTTATACGGCGACGATCAAAACAGAAGACGCAAAAGTGGCGTCTCGTCTTCAATTTTTTATCCGCGTTTAGACGAGCGTTCTCAACAGGAAATGTTTGTTTATACGAAGACGCAAAAGTGGGCGAATTCGATTGAATATGCATGCCAGGCCGCTAATATAATGTCAGAGCTCCCTTTTTCAGGACACCGACAGGGGCTCTCATTACGGTTGTTTCGTCCTCGATGTAGCATCGGAGCTCTTCGCTTAATGCAACAAGAGCTTGTTTAGTCATTCTGAAGTTTTATCAAGGTAGTCAGACATGTTTGTTATTGTTTTTACCGGCTTGGCGCATCCAGTGTGACGTCAGGTGTATGCGACGTGAACATGTTTTGCGCTTCTTGCCGTTTAGACGGAGACACGACCCGGGCCGTCTTCAGAACTCCACACTCTGGAAGGAGTCTTCAGATTTTTGCAGTTTCAGAGCCCGACGGCGCCGTTGCCGTGTAAACGAAAGACACTTCCGATAGAATATTTTGTTTTCAATCGCAGTCGACCTCGTCTAAACGGCCCCTTAGTCCACTTCTTTATACAGTCTATGCTTGCACCTGAGGCTTGGGTGCTCAGAAAACCCCTGTTATCACCTATCCCCTATCTCAGCCCACAGCCATGCACATTAGGCATGTCCAAACTATGGCCCTCAGACAAATTTTTCTTGGCCCTCAGGCTTCCAGGTGAATTGGCCCAGATTACCTTGAGCAGAACTTTTGACTCCAAGTTTTTTGGAAAATCTACCTTGATAAGACAATATTTAATATTTATTGTGTCATTTTGAGGATCTTAGCACGAATAAAGGACTGATATCTCATTCTAACGTGTTAAACATGCAGATATTTCAATTATTGACTGTCCTGAGCACCAGTCTGTGGCCCTCGATCGGCCCTCTGCTTCATCTGTGTTTACATATGTGGCCCTTGATGAAAAAAGTTTGGACACCCCTGATGTACATATTCAAAACATTCAGACTCCAGCTGGAATGTGAATGCATGTTGGTTGTTGTCACTTTTCATCCCAGTATTTGTGGAGTTTGTTGTTTTCACTTTACTTTTCAACCTGCTGTTTATATCATTATAGAGGAGGTGTATGTTTGTGAAGGCAGTGTTTTTGTGTAATGTTCTTGTGCTCAGACTGATGCATAATAACCTCACATTCAGAACTGTGCTGTGATTGTTATCACAGTTCTGTTCTGTTCTGTATTGTTATTTGATATTGTTATTTGATAGGCCCCATCTGCCTATGCCACTCAGCAGTTCAGACACCTGTATTTACTATGTTTACACGTGATAACCAGTTGTTAGTTGATGGAGACACACTGCAATACAACCATATTTGTTTAACTTTTAATGTTTCTGATGGTGCAATTGGTTTATATTGTGATTTTTAGACACTCAAAACGCTTTACATTGTGTTATTCGTTCACTCCCCACTTGGTGATAGTGAGAAAAATCTGTTGCCCTGGCACAGTAACAGATGCAAGGCTGCCAGTCTGTGCCACTGGAATGCGCGATCTTGTATGCAAGGTCATCTAAATGGACGTTCTCGTACATGTTTTCAACTGTAAAGTATTTTTATGAACCAGGAAGTAGTAGGGCTGTTAGCCTACTAGTTGTTGTCAGCATTAACGTGACCTGACTGTAAAACTCCACTCTAGCCTCAGAAAATTGTGAAATGTGCTTATAAAGTGTGAATAATTAGAATGCTAGGAATCAGTTAGATAATTGAGGATTAAAGGTACACGTGTAACTTCTCTGGTAGGGGGGCCGCTACAAACTTGTTTCTATGGCGATATTATAGCTTTTCCTTTCATGGTATGGCATTAAACCTATTTATGTCGCATTTATTCCACTAGAAATACTATTTTATTGCTCAAAAATACAAAAAAAACAAAAAAAACATGCAGATCTGACTTGTAACTTGGCCTGGAGGCATTGCAGGCTTGTTTCCATGGAAATTGATTAGTTTAATTGATACTGTGGGGCATTCTAGGCAAAGCAATAACATTTCCATGAAGACAGCAGGTGGCAGACCAATTACACAGTGCACCATTCAAGAATAAGGTCGTTTTCACACCTGCCTTGTTTGGTTCGTTTAAAACGAACCAGAGTTTGTTTACTCGTCTGATTCGGACCTTTTGGGCTGGTGTGAATAAAAAACAAAAATCTCGATCCGGAGCAAACAAGCGAACTGAGACCACCTAAAAAGGTCGATCTCGGTCCGGTTCCATTCGAACTCTGGTGCGGTTCGTTTGTGGTGAGAATGCAGACCGGACTCAATCCGACACATGTTGGCTTTTTGTACTTAACGAACTCCCGTCGTATGTCGAGCATTATGGGAAACTGAGGCTGACGAAACGAAACGAAACTTACGAGGCTTACTTACGATTTGCGTGAAGAGCAAGAGTCAGAACTTGATGCTCACATGAGCGCTGTCCTCCGTAGTCGTCTTGCCCTGTGTCTTCGTCGTTTGGAAATTGATTGTAAAATAGTGTAAACCTCACGATGCTGCTCAAACATTTGTGCAAACTGTAAAAACTGAGCAAACCATATCGCTAAGGCTAGATTGAAAACAGCACGTAACACCATGATTCTCCTCCTTCCGTGTTTGGACACGGCTCATTTCTGTCCAATGGCTGAGCGACCTCAGCACACGTGGTTTTGTTTATAGATGTTGGTTCGCTTGGGGAAAAACTGCAGTGTGAAAGCAAACCGCACCAAAATAAAATAATTTTTTAAAAATTTGGTCGGGACCAAAGCAAGTGAACTATCGGACTTTCCTGGTGTGAAAACGACCTAAAATGAACAGGATCTGATTCACATTTTATCTATACTGAGTCCAGATACAGACTGACAAAATGGTGATGGCGAACCAACCTGACATAGTGGTGGTGGATAAGCAACAGAACAGAGCCGTGGTGGTGGACATTGCAATACCAAGCGATGGTAACATCAGAAAAAAGGAACACGAGAAGCTAGAGAAATATCAGGGGCTCAAGGAAGAGCTGGAGAAGGCCTGGAATCAATCAATCAATCAAACAATATTTATAAAGTGCTTCATACAAAAAATGTAACACAAAGCGCCCGAGGTGAAGGTGAAGGCATCAGTGGTGCCCGTGGTGATGGGAGCACCCAAACTGGAGGAATGGTTGCAACAGATCCCAGGAAAAACATCAGACATAGTCCAGAAAAGTGCAGGAACAGCGAAGATACTGCGCAGAACTCTCAAGCTCCCAGGCTTTATTTTCTCAAAAACACAAATTGTCAAAATCTCACAATAAAACAAACAGCTTCTACTCAAATTACAATAAAACACTTTCTATTCCCCAAGTGAAAGATTCAGATTCAAGAATGTGACGATGCCGTACTCCTAGATGAGGAACAACAGCCAGTTTTCCCTATCGAACTGTACTTTCTGTTGAAATATCCAAAAGGTAAATTCACATATGTTACTTAAAGGGATAGTGTGTTTTGTTTTTTATGTGACTCTGTATGGGTTCCCTTCTAACAGTGTCATGCATTAACACTGACTTACCGCTGACAGTCTCGTCTCAGCCCGGTTCTGCTCGGGGGTGTCAGTTAATAAAGCGTGTTTTTCTTCTCAAAAAAACATTTGTCCAAAAAGTGATGTATATTTCCGTCACAAACAGTTGTCTGAAAAAATCCAGCAGCCTAATTCGCCTGGGGCTCTTTTTTCTCGGAGTTGTATCACTGCGCGCGTAGCCTAGCCTAGCCTGTTCATTTGTAAACATCCACTTACGGCGGATGTCGCTGTAAGTGAACAGGCTAATAGAGCTAACGTGGGTGCAGTGATACGAATCTAGAGAAAATAGAAAGAAAGAAAGCTATGCCTTTATTAGTCCCACAGTGGGGAAATTCCAGTTCTGCATTTAACCCATCCTGTTATCAGGAGCAGTGAGCAGCACATTACTGCGCCCGGGGACCATCTCCATGATCTTCTTGCTTCGGTTTGGTCAGGACCTAAGCTGGAGTACCTATGGTGCATGTTTTGGGTTGGTGGGTTGTGGGGGAAACCGGAGTGCCCGGAGGAAACCCACCCGGACACGGGGAGAACATGCAAACTCCGCACAGAAAGGCTCAGGCGACCCGGGGATCGAACCCAGACCATGCATGCAAACTCCACACAGAACACACACAGAAAGGCCTGGGCGACCCGGGGATCGAACCCGGAACCTTCTTGCTGTGAAGCATGAGTGCTACCCACTCAGCCACCGTGCTGCGAGAAGAAAAGTCCCTGGGTGGGCTCGAACCAACATCCTTCCAGTTAACAGCCGAACGAGCTAACCGATTGTAGTAGTAGTAGTAGTAGTAATTTATTTCGAGCATATGATACTTGTAGTGCACAGAAAATGTACAGTGTCATACAATTTAAATAAACAACAAAAAAAGAACATAAAAAAGAAAGAATATATAGACACAAATACTTTTTTTTTTTTTTTGCGTATATGTACATGCCCGAAAAGGAGTGGGTAGAAGTAAAACTTATTAAATCCCACCCCTTCTCCCAAAGTTAGTAGTAATCCTTATTTTTGTGTTTTTACAGTTAACCGGTGACAGTGGTTGGCTGCCAATACTTGAATACTTGTACAGTGTAAAGCAATTACAATAAGACAGGAAAAAAATGAGAAAGAAAAAAAAAATACCTTATCTTCTTTATATTGATATCTTATTAGTATCATCATCATCGGCATCATTTTGCTCTTATGTTTTACCTCTGGTTATCACTATTTATGTAATTTCTTAAAGTGTTATTTATTATATCTGCATGAAAATTATGTTTATTGGAAGTATTGGTGCTGATGGTATTAAAACTTAATGTGAAGTTGTGTTGTTAGTGTATGTGATGCATTAAAAGTGGCAAGGTGTTTTTGTGAACCTGCTGCCAGAGAGGGACTGCCCCCGGACAACAGGACCACCCTTTGCCTTGTGTCTTCAGCTGTGCATTAAAAGAGACAAGGTCTGCTGCGAGAAGAGGAACATCTCCCCACACCAAAACCTCCATCTGCCCTGATCTGGTGATAATTGTGAAACAAACATAGTCATGTGTTTAGTATTACTTTTCTCGTTTAGTTGTTCATTTATTACCATCAGCACAGGGACCTCCATCTGTAATCCAATTTATCTATGTTCCTGTGAACAGAATTTAGGTTGTCAAAAAAATAACGATAATAATAATGATAATATCAATACCAATATCGATAATAATAATGATAATGATTAAAAATAACGATAATAATAATGATAATATCAATACCAATATCAATTATCAGTAATAATAATTATATTATTAATGGTGGTAATAACAATAATAAAATTAGCAACAATAATAATAATGATAACAATAATAATAACAACAATAACAGCAACAATAATAATAATAATAATAATAACAATAGCAACCGCAACAATAATTGAAGAAAAAAAAATATATATATCAAGCAAGGGAGTTAGAAAATATATATTCCACTACAATGATAATCAATTTTCATAATCCAATTATTGTTCAGTTTTTAATAAACATAATACACCTTTATAATATTGATTTATATTGTTCTATTATATAAGATTTATACACCTTTTTTGCGCCACAGAGACTGTGAAATATGCAAATGAACTGTTTGTGACGGAAATATATATCACTTTTTGGACAAATGTTGTTTTGAGAAGAAAAAACAAGCTTCATTAACTGTCCCCGCGCACTTACCGGACCTATTTACGTGAGCTCCAGGACCGGGCTCAGACGAGACTGTCAGCGGTAAGCCGGTGTTACCGCACGACACTGTTAGAAGGAAACCCATACAGATCACATGAAAAAAAAAACTGCACTATTCCTTTAAGTCATACTCCCAGATGGGGGCAAAAGCCATTTTTTTCCTATTGGTTGTAACATTGTACGTTACCATGAAATATTCAAACGGTAAATTCACAAATGTTGAACCTGATAATTTCAATCAATGTCTAGACCAGGGGTGGGCAACCTTTACCACTCAAAGAGCCATTTGGACCCGTTTCACACAGTAAAGAAAACACTGGGATCCACAAAACCCTTTTGAAATTTAAAATGAAATAACACTCCTTTTTTTTGCCTTTGTGCCATAGAATTACATTTTGAAAATGAATGAACTAAAATAAAATACATTTTAATTAAATACAGTGGTCCCTCGCTATATCGTGGGTCACTTTTTGTGGCCTCACTGTTTCGTGGATTTTTTAATTCCAATTTTTTTTTATAGTGTATCACCGCACATTTCTGCGTCCTGATTGGCTAAGGGACTGTAGACCTTTGCCGATTCGTCAGTCATTCTCCTCCGTGTCTCCTGTACAGAATGCGTTCAGTTTGTCAGATTTATATAAATGTCGGATCGCAGTGTGACTCTGAAGTGTTGTATATTTGCAAGTTTTCTCCCCGACAAAACCCGCCACAGCGAAGCGGTCATAAGAACTGTGAAATACACACGAAATACACTTTGGTTTGGTTCTATAATACTGTGCATTTTGATGAAAATCTACGAAAGTTTGAGTGTTTAAACAGGAGAGAAAAGTGAGAAAACGTTAATTCCAGTCTGAGAAAAGTGTAGAATGTGTGTGGTGAGGCGTTTACAGCCTTAAAACATGGAGAATAATTGTAAAATATAAAGCTGACGACTTCGCGGATTTTGCTTATCGTGGGTTATTTTTAGAACGTAACCCCCGTGATGAACGAGGGACCGCTGTACTGAGCCACATCAGAGGGATCAAACAGCCGCGGGTTGCCAACCCCTGGTATAGACCCTAGAACTCACCGTATGCCAATAAAAATCTACATTTTAACAATATTACCTTTAGCTGTCCCATCTGTATTAAATCACACTGGTCTATAGAATGTTGTGTTGTCATCTGAAACCCAACAATGGCTACGCTGCTAATTTCTTTTTCAAAATACCTCTCGTACAAAAACTATCCCCTTCCCTTTTGCTGTTTCTCCTCCCAACCCTCTTTTAAAACTCAGCCCTCTTTTGATCCAGACTTTCTTCCTCCAGTCCTGTTACAGCTCCAATTGAATGTCCAGTGCGGCGCAAGATAAAAGGCGGCCATGGGCACATCCAGGAAGTCATTGTGCTGGCGGAGGATTAAACTTTCTTCCAGGGGCTGTGGTTGGTCCCGTCCTCTGAGACTCATTAAAAATGGCCTTGACATTAAGGGCCCTCTCTCCTTTCAACCTGTTTGCAGCTCTCTGCTCAGATCAAACGCAGAGCTATAGGTGAGGGTTCGCTCAATGGCCTAAAGCTGTTCATTCATCCTATTTTTAAAGACAGGAAATAAGGCTAAATGGAGGCCCTGGCACCGCCCACTCCCTTCACTAAAAACCAAAGAATTTCGAGTGGTCCTGGGTCTTTTCAGAGAGCGGTGTAGAACGCAATAAAAGCCTGGATTACTTGTGTCAAAGTAACACACCTGGGTTTCATACACGGCCACAGACTAAGCTACTAGTACATTTGTAAAGAAAACACAATTCAAAACCTTGAAGGAAACACAATTCAAAACCTTGAAGGAAACACAATTCAAAACTTTGAAGGATTCTGATCTATATTAGGATGTTGTTTCCTCGTCAAAAACATACTTGGAGTTGTGTTTTGTTCCATTCACACATGATTAACACACAAGGCTGAGTTCTTCTCTCAAGCAGAAAACACTCATGTCATGTGGTAATACGGGAAGTGCTCCACTTTGTTTTTAAACTCCATATCCAAGCTTTTGGCACTTTCAGCCCTGGAACTGCCAACATTTTCTGAACAAAAGGAGGAACAAACTACTGCTTTGACAGAGCATTTTGAGCTTTGGAGATGTAGACAGACAAATAATAAAAACTTACTCAAACATGTGAATGAAACAAAACAAAACTCCAGGTCTGTTTTTGAGGAGGTAACAACATTATAACACGACTTAACGCTCAAAAGTCCATTTTGCTTTATAATGGTTTCCCTCTCATTCTTTGCTAACTTAGGGACCGTTTAGACGAGGATGACTGCGACTGAAAACGACAAAATATTCTATCGGAAGTGTCTTTCGTTTACACGGCGGTGGCGCCGTCTGGCTCTGAAACCGCAAAAATCTGAAGACTCCTTCCAGAGTGTGGAGTTCTGAAGAGGGCCCGGGTCGCGTCTCCGTCTAAACGGCAAGAAGCGCAAAACATGTTCACGTCGCATACAGCTGACTGGATGCGCCAAGCCGGTAAAAACAATAACAATATGTCGCAGTTATAAAGGCGAGTTTGGACAAGACCGGGGAGAACCAGTCAGTGGTGGGACAATTTTGAGAATGGATTAGTTGATGACAGTGCTTAGGTGGAAAACTTCAGAACGACTAAACAAGCTCTTGTTGCATTAAGCGAAGAGCTCCGACCCGACATCGAGGGCGAAACAACCGTAATGAGCGCCCCTGTCGGTGTCCTGAAAAAGGTAGCTCTGACATTATATTAGTGGCCTGGCATGCATATTCAATCGAATTCGCCCACTTTTGCGTCTTCGTATAAACAAACATTTCCTGTTGAGAACACTTGTCTAAACGGGGATAAAAAATTGAAGACAAGACGCCACTTTTGCGTCTTCTGTTTTGATCGTCGCCGTATAAACGTAGCCTTAGACTTATATTTTTTATTGATTCATGCATGTTTTGGTATTGTATATGTATTACTCAATATTTCTCGACGATAAAGTTAAGGCTGAAAGGCTGACTCCCCTGAGGAGTTAAATATAAAATATATATATTAAAGATTTTCATTCTTACTTCGTATATTTGATGTCTTCTTTTTCTATCTAAACTGTAGTAAAAATAAAGAAAGCGTTTCATGAGATGGAAGTGTATATTGGTTTATCATAGCTCTTAAATTTTTAGCTAGAATCAGCTCTGCAGTTCTGTTATTTCAGTCTAAGTTGCTTTAGTTGTATAAATGTGACCGGAGTTGAAATATTGCTTCTCATTTTAAGCTTCAGGCTGTTCTTGGCGCTATAATTTGAAATGATTGGTTATATTTGACGATGAAGAAAAATACACTGCCGCTTTTCTGGAATTGTCTACAGATTTGTATGCAACTTTTACAAAATAAAAGACTGCTTTTAAAAAGACCCAAATCATTCTTATCGGTCTGCCCTATTCTTTAGACCAGGGGTGTCAAACATGCGGCCCGGGAGCCTGATCCGGCCCTCTAAGACCTTTAATCTGGCCCTCGACTGATTTTCTAGTAAAATATTTTAGTTATATTTTAATTTTCTATTAAAATATTGGTAATTTTCTGCACAGTTTAGCATAGCAGTATCTCCAGCTCCTCTGTGCGTGGCCCCTCCCACCAGAGCAGCACAAATGAAGACTCGCCTCTTTCCAAACGCTCTTAAAGGACCATCGTTTTGACTGTTGACGTGAAAGCCTCATCAGCAAAATGTCAAAAATGAGAAAAGTGGACGCCGAGTGCAGGATTTTCCAAGAAAAATGTACTAATTCCTATTAGTTCATGGAGGTGAATGGGAAACCTGTACGCTCGGTGTGTTTGCAACAGGTGGCGGTGCTCAAGGAATATAATCTTAAACGCCACTACGAGACACGGCATTTCAAACAACACAATAACTTGAACGCAGAATTGAGAAGACAGAAGATAAACGAATTATTGCTGCGACTGAAGAAACAGCAGTCTGTAATAGATTTGTGTTTCTCTGCACAAATATTTGGACTTATTTCTATTTTGGGGGTATATTTGCCATGAGTTTTCTGATCCGGCTCCTTTGGGATCAAAGTAGGTTGGATACGGCCCCCGGACCAAAATGAGTCACAAACCAGCTGCACAAAACCAGCAAAGAGCGGCACGTGGTAGTTTAATCCTGGTCCAGTTCTGGTTTAGTCCAGGAGGACTAAAATCGTTCCAAAAAAACCTTGGAATGAATCAGGCTTTTTCCATTGAAATAGCTACTCAACTTATGAAAAATTCACGTTACGAAACCACTTCTGGAACAAATTAATTTCGTAAGGTGAGGTACCACTGTATAATGTTTGCTCATTAAAAAAAAAAAAAACATACCTAGTGTTGTGTTTAGTTTCATTCACACATTTAACACAAAAACCCTGCATATTTAGGTTGAATTCTTCTCTCACACAGAAAAGTCTGTTCCACCTTGTGACGTCATGTGGCAATACAGGAAGTGCTTCACTGTGTTTTTAAATCCATACATTATCACGAGAATAATTAATAATAATTTCAGCCCAGAAATTGGCAATCTCTACTAAAAAGGTATTTGTTAACTTGAAAACTATCCACAACATGACATCACAAGGTGGTTTTGAGCTTTGGAGATGTAGACAGACTAAAACTAGAAAGTTACTCAAACATGCCAATGAAACAAAACACAATTCCAGGTATGTTTTTGATTTCATTTTTGATTTCATTTTTTATTTATAAGGACAATGTACAGTTACATTAAGCACAAAGGCAGAGATGCTTGTACCAAATTGTAGTTTTACAGCTCATTTCCATCTGTAGTCCTCTGGGGGAGGGGTCAGAGTGCCATATTTACAGTGCATTAAAACTTGCAACCCATGTAACATCATACATACAATTTCCTCAATCTTCACATACTCACAGTCATTACATCAGTTATCAAGTACTCCATACATCCCAATAAACATACACAGTTCATTCTTACAGTTCAAAGTGCGTACATGTCTGGTTTTCTAAAAAACATGCTTTCACCTCTCGATTAAAAGCGAGGTTATTTATGAGAGGTTATTTATGCTCAGTAACTCAGATGCAAGCTTATTCCACTGTTGAACAGCCCTAAAGGAAAAAGCTGTTTGAGCAAAGGCTATTCTACATTTAGGCACGATAAAAGGAGAAATTCAATTGGTCAACTGGACAAAGTTTGTTTGGTCGAAAACGTTTCGCCGCTCATCCAAGAGGCTTCGTGAGCAGCGAAACGTTTTCGACCAAATAAACTTTGTCCAGTTGACCAATTGAATTTCTCCTTTTATCATGGATTCTACCTGGATGACTGAGGGATTCTTCATGCATCTACATTTAGGCACGTTACACCTGCCTTCTAATAGTACCTCTTGTGGACATATCAGCTGACAGTTGGATGAATTCTTTGAGTAAAGGCGGGGCCAGGTTATGGACAATTTTGAAGACCGATTGGACATGGGAGAAGGAAACAAAGTTATCAAAGTTAAGCATATTGTAGGTATGAAGTATGTTACAGTGATGGTATCGTTGGCTTTTTTTTATCCAGTACTTTCAGAGCATGCTTGTATATCGCCTCGAGTGGTTTCAGATTTGTTTTGTTCGCTTGGGACCAGCTGGTTATGCAGTAGGAAAGGTGTGATAATATCATGGCATGGAGGAAACTTTTGGCTGCTTCAGTGGAGAGTGAGTTTCTGATGTTTTTAAAAGTGGCCTGGTTGAACTTAGGGTTTTTGTTATTCTTTTTATGTGTTTCTTGAATATTATAACCTGACTTAAAGCCCACAAGAGTCAGTTTTGCATTATATAAGACATTTAAGTTGAAGTAAACCTCACAAATTATCTTTTCACTTTAATTAATTTGTATTTATATTACTCGTTTGTGTTAAAATACACCATATAACCCTCTTCAATTTCCATAGTTACTGTTCCTTAGTCTGTTCAAAAGACAAATCGGATGTACGATCTGAGAGTGACACATGGGCACACAGAGACTGAAGCAGCGCCAAAAAATATCAGCATCAAATATTAATATCGGCCGATTCCTAGACAAGTCAGTATCCATATTGGCTCATACTGAGACTGGAACCAATATATCTCCCTTCCCTAATAAGAATCCCGTACTCGGATTGGATTACCGGTGTCAAAACAACTCACCGGGGTTCCATACATCGCCAAATCCTCACCTACAGCTCCATTTTCAAAGCAACTCAAAACAATTTTCAGTCCCTGATGTATTCCTCACATGTTTTCACCGGTCCGACATGCGTTTTCTCAGCTCTGTGTTTGTGCTTCGGAGATACGTCCGGGGAAATAAGGGCCTTTGGTTTGACACGGATGACATTTCCAAGACTTGGCAGCTGAGGAGCGGTTTTCTCTGTGGTCTGTGCGCTTCCATCTACACGCATGAACTATTGTGCTGCACGTAATCGCACAGTCATGAGGCACTGCCATTAAGAAGATATTTGGGGTTTGAAATTAGCTCTAACTTCATCCAGAGTCAAGAACAAGCTATTATGGATTCAAATGGCTGAATATTTTCTCCAATATGACTTACATTCCCTCTCTACAGACTGATGGAGTGGTTGCCATGTACAGCCCCTCAGACCACCGAAAAGCACTCACTCTGTTCAGACATAGACCAGGTGAAGTGTCTTGCTCAAGGACAGTATGTACGAGCTGGAGCTGGGATCTAACTTCAGCCTTCAGGTTTAGGTGAACGTGAAATCACCGAGCTGCTGCCATCTTAAAGGGATAGTGCGGTTTTTTTTATTTGTTTGTTTGTTTTTTATGTTAAAGGGATAGTGTGTTTTTTTTTTATGTTAATCTGTATGGGTTTCCTTCTAAAAGTTACGTGTGTTGACACCGGTTTACCTCTGACAGTCTCAGCTGATCCCGGTTCGGCTCGCTTTCTGGAGCCCACGTAAGTAGGTCCGGTAACTTCCCTGGAACATGAAATAAAGCTTGTTTTTCTTCTCAAAACAAAACATTTGTTAGAAAGGTGATATATTTGTGTCCGAAACAGTTGTCCACGAAACATCCAGCAGCGTAGATTGCATTTGCGTACTGTCTATCACCACTCGTATCACTACGCCCATGTTAACTCTATCAGCCTGTTCACTTGTAAACTTCGGCGTAGACATCCACTGAAGGTGATCAGGCTGATAGATTCTTGATGCCAAAAATCGATTATTATTCATTAATAATTTAATATTTAATAAGTTAATATTTAATATAAATAAATTAATTAATCAATTATTATTATTTTTTATATATATAAATCTTATGCAGTTTTTTCTTTGTGAAAGGGTATTGTTTGTTATGATGGTAGCTACCTCCAAAATGGCAAATGTTTGAACATCATTTTTTATTTTAGAAAAAATCCTATGCACTTTTTTGTTATTGGTTTGGTTTATTTGATTTTGTTATTCAATAAATTCAGTTCTGAATTGACTTGCTCAGAGTTCTGTATCAATTGAAGACACTACCCAGATACACAGCCACTGATATTTAAGTTATCCTCTTTTTTTGGGTACATTTTCACTGAAGTATGTCGAATATATTGCAATGCATCGCAATATTTCAAGTATTGTGATGCATCGTGATAGTATCGCATCGCGGCATATGAATCGTGATTCGAATTGAATCATGACTTCTTCGCCAATACCCACACCTACAACACACGTAACTTTTAGAAGGAAACCCATACAGATTAACATAAAAAAAAAAAAAAACACACTATCCCTTTAATCATGCTGACTGGAGATTACTTTGCCTGAAATTTTCTACAATTTGGTATTAAACGTCAACATCTGTATGTGGCGCTGTCGGGCGTTTACAGGTCAGGTCACAGTAAGAATGTATACTTTTAAAGTTTTTTTAAAAGTCTTATGTTATGTAAAATTGACTCTTGTGAGTTTTTAGCAATGTTATAATGCTGTTACCGCTTCAAAAACATCCCTGTTTGAGTAACCCTTTATTGTGTGTAGAATCCCTCAGTCATCCAGGTAGAAAATTCAAAAATTCAATTTGTCAGCTGGACAAGTTTATTTGGTCGAACACGTTTCGCAGCTCATCCAAGCTGCTTCTTCAGTTCTATATTTGAACAGAGTGAGTGATTTTTGCTGCTCTGAGGGGCTGTACATGGCAACCAGAACTGGCAACCAGCTTGGATGAGATGCGAAACGTATTTGACCAAATAAACCTTTGTCCAGTTGACAGATTGAATTTCTCCTTTTGCCATAACCCTTTATTATTATCTACTGTGAAGTCATGAAGTACTTTTGTTCAGTAGTGATTGGTAATTCCAGGTTTGAAATCATCCAAATGTTTCTAGTGCAGAAGTATGGCATTTAAAACACAGCGGAGCACTTCCTGTATTACCACATGACATCAATCAATCAATCAATCAAACTTTATTTCTATAGCACCTTCCAATAGCCAAAGCCGACCAAAGTGCTGTACAACATTAAAAACAAGATAAAAAACAATAAATATCACACAAAAAGGACACCAAAGCACATTAAAATACCATTAAAATACCAATTAAGATAAACCATTAAAATAAATAAAGAGTCACAGGACCACTACGTGTTAAAAGCCATTCTAAATAAATAGGTTTAAAAGATCCCATGACATGGTACTTCTTGATGCTTTTATATGGCTCCTTAATGGTTCCCTAATACTGTAAATGAATCCTTCTTCAAAATCAACACTCAGTGCATGAGAAACAGAGATAAGATGAGAAAGAGTAATTTTTCTCTCTCTGAACACTCCATAATGGGCGTTGTTGCTTGAATGCAAATGAGGAGAAAAGAGATGGCCTATAGTAGAGGGTGGGGGCATGGCCAAACTCTCCGCTCTCTGCTCTCAGCTGTGCGCTCTGATCCATTTCCATGTTTTTGCACGGGGGGAGAGATTTGAAGCGTTCCATTGAAAAATAAACACATTTTCACAGAAAATAAAATTAAACCACTGCTGTTCAAAGGTCCAGAGGCTCAGATAAAGGACTTCCGAGCCTAGAAACACTCGGACGTGCCTCCAGGCAAATAAAAAAACGCATTTCGCATTGCCTAGCGCATTCGCAGACCAAACTCTCTGGGCGTGATTTACAGAGACGCTGAGTACAGACAGAACTGCATTTTCGAAAAAAGAACTGCATTTGCATTTCTTTTTTCGATCTGACGACAATAAGGTGCCTTGTTCAAACTCGCTCAGTTTGCTCAGTTTAGACATTTCGCAACTTTTAATCATGGGGGGGGCTAAACAGGGTAGGGGAGCTCACATTAACGTTCAAAAACCTCAGAAAGTGAAAATTTCATGCCATGGGACCTTTAAGTTTGGCTTTGAACAGAGGCAGGTCAGTGATGGAGCGTAACTCAGTGGGCAAAGAGTTCCAGAGTTTTGGACCGGCCACTGCAAAAGAACGATCACCCCACTGTTTGCCCCGGGACCGGGGGACCTCCAGCAGATGTTGCCCAGCAGATCGTAGAGCTCTGCTGGGTTGGTGAAGGGTCAAAATCGCACACAGGGAGGAAGGTGCAAGATGCCTGACAGCATTAAAAACAAACATCAACATTTTAAAAAGGATTCTGAACTGGACAGGGAGCCAGTGCGAGGACAGGACAGGGGTGATGTGGTCGTTTTTCCGAGTGTTGGTGAGGAGGCGAGCTGCAGCATTTTGCACAAGCTGCAAACAAGGTGGAACAGAGTGTTTTCTGTGTGAGACAAGAATTTACAGCTTAAATATGCAGGATTTGTGTGTTTGCAGCTCCAGGTATGTGTAGAATCCCTCAGTCGTCCATGGCAAAAGGAGAAAATTAAATTTGTCACCTGTTCAAAAGTTTATTTGGTCGAATACATTTCGTAGCTCATCCAAGCTGCTTCTTCAGTTCTGGTCAGACGCTCGTAGACACTGCTTATATCTGCCTGAAGGAAGGAGTATAGATTAACTACAATGAAATTACTTTGAAACTACCATGCCTACTTATTTACAGTTTCTGTTAGTTAGGTGAGCCTATTAAATCTGCAGTGGGAGTGGAGTGTGGGTCTTGTTAGCAGAACCATTCAGGGTCATAATGGATGTTTTCACACCTCTGGACCTGACCTGGCTAGCCCTATTGTTTTTCGTTCTTTGTTTTGATTTAGGTTTGAGGATAGAGTTATAAATGGGAGACAGATGATGTCTCAGGCCTCCATTTCTGTTCAAGGAAGGATTCTCGTGACAAAAATAGATTCTTTAACTCCCCTCTCAAACCAGTCCAGACTTGAATTTCTCCTTTTGCCACAACTCCAGGTTTGTTTTTGATAAAGAAACAGGAACATTATACCATATATCAGAATCATAATAATATGGGCCCTTTAAGAAATAAAAACACCTGTAATGATATGGATGCTCAATAGATAAGTTTAATGCTATATTGTGGCACTTTCCCACAAAGCAACACTTCCATTACATTTTTTAGAGACGTGCAGGTGTGGGGACCCTCCACCCGAGACGTTCAATGCGCCCCTTTAAAGGAGAATTAACGTTTTTTTACAATCTGAGCCTTATTTCGGTAATAAAACAAGTTGTTTTACTCACCCATAGCACTTTGGTGTCATATGGAGCACTTCCAGAGATGTTTTAGATTAGCGATCTCCGTAATGTGAGTTCTCGGGGCACATGTTTGCGGTCTCCAAATAACACAAACTTTAGCACTTTCCAAATCATAGAAGCTCAATGTCTTAGTCTACGCTTTTGTTTGAGTCAAAAGTGGCCTGTAATCCGAAATTTAGCCATAGTTTCGAGAAGATGAGGACACCAGTGCGCATGTGCGGAGTCACAGCTTATTTCGCTTTCAGCTCTCGGGACCCAAACATGAAACGCAAAGCTGTAAATTATGGATAAATCTCGGATTAGAGGCCACTTTTGACTCAAACGAAAGCGTAGACTAAGACATTGAGCTTCTATGATTTGAAAAGTGCTAAAGTTTGTGTTATTTGGAGACCGCAAATATATGCCCCGAGAACTCACGTTACCGATATCGCAAATTTAAAACATCTCCGGAAATGCTCCAAATGACACCAAAGTGCTATGGGTGAGTAAAACAACTTGATTTATTACTGAAATAAGGCTCAGATTGTAAAAAAATGTTAATTCTCCTTTAACCACACTTGAATTATTTATAAATGAACCTTTCCACCAGGTTCAAAACGCTAACGCAACATTGAGAACCAAAATTCTGATTATGCACGGACATGTAAGAATAGATTTGAAGACCTCTGAAGCACACGAGATAAAAACAGCCCACTTTGCAGTAGTCATTAATAACCAGTGTTCTCTGAAGGTCATCTGCGTCACCTTTAATGAAATGGTTAAGCATGAAATTAGCATTAGCGAGCAGCCAGGCTTTCACTTCTTCTGCTGGAGCTCTTACAGGGGATCCTCTCTCACCTCCTGCCCAGGCCCTGCTCACCGCCCCAGGGCTCGCCACCGCCAGCGCCCGCCGTTCGCTCCGGTTCACTGACACGTGTGTGAGTGATGCCCTGGGTACTGGCTGATAGGCTGCTGCTATTTTTAGACACACTTGCATGGGGACAGCAACAGGTAAATTGGAGGGAGCGGGCAGAGTGGGGCTGTAAATATAGGCACTGATTAATTATTTTCCACGACAGCTACGGTACATAGGGATGATGTTCAGGAATTGCATTTTTCTGTCTCAATATTTTCATATTTTAGTGATCCTTTCTGACTTCTTTCTTTTATGTAGACAGGTATTCCAGTTACCATTTCACTTTTCTGTGTCCCTCGACTCCTTTTCTTCATGGAGATGGTGTGGCATAAGCAGGTGGCACCAAGAGATCAAGTTACAAGTCAGATCAGTGGACAGGCGACCATGATCATTGAATTCTTACTGAACCAGGACTGAACCAGGACTAAACCAAGGACTAAACCAGGACTAAAACAGGACTAAAATAGGACTAAACCAGGACTAAAATAGGACTAAACCAGGACTAAAACAGTACTAAACCAGGACTAAACCAGGACTAAACCAGGATCAAAACAGTAGTAAACCAGGACTAAACCAGGACTAAACCAGGACTAAACCAGGACCAAAACAGTAGTAAACCAGGACTAAAACAGGACTAAACCAGGACTAAACCAGGACTAAAATGGGACTAAAACAGGACTAAAACAGAACTAAACCAGGACAAAAATAGGACTAAACCAGGACTAAAACAGGACTAAACCAGGATTAAAACAGGACTCAACCAGGACCAAAACAGTACTAAACCAGGACTAAACCAGGACTAAAATGGGACTAAACCAGGACTAAAACAGGACTAAACCAGGACTAAAATGGGACTAAAACAGGACTAAAACAGAACTAAACCAGGACAAAAATAGGACTAAAACAGGACTCAACCAGGACCAAAACAGTACTAAACCAGGACTAAAACAGGACTAAACCAGGACTAAAATAGGACTAAACCAGGACTAAAATAGGACTAAACTGGGAATAAAACAGTACTAAATCAGGACTAAAACAGGACTAAACCAGGACCAAAACAGTAGTAAACCAGGACTAAAACAGGACTAAACCAGGACCAAAACAGTAGTAAACCAGGACTAAACCAGGACTAAATCAGGACTAAACCAAGACTAAAACAGGACTAAACCAGGACTAAAACAGGACTAAACCAGGACCAAAACAGTACTAAACCAGGACTAAACCAGGACTAAGTCAGGACTAAACCAGGACTAAAATAGGACTAAACCAGGACTAAAATAGGACTAAACCAGGACTAAAACAGTACTAAACCAGGACTAAATCAGGACTAAACCAGGACTAAAATAGGACTAAACCAGGACCAAAACAGTACTAAACCAGGACTAAAATAGGACTAAAACAGGACTAAACTAGGACTAAAACAGGACTCAACCAGGACCAAAACAGTACTAAACCAGGACTAAACCAGGACTAAAACAGGACTAAACCAGGACTAAACCAGGACTAAACCAGGACTAAAACAGGACTAAACCAGGACTAAAATAGGACTAAACCAGGACTAAAATAGGACTAAACTGGGACTAAAACAGTACTAAATCAGGACTAAAACAGGACTAAACCAGGACCAAAACAGTAGTAAACTAGGACTAAACCAGGACTAAACCAGGACCAAAACAGTAGTAAACCAGGACTAAACCAGGACTAAATCATGACTAAACCAGGACTAAAACAGGACTAAACCAGGACTAAAACAGGACTAAAATAGGACTAAACCAGGACTAAAATAGGACTAAACCAGGACCAAAACAGTACTAAACCAGGACTAAGTCAGGACTAAACCAGGACTAAAATAGGACTAAACCAGGACTAAAATAGGACTAAACTGGGACTAAAACAGGACTAAACCAGGACTAAACCAGGACTGAAACAGAACTAAACCAGTATCAGTACCTTCTAATTCTGACCTGCTCTGAAGACACAGTGATGATGATCTGCCCAGAAGGTCTGGAGTTTGAGAATTTCACGAGCTGTTTTCAGAGTTTCCTAAAAATCCAGTGTGCATGATTTCAAATGGCCACAAATTCTTCAAATGTTCTCAGATTTCCATGTGTAAGGCATCGTTGGAAAGCTTAGAATCTACACTTTAAGAATCTGTAAATAACTCAAAACGCCTCCGGCACGACTTGTGACTTTTCCGTGGCTGTGCACATATGTTCCCAATTTATATATTCAGCATTTAACATTGAACATTGAAGTTCAAGGTACATGTTCATAATTAAACCTCAAATCTACATTATTAGCAGCTCCAAGTTATTATTATTGTCATGTGTAAATGTGTTCGATGCATTTGACCCATCTTTCAATACCAACTATAGCTTGGCACCCAAAGAGAAGCACCTACGGAACCTTCTCCAAATCTTTAGCAAGATACCCAAACAGGAGATTAATCTATTGCACTTCATATTATGGGGTTGTCATAACATTTACGTTATAGGAGAATATCCCTGCTGGTATTTTCAAAGCAATTTACTAGCAAGGAAGATAAGCAAATCTGGCAAGTGTGGACCTGAAATCTGTTTATCTAGGTGTCATTATATAGTTATGTGACAGCTGCTGAAATTGTTCCACATGTATGCAGGTTCGTGAAGGGAGTGAAGGCAGATTTCACAGCCATTTTTTCTTATAACTTGTTTTACATAATTTGTAAAATCCTGGTTGCAAACAATGCAAAACGCAGCATAAACCTGAATGGATAAAGCCATTAGCCTAATGGCAGGTAACATTAGTTAGAGATTAGTTATAAAAACAGAGACAGCACCAAAGCCCTGAGCGCCTCCTCTAAACTGCATAAAATAAATGTCATGGAGAAATTGCTCCTTTAGTAAAGTGGCTTTGCTGAATGTTCAAATTGCATTATTCGAGCTATCCATGTAAGCTAATTAGCAAAGCTGCTGACTAGTCAACGCTATCAGTGGAGCTGTTTGTGTGTACATAAAAGGCCCTCATTTTTCTTTATTCCCCTATTATTTCTATAAGGGTCCATGCATTCATGTTCCCAGTAGAGTGGACTTGCTGTAAAGGATGTTGTTGATGTGATATTAGGGAGGGCATCTGATGTAAAAGCTAGAGATGCTGGATTAAGTGGATATCTTGGTTGATCATAAAGTAATGTCACTGTACTGATAAGACTACAGTATTTAAAGACCATTATTTGCCAAGAATGGTATTTTTTTTCTTCATTTTATTTATTCTTTATTTAATAGGGACAGTGTATATTAAAGGTCCCATGACATGGTACTTCTTGATGCTTTTGTATGGCTCCTTAATGGTTCCCTAATACTGTAAATGAATCCTTCTTCAAAATCAACACTCAGTGCATGAGAAAGAGAGATAAGATGAGAAAGAGTCATAAATGTCACTCTGGAACACTCCATTATGGGCGTTGTTGCTTGAATGCAAATGAGGAGGACAGAGATGGCCTATAGTAGGGGGTGGGGGCGTGGCCAAACTCTCCACTCTTTCCTTTTCAGCTGCGCCCTGTGCGCTCTGACCCACTTCCGTGTTTTTGTGCGGAGGGAGAGATGAGAAGCGTTCCATTGAAAAATGAACACATTTCCACAGAAAATAAAATTAAACCACTGCTGTTCAAAGGTCCAGAGGCTCAGATAAAGGACTTCCGAGCCTAGAAACACTCGCAAGTTCCTCCAGGCAAATAAAAAAACGCATTTCGCATTGCCTAGCGCATTCGCAGTCCAAACTCTCTGGGCGTGATTTACAGAGACGCTGAGTACAGACAGACGGGGGTGGAACTGCATTTGCATTTCTTTTTTCGAGCTGACGTCAATAAGTTTCCTTGTTCAAAATCGCCCGTTTGAGCTCTGATTTTTTCTAACGCAGAAAAGGATCGCAAATGCTCAGTTTAGACATTTCGCAACTTTTAACCATGGGGGGGTTAAACAGGGTAGGGGAGCTCACATTAACGTTCAAAAACCTCAGAAAGTGAAAATTTCATGCCATGGGACCTTTAATGAGCATCTACAACATTGCAGTGTAAATACACCAGATTATAGCAAAAATGGTCATTTCCATCTCTAGTCCCTGGGCAGGTGACACCACAGCAAAAACAACAAAAACAATGACAAGTGATAATAACATCAGTTAAACATTAAAAGTGTCCAAAAGTCTGGTTTTCCTTTAGTCGCTGTTTCAAGTATGGTTTGAAAGTGTCCAGTGTTGGAGTCTCTCTTATTGATGATGGGAGAGAGTTCCAGAACTTAGAGCCTCTGACTGAGAGCACAGTTTGTCTGAATGTAGTGCATCTGTGTGGACCTCACAGTTCCTCCGTGGTCCTAGTTCCCATCCCACTGACAGTCTTTGTTTTGATAAAATCCTGCAGCGGAGGATGAGCCCAGTAAAACTTTATATATAAAACATCCGTATTTGAAATGAACAAAATTATTAAAATTGAGCAAGTTGTACTTGTCTAAAATTGTGCAGTGGTGAACTGAGAACGGTTTCTTGTACAATATTTTCACAGTTTTTTAAAAAAGTGATTCAACTGGTTTGAGTGTTGTGCCAGCAGCAAGTGACCATGTGGTTATGCAGTACTCTATATTAGTACATTGTTTTTGAAGGGCCAATATTAGCCTTCGTTATTTAATCATCTATGTTATACAGTAATCCCTCGTTTATCACGGGGGTTAGGTTCCAGAAATAAGTGAAATCCGCGAAGTAGGACAACTCTATATTGTACAATTATTCTACATGTAAACTGTAATGTACTGTAAACGCCTCACCACACACATTATACACTTTTCTCAGACTGGAATTAACATTTTCTCACATTTCTCTCTCGTTTAAACACTCAAACTTTCATAGATTTTCAACAAAATGTATTAATAGTGACGTGTGGGGGGAGACACGGCTCCGGAAGCCCCACTGGACATGCGAGGAGCACTGCCACGTCCCGGGACGCGACGCGCACCAACCCCTTGGAGAAGTGCGCGACACGTGCACCCCTCATCGTGGTCAAATCCGTGACAGAGCAGCACGAGGCCGCGGGTACACCGGGGCTGCGAGCACGAGATCGAACCGCGACGCTCGGACCACATCCTCTCAGCCCGAGTCACAAACCGAACACGCACAAACGAACGCAAGAGCCGCACGGAGTGATTTAATCCTGGTTTAGACCTGGTCTAGTCCCGGTTTAGTCCAGGTCTAGACCTGGTCCAGTCCTGGTTTAGTCCAGGGCCAGTCCAGGTTTAGACCTGGTTTAGACCTGGTCTAGACCTGGTTTAGACCTGGTTTAGACCTGGTTTAGACCTGGTTTAGACCTGGTCTAGACCTGGTTTAGACCCGGTTTAGTTCTGGTCTAGACCTGGTTTAGTCCATGTTTAGTCCTGGTCTAGTCTCTTAGCCAATCAGGACGCAGAACACAATGTTATACTATAAAAAATGTTTTTAAAAATCTGCAAAACAGCGAGGCCGCGAACAGTGAACCGCGATAGAGCGAGCGACCACTGTAATGCTGTTTTCTCATAGGTATTTTCTCATACCTGGAGTTGTGTTTTGTTTCCTTCATACATGTTTAACACACAAACCCTGAATATTTAGGCTGCATTCTTCTCTCAAACGGAATGTGATGTCATGTGGTAATACAGGAAGCGCTCCACTGTGTTTTTAAACTCCTTACACCTTCACTGGAATCATTTGGATGATTTCAGACCTCAGGACCTCAGGAGCTGCCAATCTCTTTTACACAAAAGATTAAAGGTAAATGTTGACTTGAATGCTATCGCTACAGGACATCTCAAGGTGGAACAGGGCGTTTTGAGCTTCTGAGATGTAAACAGACTAATAATGCAGGATTACTCAAACATGTATGAATGAAACAAACACAACTCCATGATAAGGAAACAACATTCTAATACCAATATACTAAATGTGGATCAGTCGTATTGTGTTATTTAAGGATGTCTCAGTATTCATACACACTGGAAATTAAAAAGTCGGGCCAATGCATGTCTATTAAACAATGACAAACAGTGATGTAACTGGAAGGATGGTGGTTTGAATACCACTCTTCATGTTGTTGTGTCCTTGGGCAGCCTTGCTTATGTAATTATTTCTTTTTTGTGTCTTGGTGTACTCGAATAGTTTTGCCCATTCAGCATTTTTTTTTAATACCTATCTCGCAATCAATGTGAACACTATTTCTCAAAGGGCAAACATCGGAATTACCGAAACCAATCATTCCCTGTACACAAAAATCAGCACCTCGCATACATATTTCCTCTATATAGATTAGATCACTCCACATTTTCAAATATGTTTTCGCGGTATTGACCACCTCCCCCTTTCTTTTGTCAATGTTTAATGAATCACACATCAAATCTTGGCTCTTTGGCGGCGCACGGTTCAATAGTGAATCACAAATACGTTTTGACAAGCACTGTAAAAGTCAATGCTTTCGTTCGGCTTTTTAACTATTTATCACGCAGAGGTACCTTTATACATCTAACATTGGCAGTAAGTGGGTTTTTCAAAATGGGCACAACCGCTCAGATGCCAAGCTAGGTTATACATTCCTCTGCGGGGCGAGAAATCATTTGGCATGGACGAAAAACGTAAAATATTAATAGCAGCCTGCCTGCAGAAGCCAAATCAAGCTATGCCCTTTCGAGGTCTCTACCCAAAAGTGTAATTTTCATTTTCGATAATACACTTTTTTTCCATAATTCGATTCACCCGTCAGCGTCAAAGTGGGTCATTTGACTGATTTGCCTCACCTACAACCAGGCCAGCCTTCTCCCCCTCGAACGCCGCATCTAGGTCGGGGTACATTTCGCTTCCCGTGTGATTCGGTGACCAGTGAGTTACCCCCTGACTGTCACTCGTGATTAATCTGCTAATGTCCACATGCTAATTCGCCCGCGCGGCCTCTTCGCTGGCGACTGTACCGACTAATGGGTGTCAGCGGAGGCGGTTTTAGCTAGCGTCATGAATATGGATGAGCCTGTGTATATTTAGCGGCAGCCAAGTGCGCTTTTGATCACCGTGTGCGCGAGACGATGAATGGCGGGCCGGAGCAGCTGACCACCTGCCTTTCGGAGTCCGCGTAGAGTTAAGCAGATGGGGCTTTACGACATCCCGGTTGTTTTAAAGTGGGAGATGGAAGCCGGGTGACATTGACAGGCGCTGACATCCATATGCAGCATCCTAATGAAATGTGCTGCTAGGCTGACGCTCGTCCTCCCAGCGAATTTAGTATGATCAGATGTGTTGTTTGAAAAATTACTGTTACTGGAATCATTTTTGGATCCATCTGTTGCTCGTAATGCTAACGCTCGCTTTCTTGAAGGTAGTAAACTTTCTCGGGTGCGTGCCATCAAATCCGATTAATGGTTTTATCAATCAATGGGGAACAGAGGGGCTTTGTTTTTTGTTTTTTGTTTTCACGAGTAAAAAGATCCCTGCAGCCCTTTATAGATGTTGACGAAGTTAAATAAAGGTAAACGATGTCACTTTTCTAGTGAGGTGTCTGAAAACAGGTTGTTTCCATGGAGATGTCATTCCTTTTTCCTGGAATGTGACAGAATCTGCCATTACATGGGCCTATCTTGCATTTAGTAAAGCTCCTGTATTATGCCAAATGGATTCTTGTGCCATGTTTCAGTCATGTTCTAATGTTATTGCCTCATCAAAACGTTCATGTTATTAAGAGTAGGCTCAAGACTCACCTGTTTAGCTTGAAATGTTATTATTATTATTATTATTATTATTATTATTATTATTATTATTATTATTATTATTATTATTATTATTATTAGGCCCGAGCGCTAAAGCGTAGGGCTAATTGTAACTGTTCTGGTTTTTCTTATTAGTATTTATCCTTATTACTTTCCTCTACACTTTTTTCAAGGTTCGGGTACTTCCCACGGACGAAAACTCACAAAATTTTGCACAAAATTCAAGAACGCCAAAAAAAGGAATTTACAAATAATCTGTATTAACAAATCTTTAAAAATGGCTCGACAGGGCCCCTGGAAAATCAACATACATTGCGCCTATGGCTATACCCGTGTTGCCATGGCAACAGGCCAAACATCTGTCCTCGCCAACGGGACGCCCAGCAAAAACTTTGTCGTAGCCAAACCAAATTTGGTACACAGATGCATCATGGGAATAGGAACAAAAAATATATTACACCGTTGCTAGGCGACCAACAGGAAGTCAGCCATATTGGACCAAGCATGCAAATTTTCCTGTCCTCGTATTTTAACAAACTCCTCCTCGGGTTTTTGACCCAGACTCACCAGAATCGTGCTGGATCATCTAGACAAGTGGGACATTAAAAGTTATTAAAAGCGTTCTAAAAGACTTTTCCTTGAAAACTCCACAAATTTCGGGTTTGTTTTTGCAGCTCGCCATCAAACTTCGACGAGTGATAATCCGTGCATAGTTTGGCCGATTTCACTCAAACTTTAATCGAAAATAAACTTTAATAGAAAATAACAGAACAGTGCAGGAAAGGCTTATCAGTGACCCTCCTCTTAAAATAATTTAAATTAAAAGGTGAAACAAATAACCCCTCCCCACCTGGTTGGGTGGATGGAAGGAAGTGTGGGTTGTTTTTAATCACTGTAAAGCACTTTATGTTACATTTTTTTGTATGAAAAGTGCTTTATAAATAAAGTTTTGATGGATTGATTGAAAACCTACCCGAAGTTGTCTTTTGCTGTTGTTGTTGAGGTGTTTGGACTTTAAAACACACTCAGTGGAGCACTTCCTGTATTACCACGTGGCATCACAAGGTGGAAAAGAGCGTTTTCTGTTTGAGAGAAGAACTCAAATATGCAGGATGTGTGCGTTAAACATGTGTGAATGAAACAAAACACAACTCTAGGTATGTTTTTAATAAGGAAACAACATATTTCAGAAAATATTGGCCTTTTAAATAACAGGTGTTTTACTGCTCAAAAGTACAGTGGTACCTCACCTTACGAAATTAATTCGTTCCAGAAGTGGTTTCGTAACATGAATTTTTCGTAAGTTGAGTAGCTATTTCAATGGAAAAGGCCTGATTCGTTCCAAGTTTTTTTTTTTTATAGTGTAACTTTTTTTTTTTTATAGTGTAACACTGTGTCCTGCGTAGAGACTGTAGACCCAGGACTAAACGTGGACTATACCAGTCTAGACCAAGGTCTAAACCTGGACTGGACCAGGTCTAGACCTGGACTAAACCAGGACTGGACCAGGACTAAACCTGGACTAAACCAGATGGATTAAAGCACCGTGTGCAGGTCTATTTCCTGGTTTCGTTTCGAGTCACGGCTGAGGCGAGCAGCGAGGACTCCCCTCGGGACCGCACACAGTCTGAGCGCATGAACGAACGCATGCAACGCATGAACGAATGGATGGCGGCACGGTAGCAGAGTGGTTAGTGCTCTTGCTTCACAGCAAGAAGGTTCCGGGTTCGATCCCCGGGTCGCCCAGACCTTTCCGTGTGTGTTCTGTGTGGAGTTTGCATGCATGGTCTGGGTTCGATCCCTGGGTCGCCCGAGCCTTTCTGTGTGGAGTTTGCATGTTCTCCCCGTGTCTGGGTGGGTTTCCTCCGGGCACTCCGGTTTCCCCCACCAACCCAAAACATGCACCATAGGTACTCCAGCTTAGGTCCTGACCAAACCGAAGCAAGAAGATCATGGAGATGGTCCCCGGGCGCAGTAATGTGCTGCCCACTGCTCCTGATATATGTATATATATATAGGATGGGTTAAAATGCAGAGAAGAATTTCTCCAGTGTGAGATCAATAAAGTTCACTTCTAGAATGCATGAACGGTGGTCTAATCCTGGTTTAGACCTGGTTCAGACCTGGTTTAGACCTGGTTTAGACCTGGCACAGTTTGAGCACGGGTCTCGTGCTCGCACCCCGTGCCGGGTCATGCTGCGCTATCACACCGCCCTCCTCCTTCCCCCCACACTTCACTATTAATAATTTTGTTGAAAATCTATGAAAGTTTGAGTGTTTAAACGAGAGAGAAATGTGAGAAAAGTTTAAATCCAGTCTGAGAAAAGCGTATCATGTGTGTGGCTGAGCGCGCATTATTTGAATTTTTGAGATTTCGTGTTTCGTAACTTGAATTTTCTTTTTCTTATCTAGAGACCAAAATTTAACGTGAAGGCGTTTCGTAACTTGAAATTTTCGTTTGTTGGGTCTTTCGTAAGGTGAGGTACCACTGTACCTTGAAAAACATGCTTTCTTACCCTCCACAGATCTGACCTGTAACTGTCCTGATTCAAACTGGCATCTGAAAATGACCAATTGCCAGTATTACAAAGAATAATTAAAATTATACAATTCCATTACCCTCACCACCTCTGTAGAGTTTACCGGCTCCTAAGCCTTCATCACACCACCTCCTCTCCAGCATCACCTCGGCTCCTCATCCTCTCATCATCCCCCTCTCTCATCAAGCTTTCATTGTTCCCTTCTCTCCCCTCATCATCTCATCGTCCCTAGGAGCCTGTTGGAAAATGAGCTCCTCTGTCCCTCTATGGTCTGGTGCAGTGGGTGAGCAGGAGTGTCCATGATGGAGAGCAGTTTGTCCAGTGTCCTCCTGTCCCTCATGTGACAAATGCCTCCAGCTCACAGCCAATCACATGACCAGCTGTTAATTATTTTCCCTTTGTGTCTCTCCAGGTTCAGTTCCATATGTGACGCACCACGGATTTTGAGCCCTCATGTCGGCATTACAGATTCCGAGAAAATGCGATTTTTGTATATTTTTTTCTCCAAAATTTGTGATTTTTGTTTTTTTGCAGAATGTGCTTGCGCTCTTTAGGTTAATTTCCACTCTATTTTTGTTTATATAATTATTAAAATTATAGTTCCTTCCTGACTATTTTGGTGCGTCAACGGTTCTTCTTAATCCTAAGTACAGTGGTACCTCACCTTACGAAAGACCCTACAAACGAAAAATCCAAGTTATGAAACGCTTTCACATTAAATTTTGGTCTCTAGATACGAAAGAAAATTCAAGTTACGAAACGCGAAATCTCAAAAATTCAATTAATGCGCGCTCAGATGCACGCCCCGAAACGTAAATACCCTTTATCAACACACACGGGGTTAGGTTCCAGAGGTGGCCCGCGGTGGGAGAGGTCCACGAGGTAGGACAACTTTGTATTTTGCAATTGTTCTACATGTTTTAGGGCTGTAAATGCCTCACCACACACATTCTATGCTTTTCTCAGACTGGAGTTGGGCTTTTCTCGCATTTCTCTCTCGTTTGAACACTCGAACTTTCATAGATTTTCAACGGAATGTGTTGATAGTGAAGCGTGGGGAGGACACGGCTCAATATAGCGCCGAACGCATGAGGGGAGCGGAGACACAGGATTACTATCAACAACACATCATCAGTAGGGTAAAACTCACCTGTCTCATGACGGTCTAAACCCCGCTCACGTTCCCTATTAGTGAGTGAACAATCCAACGCTTGGTGAATTCAATGATAGGAAGAGCCGACATCGAAGGATCAAAAAGCGACATCGCTATGAACGCTTGGCCGCCACAAGCCAGCTATCCCTGGAGAGGTGCGCGACACAGTGCGAGGCCGTGCGTACACCGGGGATGGAGCCGGGGATGGAGCCGCGGATGGAGCCGCGGATGGAGCCGCGGATGGAGCCGCGGATGGAGCCGCGGCGCCCGGGCCGTGCCTCCCCCTCGGGCACGCGCGGGCGAGCGCAGGAGCCGCACGGGGTAATTTAATCCTGGTCTGGTCCCGGTTTGGTCCGGGTCTGGACCTGGTCTGGTCCCGGGTTAGTCCAGGTCCAGTCCAGGTTTAGACCTGGTCTAGACCTGGTTTAGTTCTGGTTTGGACCTGGTTTATTCCACTTTTAGTCCTGGTCTAGTCTCTTAGCCAATCAGGACGCAGAACACAAAGTTACACTATAAAAAAAAAAAGTTACACTATAAAAAAAAAACCTTGGAACAGAAAGAACGGAGCCTCGGAACGAATCAGGCTTTTTCCATTGAAATAGCTACTCAACTTACGAAAAATTCACGTTACAAAACCACTTCTGGAACAAATTAATTTCGTAAGGTGAGGTACCACTGTATTTCATTGCATTATTGTTGATCTTTTTTATTTTACATTGTATATTACATTGTATAATACGTGCAGTATGAAATCGATGTGCTACATATATACTATGCTATATTATGTGCAATAAGAAATTCATTTAAACAGTATTACCTCCTGTGAAATACTCCTTAAATACCTGTACCTTGGTATTTCATTACATATTTTATTACTTTTTAAAAATTATATTGGTTACTTTGCTATGCTATTAGTACTTCCTGACTATACGTAAATTTTGTAGTAAACTTTGACTTAACATATTATCCTGTGTATTATTAAATTATTGAATGATTCTGACCTGCCTGGACATTAACACCACACCACAGTGATAGTCATGATGGGGGAGGGCTTAGCTTAATGTCATGCAAATTAGGCAAGGAGGGCTGAAGAGAGGAAAGTTCACGAGCTTTTTTCAGGGCTTTCGAAAATCTACTGTGCATGCTTTTAAATAGCGACACCTTCTTCAAATATGGTCAGATTTCCATGTGTAAGACATCATTGGAAAGCTTAGAATCTATAGTTTCAGAATCTGTGAATAACTCAAAATGCCTCTTGGACGACTTGTGTCCTATTTGGCCGCGGTGGGTCACATGTCTGTTTCACTGTATGGATCACCAAGGCTTACTGGGCTGCAGTAGAGCGTTTCCCCTTTGATCCGAAGGTTGGCAGTTCGAATCCCCCCCTCTCTGTACATAAACATCACTGGTTGAGCGGTCAGATCCACTGACCTACAGGCTGGTGGTGCAATTCCAGCTCCCACAGATGAATGCTGTTGTTGTATCCTTGCGCAAGACACTTAAAGGAAAAGTGACGTTTTTTACAATTTGAGCCTTATTTCGGTAATAAAACAAGTTGTTTTACTCACCCATATCACTTTGGTGTCATATGGAGCATTTCCAGAGATGTTTTAGATTAGCGTTAGGCTAACCTAGCCTAGCTATAGCTCAGGGCATTCCCCGAGCATGTAATATGCCCCGTGCGGGCTCCAAATAACACAAACTTTAGCACTTTTCAAATCATAGAAGCTCAATGTCTTTAGTCTACGATTTTGTGTGGTCAAAAGTGGCCTGTAATCCGAGATTTAGCCATAGTTTCGAGTAGATGAGGACGCCAATGCGCATGCGCGGAGTGTGCTCTCAGCTCCCGAGACCCAAACATGGAACGCAAAGCTGTAAACTATGGATAAATCTCGGATTACAGGCCACTTTTGATTCAAACGAAATCATAGACTAAAGACATCGAGCTTCTATGATTTGAAAAGTGCTAAAGTTTGTGTTATTTGGAGCCCGCAGGGGGCATATTACATGCTTGGGGAATGCCCCGAGCTATGGCTATAAGTCGCGCTAGGCTAACGGCGTTAGCCTAACGCTAATCTAAAACATCTCTGGAAGTGCTCCATATGACACCAAAGTGATATGGGTGAGTAAAACAACTTGTTTTATTACCGAAATAAGGCTCAAATTGTAAAAAACGTTACTTTTCCTTTAACCCACCTCGCTCCCCAGTGCCTGCGTACACTGGTGTGTGAATGTGTGTGAATGGGTCAGTGGTTCCTTTGTGTAAAGCTCTGTGAGTGCGCTGAAGGTGGAAAAGCACTACTGTATATAAAAATGTGACTACAGTATTTACCATTTACTCACTGTACAAAGAGACTCTGCTGTGCTGCAGATTTCTATTTCTTTTGAAAGTCTTTTTGTAATCCATATTGAAGGAGGCGACGCACTTTACTTTTCATCCTTTATATCTGGAATGGCATTTACATTCACTACATTTTCCATTGCTTCTTTTGCAAATCTCCCAGCCCAAATTCGCGGATTGTTTCCGCCGTGAGGGGACACATCTGCTGCTGCCGATCTGGTATTTAGTTGAGATTGTACCAATGAAAAAAACCTTTCGATTAGAAGTAGGAAATTGCTTCTGTCAAGACTACTCAACAGAGGAAGATAGCTCTGGCTTGAATTGGGTCTCAATTTAAGAAGAAAGAGGAGTAATCTAATGTGGTATCTTGATAGCATTTATCATGGAGTAGAAAGGGGGGGATATGTGCCGCTGCCAGAGGAGTCCCCGCCTCCTATGGACATGCTCGTGATATATTACATTTGTTTAAAGCTTTGGGATCATCTTTTGTGCTTTCTTTGTTCTCGCGGCCGCGCATTCAGCTCCGTGATAATTCTCAAATCAAATCAAATAGATTTCACTGCTCCCTGAAGAAAGACTGCCAGACATAGATGGAGATGATTAAAGGCGCATTATTTAACCTTTCGGTGTGAGGTTTGAGTTGCCCCTCCACAGATGTGACCTGATACCGGGCATAGCGGCGTCATCTACTTGTCTCTCTGGAGATAGTGGTAGTTTCCTTGCCTGGCCATCCAAAACCACATGTTTTTACAATGCATTACAAAGACGTGTGGATTTGGAATTATATCCTGGCTTCCTGATTTCCGATGGCCGTGATTGACAGGCGGATTAACCAATCAGAGTAAGACAAAACAACAAAACAAGCATGGCAGTTTACGAGGAAAAAAGAAAAAAAATATATATATAGCCGCAAACGGCGAGGATCGGCCCTCGCTTGCACTCACGGGGGGTGGCGCTAACGTGTCATTTTCCTCCCCTTTTTTCTAGCTGGATGCATGTGTGAGTTTGGGTGTTATCTGCATGTGTGTGTGTTGAATGCCTGGTGGTGAGATGGGGAGGGGTTGTTTGTTTCACCTTTTAATTTCAATTATTTTGAGAGGAGGGTCACTCCTTTCCTGCACTTTTCTGTTATTTTCGATTAAAGTTTATTTTCGAAAGTATGCACGTATTATCACTCGTTGAAATTTGATGACGAGCTGCAAAAACAATCCTGAAATTTGTGGCATTTTCACGGAAACACCTTTTAGAATGCTTTTAAAAACTTTTAATGTCCCACTTGTCTAGATGATACAGCACGATTCTGGTGAGTCTGGGTCAAAAACCCGAGGAGGAGTTCATTAAAATACAAAGACAGGAAAATTTGCCTTCGGCGCTGGGTCACGTGCTTGGTCCAATATGGCTGACTTCCTGTTGGTCGCCTAGCAACGGTGTAATATTTTTTTTTGTTCCGATTCCCATGATGCATCTGTGTACCAAATTTGGTTTGGCTACAACAAAGTTTTTGTCGGGCGTCCCATTGGCGACGACAGATGGCAACATGGGTATAGCCATACGTGCAATGTATTTTGATTTTCCAGGGGGCGCTGTCGAGCCATTTTTAAGATTTGTTAATACAGATTATTTGTAAATTCCTTTTTTGGCGTTCTTGAATTTTGTGCAAAATTTCGTGAGTTTTCGTCAGTGGGAAGTACCCGAAACCTGAAAAAAGTGTAGAGGAAAATAATAAGAATAAATAATAAGAAAAAACAGAACAGTTACAATAGGCCCTACACTTTAGCGCTTGGGCCTAATAGCACGGAGGATTGAGAAACAGTTATTTCTGCAGAATCAACAAACAAAACATAAAATTCTAATATATCTTATAGATTTCTTTCCTAATCAGATGTCTTCCAACTTTGAGAGACACAAGACAAATTAGCAGCTGTGATCAACGACCGTCCGAAGTTAGAATAGCTGTTTGAAATTGACTGGCTGGTCGGTCAAGTCATTTCAAGGCAAAGCAATAAAATCTCTAGTTGGCAGGAAAGTTCTATAGCACACTTTACTGTCTCCATAGAGAAATTTGTCCCCTACATTTGACCCATCCTTCAAATCCTTTTGGGAAATGTGCCAGGAGCAGCAAATGTGAACCCTTCCTTGGATTTTGCAGGTGCATTGCCAGATGGTGGATTGACGTGTGCTACTTTCAAAAGCTGTTGGGATAACTTGTACCTTCTGGTTGGCTCTGTCATTATGTGGCAACACTGCAGCGGAAGAGAGGAAAGCTTTAAAAGAGCACATATTACTGTACGGTATTTTCTGATCTGTGCTATAATGTTGTTTCCTCATCAAAATACACCTTTTGTTTTGTTTAATTCACACCCAGACACTGCATTTAGGCTGAATTCTTCACTTTAATAATGCAGGATAACTCAGAGACGTGTGAACTCTAGGTATGTTTTTGACGAGGTAACAGCATTTTAACATGGCAAAAATCTTTAAATAGTCATTTTTGCATAATAAAGGACCTTTAAACAGGGTGTGACCTGTGACCTGCCTGTCCTAGAGGCTGTTTACGAACTCTTCACAGTCTGATTTTGCTTCTCTATTTCCATGGAAACAAGCACCGAGCCAATTTACAGGTCCGATTTGTGGAGAGTGGAGAATGTATATTTTTCAAGGTATTGCTGCAACATGGACATTAAAGAAGTAAATTAGTTGAAAAATATGACAAAAGTAGAAAATTCGCAATGTAACAATGACAGTATGGACATACCTGGCTCGTTCTTTTGCTTCGTTGTGAATTGCAGTTATTACTCTGTCCTCCTCGTCCATATAATTATTGTGGATTTCTTCCAGTTTTCTGTTAAAAAAAATATGTAAAAATGATAAATATTTGGTAACTTGCAAATAGGAATATAGACAAGTGATAATGATTTGAATTATAAGAATGAGATGAGATGAGAATACTAATAACAATATTAATAACTTTGATTCGTCAAGTAAACATCACCTACGAGCAATGTTCCCTCTAAGCTGCGCGCCTACGTTCTCAGCGCACAAGAAAACATATGCAGCGCACTGTAAATGAATGAGATCTATATTTTTTCTGTATCATTTTGCTGCGTAACTCAGTGAGTGACACGTGCCCAGCCAATCATACGATACGATTCACTTTCGCTACTCAGCCAATCATGGCATTGACAGTGCTTGTGTACGTGCCCTGCCCATACACGCTATATAACAGTAATAACAGTGCAGCGGAGCTAAGAAACGCTAATGCTAACCAATGCCCCCTCTAAGGTGCGCGCCTGCAGCGTATAAAATAAAATCTAACCTGAACTGATAAACAAAGCGCTGGTTAGACGCACGGAACGACCAATCAGATAGATGCACACGTAAATGTGACACACGTCAGGGAGAAGACTACAGACATATTTCGACCCTGTTTCTCTCGCTTCCTTCAGTATGACCGTAGTTGTAGTTGCACATCGGTGCGGGTCAGAGCGGCAGGTCCGCCGCCTGCACACACTTCACGTAGGGAAGAACAGAAGAGGAGACAGTTAGAGCCATAATGTAATCTTCCCCTGTTTACTTTGTTTTCATAGTTTTTTTGTGAGCCAAAAAGACGGGACTTTCTCAAAGTGTGAATCTTCTCCCTGGAGCGTTATACCACAGAGCGCTGACACTCACGCAAAATTACTGAAATAGGCTAATAATTAAAAAGATATAAAGTGATAATAATTTACAGTGAACCCTCGTTTATCGCGGGGGTTAGGTTCCAGAAATAGCCCGCAATAAGTGAAATCCGCGAAGTAGGACAATTTTATATTTTACAATTATTCTACATGTTTTAAGGCTGAAAACGCTTCACCAGACACATTATACACCTTTCTGAGACTGGTATTAACATTTTCTCACATTTTTCTCTTGTTTAAACACTCAAACTTTTGTAGATTTTCATTAAAATATATTAATAGTGGGGCGGGGGCACGTGACACGCGGGCACGTGCGCGCGGGCACGTGCGCGCGGACACGTGCGTTTGTTTTGGTACCACATATCCATGCCATGTGCGAAAGTCGAGTGGAAAGCGACCTGGATATCATTTTGGGCAAGACTCAAGCCACTGCTAACAGTGCCGAACCGCTAACAGACGCCTCTGAGCACCACAAGACCAGGTAAGACCAACCTGCGCTCACAAGAGTTGGTTGCATTTCACCCCGGCTCCAAAATCAGTCCGCTATCAATGCGTCGCCAATACTCCACAGCTCTCTAGGACGGGGTCGGGTTCATCCTCTCGTCCTCTCACGGGGAAGAGCCACTGTCTCCACAGTGCGCGCGAGTGTCCTCTCCCCGCTGCGGCTCCCCCGGACGCCGCAGCGGGCCCGTCCATGTTGATTCTTGGCTCTTCCATGGTCCGGCTCGCACTCTCTTCCATGGCTCGTGCAAGTAAACAAAGGCCACACCTCCTGTCACCCAGGCGCTCTCGTGAAGGAAATCTGAGACTCTGTCCCTACCATCCCTGGTCTAGACCTGGTTTAGTCCTGGTTTAGACCTGGTTTAGTCCTGGTTTAGACCTGCTTTAGACCTGGTTTAGTCCTGGTCTAGTCTCTTAGCTAATCAGGGCGCAGGACAGAATGTTACACTGTAAAAAAAAAGTTACACTATAAAAAAAATTGAAAAAAAAAAAAAAAAAAATTGGAAAAAAAAATCCGCGAAACAGCGAGGCCGCGAAGAGTGAACCGCGATACAGCGAGGGTTCACTGTATACTTATTTTGGTGATCATTATTTTGGGAAAGACCCATCTTATGGCTTATAGGTCCTACAATCCATGAAAAAATCTGTAGCTATATGCAGGCTATATTTATCAAGCTGAAAAATCTCTTCATGTTATTTTGCAGATTTATACACTGCTCATTTATGAAGTTATTTTAATTATTTGAGGTTATTATTCTAAATATTGTACTGTTCAATGTTTCACTGACCACAGCAGGACTCACACTGACATACAACATGTACAAAGCTCATGAACAGATTTTTCTCTTTGTCATTCTAAGTGGACCAAAAAAAAAAAGTTAAATTAAAAGTAATCTAACGGAAATAACTGCAGTAATATGATGAATAAGCTGTAACTTGTGATGATCTCAGGTGTGATACTGGTGTGGCCACAGTGTGCATGTCGGATGTCGCTCACAGGGGTCCAAGGAACGCTCAGGGAGTTAGTGTGTTTGCTCAGACACATGAAAAATTAGGAGGAACATTGCCTACGAGTAATCTTATTAAAGAGAGAGCAAGTTTAATGCCCTACTGTGTTTAATTCCCTACCTGTCATATCTTCACGGACACAACCAGGTCCTGGACTCTTACCAGAACCTTTAAATGTAAAACTTCTAGCCATGATAACAACTTCTTCCCACAGGCTGTTATAAGCTTGAATAATTCACTCTGAACTTTGATGTAGTACTTTAATATTTTGGCTGCTTCATCTTTGTATCTTTTTTATTTCTCAGTGTCAATGTCATCCGCAGTGGTGGATGAAGTACTCAATTTTGTTTCTTAAGTAAAAGTACAGATACAGGGACAAAAGATTACCCAAATAACAGTATTACTACTTAAGCAAAACTATTTAAATACGTGTTTAAAAATGTACTTTGTATTTTGCTGAGATTTTAGAATAATTAAAGCATAAAATGTAGTGATTTGGATTTTTTTTTAAATGTGCTGATTTTAAAGGTCCCATGGCATGACATTTTCACTTTCTGAGGTTTTTGAACGTTAATGTGAGCTCCCCTACCCTGTTTAGGCCCCCCCCATGGTTAAAAGTTGCGAAATGTCTAAACTGAGCATTTGCGATCCTTTTCTGCGTTACAAAAAATCAGAGCTCAAACGGGCGATTTTGAACAAGGCACCTTATTGACGTCAGCTCGAAAAAAGAAATGCAAATGCAGTTCCACCCCCGTCTGTCTATACTCAGCGTCTGTGTAAATCACGCCCAGAGAGTTTGGACTGCGGAGGAGCTACGCAATAAGAAATGCGTTTTTTTATTTGCCTGGAGGAACTTGCGAGTGTTTCTAGGCTCGGAAGTCCTTTATCTGAGCCTGTGGATATCTGAAACAGCAGTGGTTTAATTTTATTTTCTGTGGAAATGTGTTTATTTTTCAATGGAATGCTTCTCATCTCTCCCTCCGCACAAAAACACGGAAGTGGGTCAGAGTGCACAGGGCACAGCTGAAAAGGAAAGAGTGGAGAGTTTGGCCACGCCCCCACCCGCTACTATAGGCCATCTCTGTCCTCCTCATTTGCATTCAAGCAACAACGCCCATAATGGAGTGTTCCAGAGTGACATTTATGACTCTTTCTCATCTTATCTCTGTTTCTCATGCACTGAGTCTTGATTTTGAAGAAGGATTCATTTACAGTATTAGGGAACCATTAAGGAGCCATATAAAAGCATCAAGAAGTACCATGTCATGGGATCTTTAATTGATTCAGTTGATTTCTTAATTTTTCTAGCTGTTTTTGTGTTTCTGTTTGTTTGGTTTGGTCGTTTGTAATGATTGTGTATTGTTGTTTTTCTTACAGAGAACTTTGAGCTTTTTGCATGTTTTTCCAATGTGTTTTTAAGTATAAATGCCAAATAAACTAACCTAAATGAACCATCTCCCAGCTTGGCCTGATGGTCCACTTGCTCATACAAAGCCTTTCAGTTGCAGCACTGAAATTGCCCAAAAGTGTCTCATTTGAGAATACGCTCCTTGCTTTTCATGGCCGTACATTTCTTATAAAACGATCAAACTCTATGTCTGGATTTCTCTAGCGTGTCCCATTCTGGTTTAAAAAAAACAGTCATTATAACGGTGCATTGAGCCTGGCCTGCACCCGGTTTAATTAGACTCCCTAAATGTTTAATGGGCACAATCGACATACTGGATGAAATACAGTGTGCGTCGCCGTGGGTTACTCCATCGCAGCGGAGGAGAGGCAGGCTTTGTGCACTGCTCAGGCATTCCTTTTGTAACCACTTTAATAGCCAGTGCCTCCTAGTCAAGAGGTGCTCAGTGAAAGGACTAATTCAGCGGGATTAGGGAACGGTAATCCAGGGTGCCAAACAAATCCATCTTATGCTGGCCATACATCGCCATACATGGAGTCTATAGGAGGGAGCCGTCCTGCACGAGGATTAGCCCGGATCTCCCAAAACCCCGCTGTTTGGAAATGTTCCTCCAAGACTGGTTTAACAAAAATGACATCACAGGAGGAGGTCGGAGCAAGAGGATAGTGGCCAAATGAGGGTTCATGGGGCGCAGTGGGTTAGGGAGTTTATAGACGGATGTGGTCATAGTCATATGTGTCCCACCACGGAAGCTGAGGGCACATTACAGATTCTCAGGAAATGCGTTTTTTGTGTGTGTTTTTTTTCTTCAAAATTTGTGATTTTCGTTTTTTTGCATAATGTGCTAGTTGAGATCATGATGAAGCCTCTCCATGTTTCAGATAACAGCATTAGTGACGTTAAAGGGACAGTGTGTAAGATTTTTACCCGTTAATTACCGAAATTGAAGATACCCATTCAAAAATACATTGTTTTCCAAGCCTTTTCACTTCCATCATGAAATCAAAGTATTCTTTTGGACTTAGATATAGTCACATAAAAGGGGGATCTTCCCCATGCAGAGGCAGCCATTTTGAATACGAGAGCCGCAGAAGGACATTTTGGCTCCGCCTTCGCCTTCGGCAAGGCTCGTGGTTTTGGGTAAACAACACAAGCATGCTGCCGGATCAGACGTCGTAATGGATCTAACACGTGTTTTGGACTAAATTGTTTTACTGGATTTTATTCGCTGGATCCTTACGGACAAATTGAGAGCAAGTTTATGGTGAAATACAGAGTTTGACCTGTCCAAAGCATTCTAAGGTAAGCTAACCTCGTTTTGTGTTTTTCCGTATAAAATCCCCATGTGCTCGGGGAGTGATTGTTGTGCAGGGAAATGAATTGCATAGTCAAAAAGAGGAGACTGTAAGGTTTCATTTGATATGTAGATTGTCATGGTACACGATCGGGAATGTGTGTTTTCATGAGAAAAGAAAAAAAAAAACAGTGAACGGGACCGCGTTTTGTCCGCGAGGGCTCGCAAAGCTTGGGTGCGCGCTGGTACGCGAGCTGTCCGCGATACGGCGCGCCCGGGTGACCCTCGACGTCTGCTATAGCCAAAAGAGGAAGTGGAATAGCACCATCCACCTATGGGCCACGAATCCTACACACTAGACCTTTAAAAACATACAGGCAAGGAGGGCTGAAGAGACCAAACTTTGAGAGGCTGTTTCTGGAATTTCTGGGATCTGCTATGACTGCTTTCAAATAGAGATAACTTTTTAAAATATTGTCAGATTTTCACAAGTAAGACATCATTGGAAAGCGTAGAACCTGTACTACTTTCAGAATCTGTGAATAACTCAAAACGCCTCCGCGACAACTTGGTATTGGTTTTCCTGCGGTTGGACACATATGTCATAGTTTGCTTTATTGTCGAAAAACAACCATATGTACAGAAAGACAATTGGAGAGGTAACACACAGTGTTTTTTTCTTTGGCGACAAGGAGGAAGGGTGGGGCAAGGGAACAGATCAGAAATCAGTTAAATTGATTGGAAACTGAAGTAGAAGCAGACATTATAAAAATAGACAGGGCAAGTATTACTTAATACATGTGTGTGTGAGTCCAATAGTGTGTGCCTATGTTTTTGTAGAGTAGCTGTCGGCTTTGGACGTGCTTGTGCAGAAGACGCAGACAAAACAAAGAGTCCAGTTCAGTTGGATCACATTTTCAGGAGACTTGATTACGAAAGGGAAATATAATAATCGATACATTTTAGAACCCAGGCGAACGGGCAATTTGCCAGATCCCTGGTTTCTGCGAGGCCCCCAATTCCTGCAGGTCTGTGCGACTCGCAATCCTCCCCCTGGCACATATGATAATGAATACAGACTGCACCGCTGACCCCACAGTTCTATATCCATTTCCGCAATGTTATCCAGCACTACGGGGATCCCACAGATGGGATGAAACAGTTCATCTGTGTTTTTCCTTCTGATGTTGGGTTCCCCGAGTTCGCAGTTCCCCGTAAAATGACTGTCCGTCGGATCGAGACTCTTTTTATCCGCTTGGCTCCAATTAGTGATGGGTGAGAAAACATCCCCCAGGCCAATCCAGATGTCCTACCGTCAAAATTCCAATAGTAATCACTCCGTGTCCTCCAGTAACAGCGGTGCCAGGTGCACAACGCGTCCCTTGTGTATCATGAGCACATTCCCTTGGGACTCTCCGGCTCTCCCGGACCAGCGCTCCTCCGTGAAAATATACAAATTACATAGGGATCAGCTCCAATTCATGATTTAGGATTTGAAAAATGTGGTGGAACTAAAACTGCTAACGTATAGGTAAAAAAAAAGTAAAGAAAAGCAGGAGATTTCACAGTTATTGTAACTGTATCAATAATAATGGTATGGTAATATTTTAGATCACATGTAGAAGGCAAAAGGAGAAATTCAGTTTGTCAACTGGACAAAATTTTATTTGGTCGAATACATTTCGCAGTTCATAAAAGCTGCTTCTTCAGTTCTGGTCACACGCTGACGCCTTTTATCTGCCCGAAGGGAGGAGCTAACTACAATGAAATTACTTTGAAATTACTTTAGGCGGCACGGTGGCTGAGTGGCTAGTGCTCATGCTTCACAGCAAGAAGGTTCCAGGTTTGATCCCCGGGTCCCTTTCTGTGTGGAGTTTGCATGTTCTCCCCGTGTCTGGGTGGGTTTCCTCCGGGCACTCTGGTTTCCCCCATCAACCCAAAACATGCTCCAGGTAAAATCCTCCAGCTTAGGTCCTGACCAAACCGAAGCAAGAAGATCATGGAGATGGTCCCCGGGCGCAGGAATGTGCTGCCCACTGCTCCTAATAACAGGATGGGTTAAATGTTAAATGCAGAGAAGAATTTCTCCTGTGTGAGATCAATGAAGTCACTTCTTCTTCTTCTTCTTCTTCTTCTTCTTCTTGACTAGGCTTCCCTAACTAACAGAAATTGAAAACACGTAGGTGTGGTGGTTTCAAAGTCATTTCATTGTAGTTAGCTCCTCCCTTCAGGCAGATATAGGCAGTGTCCACCAGCATCTGACCAGAACTGAAGAAGCAGCTTGTATGAACTGTGAAATGTATTCGACCAAATAAACTTTTGTCCAGATTGAATTTCTCCTTTTGCCATGGATTCTACCTGTACGATTGAGGGATTTTACACAAATTAAATGTAAAGTTTTTTTTAATGTGAATTTGACTCTTATGAGCTTTTGGTCATGGTATAATGCAGGGGTGTCCAAACTTTTTTCATCAAGGGCCATATCTAAACACAGACGAAGCAGAGGGCCGATCGAGAGCCATAGACTGGTGCTCAGGACAGTCAATAATTGAAATATCTGCATGTTTAACACGTTAGAATGAGCTATAAGAAGAAGTGACTTTATTGATCTCACACTGGAGAAATTCTTCTCTGCATTTAACCCATCCTGTTATTTGGAGCAGTCCTTTATTCATGCTAAGAGCCTCAAAACCACACAATAAATATTAAATATTGTCTTATCAAGGTAGATTTTCAAAAAACTTGCAGTCAAAAGTTCTGCTCAAGGTAATTTGTGCCAGTTCACCTGGAAGCCTGAGGGCCAAGAAAAATGTGTCTGAAGGCTGCATTTGGCTCACAGGCCATAGTTTGGACATGTCTGGTAGAATGTTACCTCTGCAATGACATCTGGACTTGTGTTTTGTTTCATTCACACATGTTTGAGGAACTTTTTATTATTAGTCTACATCTCCAAAACTCAAAATGCTCTGTTCCACCTTGTGATGTCATGAAGCGGTAGTTTTCAGGTTAAAAGCTACCTTTCAGTCCAGAAGAAAACAGCGTTATATGAGCCCTTTAAATCCAGAAGATTCCTACTTTGCTGATGTGCTGGAAATCACCACGATATTAGTAGAATACAAATTGCTAGTGTAATTCAAATGCAGGTCACTACAGAATTTATAGGTACAGTATACTTTAAATTTTCAATCTCCTATTTATTGTCTCTTTGAAACTTTTGGCAAAACAGTGTCCATGTTTGATGTGAAGGTTGAACTCAGGCCAAAGTATCCATTTCATCCAAACCATAAAGGATTTATTGTGTAACTTTCTTCTCTGTAGTGTTCAAGGTCCTCTTCTGAACAAAATTATAAAGTTAAGTTAAAAAAGGTTGGTTAAAGCATTTAAAGTGTTGTTACACTACACGTGATATTACACAATTTTCTGATCTATGTTATAATGTGATAATACTGGAAGTGCTCCACTGTATTTTTAAACTCCATATACCATCAAGAGAATCATTTAGATCAGGGGTGCTCAATACGTTGATCGCGATCGACAGGTCAATCGGGGGCCCAGTGTCAGTCGATCGCCAGGGCTCAATTCTGATTTTTTTGTGAAATCCGATTTTTTGCGCATGCGCCCCGGAGGACACAATGACGTCACGCGCAGTGAACATGCTCAGTGTTTACGGAAGTTGCCTAAAGTTGCTGTCGTACCGGAGCCAGAACATGTGCAGCTTATTTGTTTTAAGGAGGAGACGGAGAAAGAGAAGGACAAGGTTTTTGGCCACGGCGTTTTGTGGGGCAGTGGCAGCAACGTCCGTATGAACGTGCTGGTGCAGAGTCGCAGACAAAAGTGGTGGGATTGCTACTTGCTTCGCCGCTTCACTGCAGGCATGAAAATCCCTCACCTTTCGGTGAAATTTGCCGATATGTTTGGGATATGTCCCTTTCTCGGGAGCTCCGGATAATTAAAGTCTGTGGATACGTGAACTATCGACAACACGGCAAACTGTTACAACGGATCTGACCGCGTTCTTATGGCGTGAGTCATATTATCGTAATATTTCTGCATCAAAGGGACAGATTATCTGACAGCAGGGGCCCGGGACTAAACCGGGACTAAACCAGGTCTAAACTAGGACTAAATCAGGTCTAAACCAGGTCTAAACCGGGACTAATCCGGGACTAAACCTGGACTAAACCAGGTCTAAGCCAGGTCTAAACCAAGACTTAACCAGGTCTAAACCGGGACTAAACCGGGACTAAACCAAGACTAAACCAAGTCTAAACCAGGTCTAAACCAGGACTAAACTAGGACTAAACCAGGTCTAAACCAGGTCTGAACCAGGACTAAACCAGGTCTAAACCAGGTCTGAACCAGGACTAAACCACGACTAAACCAGGTCTAAACCAGAACTAAACCAGGACTAAACCAGGACTAAACCTGGTCTAAACCAGGTCTGAACCAAGACTAAACGAGGTCTAAACCAGAACTAAACCAGGACTAAACCAGGTCTAAACCAGGTCTGAACCAGGACTAAACCAAGACTAAACAAGGTCTAAACCAGAACTAAACCAGGACTAAACCAGGACTAAACCAGGTCTAAACCAGGTCTGAACCAAGACCAAACGAGGTCTAAACCAGAACTAAACCAGGACTAAACCAGGTCTAAACCAGGTCTGAACCAGGACTAAAACAAGACTAAACGAGGTCTAAACCAGAACTAAACCAGGACTAAACCAGGACTAAACCAGGACTAAACCAGGACTAAACCAGGTCTAAACCAGGTCTGAACCAAGACTCAACGTCTAAACCAGAACTAAACCAGGACTAAACCAGGTCTGAACCAGGACTAAACCAGGACTAAACCAAGACTAAACCAGGTCTAAACCAGGTCTAAACCAGGACTAAACTAGGACTAAACCAGGTCTAAACCAGGTCTGAACCAGGACTGAACCAGGACTAAACCAGGACTAAACCAGGTCTAAACCAGAACTAAACCAGGACTAAACCAGGACTAAACTAGGACTAAACCAGGTCTAAACCAGGACTGAACCAGGTCTGAACCAGGGCTAAACCAGGACTAAACCAGGTCTGAACCAGGATTAAACCAGGACTAAACCAGGTCTAAACCAGGTCTAAACCAGGTCTGAATCAGGACTAAACCAAGACTAAATGAGGTCTAAACCAGAACTAAACCAGGACTAAACCAGGACTAAACCAGGACTAAACCAGGACTAAACCAGGTCTGAACCAGGACGAAGGTGTGTGTGTGGTAGATCTCAGCACACCATCAACCTCAAAAGTAGATTCCGGTCAAAGAAAGATTGAGCACCCCTGGTTTAGATGATTTCAGCCCCTAGAATTGCCAATCTTTACTGAACAAAAGGTCAAAGGTAGCTGTTAACTCGAAATCTATCGCTTCATGACATCACGAGGTGAAAACAGAGCATTTTGAGCTTTGGAGCTGTAGACAGACGGATAATAAAGGGTTACTCAAATGTGTGAATGAAACAAAACATAACTCCGGGTATGATTTTGATGAGGTAATAGCATTATAACATGACTTAAAGCTTACAAGAATCCATTTTGTGTAATATAGGACCGTTAAATAATTCATATGAAAATATTGGATTTGACATTTACAGTGGTATTAGAATTTATTTTTCGCACCAATGGTTTATGTTGATTTAGCCTATTGCATGGGCAGTATAAGACACATTAAAGATGCATTATATATCTTTTCTGGTGTAGCTAAATCACACCCGAGGTCACCTTTTCCACAGATGTGACCTTTAACCTGCTTTTCTTGGGGGGATTCAATCATTGCGATACAGTGGAAAACACCGTGCAAAGCAATAACATTTATGGAGACAATCCTTTTTTTTGTTTGTTTGCTGGATATAGGCCAGCCTTGCGGGTGTCTCAAAATCGTAATAGCTCTACAATATACGCAAGTTGTAACTGTCTGGTATACTTCTCTTTTCAAATTCCACGCATTTGTAGTAGTATTTCTCATTTCTATATTCAGATCTCCTCGGCTCACGAAGGAAGCGCTATAGGCAGAAGAGCTAAGCAAACTCATAACATTCAGGGCTTCATTCTGTAAAGAACAGTCATGGTAGAGAGAAGAGACACAATACCACAGCCTTATACATGTGCCAAGCCACCTTTTGTTCCCTACAGGCTCAGTTCTGCCGCTCTGCACATCCCAATAAACAGGGGAATGTTCCGGAGGCTGGCCTTATAGTCCAATCCAAAGGCACTGATAATATAGGGGAATGGTAAACCTTATTTAGCCTCCATGCAGGTGTAAGCCTTAAGGGAGATTGTAAGGATGCCATGCATGAAATGTGTCACTTTGGAAGTTATCGAGTAAATAGCCATGATCCAGCAGGACTTTTTCACTTGACTGGCCATCTGGCAAAATTCGTCTGGCTATGGGGGCTTTAAAGGTAGTATGGTCACTTTTTGGTTTGTAGTTACAGTCACTGGGTCCAATTTGGCGCCAGCAACAAAAGTAGACATTTTTGCCACTTTTAAAAGTCCTAGATCACACAAAATGGATTCTTGTGAGATTTTTCCCATGTTATAATGTTATCTTCTCCAAATCATACCCAAAGTTTTGCTTCATTCACACATTTTTAAGTAACACTTTATTTTTAGTCTTTCTACATCTCCAAAGCTCAAAATGCTCTGCTCCATCTGGAAAGCTGTAATTTTTCGACTTAACAGCTACCTTCCAGCGTCTGTTGAATTCCAACACAAACACAAAGCTGAGCTACTTCAGTTCTTGCACCAGGAGTGGAATAAAGTCACCCAAGAACAATGTGAAAGACTTGTGGAGAGCATGCCAATACGCATGAAAGCTGTGATTAAAAATAAGGGTTATTGCACCAAATATTGATTTCTGAACTCTTCTTAAGTGTAAACATTAGTATTATGTTGTTTTAAAATGAATTTGATCTTGTTTCTTTGCATTGTTTGAGCCCTGAAAACATGGATCTTTTTTGTTATTTTGACCATTTGTAATTTTCTACAAATAAACACTCTAAACCAGGAGTGTCAAACTCATTTTGGTCCAGGGGCCGTATCCAACCGACTTTGATCCCAAAGGGGCCGCATCAGAAAACTCATGGCAAATATACCCCAAAAATAGCAATAAGTCCAAATATTTGTGCAAAGAAACACAAATCTCTTACAGAAGTGTTTTTTATTTGATGAACTCTTTCTTTTACAAAATATTATAATATTATGAACAACCTGAAACTTTAAGAAAAATGCAATTTCAACACAAGCGTACAGGTTTCCCATTCACCTCCGTCAACAAATAGGAATTAGACCTGCTTTAGTCCTGGTTTAGTCCTGGTTTAGACCTGGTTTGGGCCTGGTTTAGTCCTGGTTTAGATATACTAGTATATTTTAAACCTGTTTTAAACCAACCTGCAGTCCTGATTTGTATAATGTTATAGACTTCACTGTTTGAGTCCTGTTTTAAGTCTTAGTCCTGGTTTAGTCCTGGTTTAGATCTTAGTCCTGGCTTTGACCTGGTTTATTGTGGTTTGATTAGGAAATGGAAAATCCTGCACTCGGCATCCACTTTTCTCATTTTTGACATTTTGCTGATGAGGGGGTCACGGTCAACAGTCAAAACAAGGGTCCTGGGAGGGGCCACGCACAGAGGCGCTGGTGGGAGGGGCCACGCACAGAGGCGCTGGTGGGAGGGGCCACGCACAGAGGCGCTGGTGGGAGGGGCCATGCACAGAGGCGCTGGAGACGGTGCTTTGCTAAACTGTGCAGAAAAGAGGCAGAAAATTACCAATATTTTAATAGAAAATGAAAATAAAATAATTCAAATATCAGCCGAGGGCCAGATTAAAGGTTTTGGAGGGCCGGATCTGGCCCCCGGGCCGCATGTTTGACACCCCTGCTCTAAACAATAATATTTTATTTGGACTTTAGGGGAAATGTTGTCAGTAGTTTATAGACTCAAACAAAAATGTTCCTTTTGCCCAGACACAGACCTATAAGTAGTAAAATCAGAAAAACTGTGGTCTCTTATTTTTTTCCAGAGCTGTTCAGTATTTTCCCCATTCCATGAATTGAATTTGCAACCTTTTTGTCATGTGGCATGTGCGCTTTGACCAATAACATGTTATTTCTCTATAGGGTATAATGACTCACTGCAATAAGACGACCACTTCACAGGCCACATACATAGCAGCGTAACAGGGAATAGCAGGCTTGCGATGACACACTTTAGGAATCACTCTGTGTCCCTCGGTTAAACGTTGCTTTGATGCTGAAACCTCTCAACAGGAGATCGAACGTTTGGGGAGAAAGAGACTTCATCGATTCATTGTCACTGCCTTTTGGTTTGGTCCATTGTTCGGCACAAAACACTCCATACTGAGATTTCCCCGAGCGAGAGAAAAAGTGTCTGCTTAAACGTAAACAAACCAGTCAACCAATCAATAATCACACACACACACACACGCACGGTCCCCCGAGGAGACCACCATTAAGCACGGTAACAATGAGACGAGGTAGCATGAAAGGAAGACAGCGCCACACTGCCAAATGGCAAATATCATTAACCAAAAATACACAGCGGTACTGACAGTTTGATAGGTAGAAGACTGAAGCAGGGGGGGTACAGTAGGAGCATGACAGGAGCATTCACTTTGGCTGAGCGCTGCTATTGTCATACAGGGATGCGGCCTGGGGTTTTGTTACTAGAGTGTAATGGTGTCGTTTAATTACAGAGCTTTAAAAGGACATAAAAATGGGTTTAAGGCGCCTGTATCAGATCTTTCCCATGTGTTTTAGCATCATTTGATATACTGTATACGCTCTTTTTTACTATCTGCATCTGATTAGAAAGTATTTTTTGTGGCCATACCTGCCTGTCAAAGCCTGATCCCGTCAGATCTCAGAAGCTAAGCAAGGCAGGGCCTGGTTAGTACTTGGATGGGAGACCAGTTGGAATTCCAGGAGCCACAGTGGGGCGCCAGTCGCAAAAAACTGTCATTGTGTCCTTAGGCAAGACACTTCACGTCCATCATGGATGACACCTCTCACCCTCTGCACCGGACTGTAGAGGAGCTGAGCAGCTCCTTCAGGAACCGACTGAGGCACCCCCAGTGCAAGAAGGAGCGCTACCGCAGATCGTTCATCCCCACCGCCATCAGACTGTACAACTCCACTGTAGAGTCCAGACGTGCAATATCGTTTTTCCAATGTGCAATATTGTTGTTTTTTCAATACTCCTATCGTGCAATATCGTTTTTCCAATTTTTCAATACTCTCCCTGTCACTGTTTTTATTATTATTATTACTGCTATTATTATTATTCGATTTATTACTTATTTTTTGTATTATTATTATTACCTATCTTTATGCCATTCTTGCCTGCATGCACTTGTCTTCTTGTTCAAACTGTCCCTACCTGGTGCTACTGTGACAAGTAAATTTCTCCTGTGTGAGATCAATAAAGTCTTATCTTATCTATCTTATCTTCACCCACATTGCCTAGTATGAAAGTGGAGTGTGCGTGAGTGTTGGTGGTGGTCGGGTGGGGCTGATGGCGCAGATTGGCAGCCTCGCTTCCGTCAGTCTGCCCCAGGGCAGCTGTGGCTACATAAAGTATCTTACCACCACCAAGTGTGGAGTGAATGAACAATGAACTGTAAAGCGCTTTGGGTGTCATGAAAGGCGCTATATAAATGCTAAGAATTATTAATTTTCCATCCATCCGTTTTCTTCCGCTTTTCCGTATTCCAGGTCACAGGGGCAACAGTCCAGACAGAACACAAAGCACCACCCCCCATGGATCCTCCTGCGGGTGGTGGGTCCACAGGAGGACGGCCCCACATCGCTTGACGCAACCGGCCTTGATGTATCTTCTGTCATGAAGGGCTTTCTACCAGTGTGCACAGACATTGGGGGCGAGGTGGGTTAAGTGTCTTGCCCAAGGACACAACAGCAGCACTCATCTGTGGGAGCCGGGATCGCACCGCCAACCCGCGGGTCAACGGATCCGACCGCTCAACCAACGATGCATCGTCGAGAGTGGGATTCGACAAACGCTCTACCATCTGCCGCGCAGAAAGCATTTTATTGTCCGATGTTAGTGCACGTTAGCATGCTGGTTGGCGTTAGCTGTACTGACACGGCAAATTCCGCACTGTTTAGTAAGCGAGGTCAGTGAGTTTAGTAAGTGAGGAATAACTTTGGACCACTGCAAACAGTTTAAAATGAACTAGTTCTGTTTTTCACGTTTTGAAGTAAAAATCAGATACAGTGTTCATTGTTGTTGGCCTTGAAAGACTTAGACAAACTTTATTGATCCATAAGGGAAATTATTTGGGTACAGTAGCCACTCATCAAATACAATATCTAACAGAGGGTAACAAAAAATAGATGGAATAGCAAAAAAAGAGCAATAGACCAGTGTCAAATGAGACATAATTATAAAAATAAAAAATAATAATGAATGTATATGTACAAATCAAAATAAAATAGAAAAATAATACGAGATATCTCATTTTAGAACTTAAAAAATTATCATGTTTAGAACCAGACATCCAGCTTGGGCATTTCCCCTACTGAAATCTGGTGTAAGGAATTAAAACGTGGATTTTTTTATTTATTTTTTTTTAAAGATAATGAAGGACCTGTAGTTTAATGTAAGCATACAGCTGGAATTAACACAATTTTAAGAAACAAATGCTTAATAAGAGTCTTGCAGTGATTTTAAAAACTGCGTGGTTTCTACGATGCAACAATCCTGGGAAAATTCCAGCCACATATTTTATGAAAAGGGACATAAAGGAGTAAAAAAAATATATAATATAATAACACCTTGCATATAATATCAATCAACCAATCAAATACAGTCATACCTCACCTTACGAAAGACCCAACTAACGAATAATCCAAGTTACGAAATGCCTTTACGTAAAATTTTCGTCTCTGAATACGAAAGAAAATTAAAGGTCCCATGACATGGTACTTCTTGATGCTTTTATATGGCGCCTTAATGGTTCCCTAATACTGTAAATGAATCCTTCTTCAAAATCAACACTCAGTGCATGAGAAAGACACATGTACACAGTCAGAGTCATAATCTCTCATTCTGGGCCTTGTTGCTTGAATGCAAATGAGAAGGACACAGATAGGGTTAGAAGAGCAGGTGGGGTGGGGTGGGGGGGGGCAAATACGCCGCTGGAGCACTGCTCTGTGCGCTGGCTCCCACTTCCGCGTTTTAAGCACGGAGGGAGAAAGGAGAGGAATTTCAATGAAAAAAACAAATTTTCACAGAAAATAAAATTAAACCACTGCTGTTTCAGAGGTCCAGAGGGTCGGGTAAAGGACTTCCGAGCCTAGAAACACTCGCACGTGCCTCCAGGCAAATAAAAAAAACGCATTTCGCATTGCGTAGCTCCTTCGCAGTCCAAACTCTCTGGGCGTGATTTCCAGAGACAGGGGGTGGAGATCCAGACGGTGGTGGAACTGCATTTGCATTTCTTTTTTCGATGTTACGTAACAAAGGTGCCTTGTTCAGAATCGCCCGTTTGAGCTGTGTTTTTTTCAAACGCAGAAAAGGATCGCAAATGCTCAGTTTAGACATTTTGCAACTTTTAGCCATTAGAGGGCCTAAACAGGGTAGGGGAGCTCAAATTAACGTTCAAAAACCTCAGAAAGTGAAAATTTCACGCCATGGGACCTTTAAAAGTTACGAAACACGAAATCTCCAAAATTCAAATAATACACTTGTAAATACACTCTCTCTGGCTAGGAACGAATCAGGCCTTTTACATTGCAACTTACGAAAAAAATCACGTTATGAAACCACTTTTGGAACGAATTAATTTCGTAAGGTGAGGTATGACTGTACAACTTATTTTATTCATGCTTGATATATTTAAACAGTTTTTGACACAGTTTTGACTACAGAAGGGCATCTGATTGAAAACCTATTCCAAAAGCCTAAAGAAAACAACATGAAGGAAAATGCAGCGACACTTTCTTGCATTAATATGGTGAGGTGTAATTAAACTGAGCAAACATTAGTCTAATTATTTGCACTGAATGGTGTAGTGAGGAACATTGATTAGCTTGTTACCATGGTGCCTGCACATGGGAGGGAAGAAAGAGGCCAATGAACAGATTGTCATTGAAGTTAAATGTGTTGGAAGCAGGGAAAATGGAATCTGGAGTTACCTGGACACAGCCAGAGTGGAGCTGCTGACTCTGAGACCTCGTCAGAACAACTCTTAAAACCTTCTTCTGTGGACTCACTGCAAACAGATACATTCTCGAGCGCTGCTCTTGCAAAGATGGTCCAATTAATCTATTTGGTAACCAAGGTTTTCTTTGTACAATGTGCGTGGTTATGTCAAAGACGCTAGTTCTAAACGGCCAAGCGTAATCGTGTTGTGTACATGTTTCTTACTAAAGGTCTCCATCCAGTTTTTACTGATCTTTTGAAGATGAAGATCCATCCACTCACATCATGCCACATTGTACAACTTTTAAAGGTCCCATGGCATGAAATTTTCACTTTCTGAGGTTTTTGAACGTTAATGTGAGCTCCCCTACCCTGTTTAGCCCCCCCCATGGTTAAAAGTTGCGAAATGTCTAAACTGAGCATTTGCGATCCTTTTCTGCGTTACAAAAAATCTGAGCTCAAACGGGCGATTTTGAACAAGGCGCCTTATTGACGTCAGATCGAAAAAAGAAATGCAAATATAGTTCCACCCCCGTCTGTCTGTACTCAGCGTCTCTGTAAATCACGCCCAGAGAGTTTGGACTGCGAATGCGCTAGGCAATGCGAAATGCATTTTTTTATTTGCCTGGAGGCACATCCGAGTGTTTCTAGGCTCGGAAGTCCTTTATCTGAGCCTCTGGACCTTTGAACAGCAGTGGTTTAATTTTATTTTATGTGGAAATGTGTTTATTTTTCAATGGAACGCTTCAAATCCATTTCCGTGCAAAAACACGGAAATGGATCAGCTGAGAGCTAGAGCGGAGAGTTTGGCCACGCCCCCAGCCTCTACTATTGGCCATCTCTTTTCTCCTCATTTGCATTCAAGCAACAACACCCATTATGGCCTGTTCAGAGAGAAAAAATTACTCTTTCTCATCTTATCTCTGTTTCTCATGCACTGAGTGTTGATTTTGAAGAAGGATTCATTTACAGTATTAGGGAACCATTAAGGAGCCATATAAAAGCATCAAGAAGTACCATGTCATGGGATCTTTAAATACAGAATACCATGACAGAAAATTACCGCGCTACGTACATACTCTCAGTTTATTGAATACAAACTAAAACATATATGACCTGCATATGTTGAACGCCAACTAAAAGATTCAAGGACATCACAGGATGGAACTAAATATTCAGAGTTTGTGCATTAACCATGTGTGAATGAAACAAAACACAAATCCATCCTGCATATGTTGAAGCCAACTAAAGGATTCAAGGTCCTCTATAATACTTTATAATCAGACTTGGCAATTCATGTTTTATAACTCGAAATAAAGAAACCTATGGAAAACAAGTCAATGTAATTCAGTTCACCTATAAGGCAGCAGTGCTTGTATATATTCATCCGTTTCAGCTTCCTGTTCCTGTTCATGTGCAATATTTCGTGAACATTTTTCAAGCCCCTGGGCCATTCGAGGGAATGGGTTGAGCTCAATGGCGCATGTCTCTAGATTAGCCTTTAGCAGCTAGGTACGTCCGTTGGCTTTCCTACACACCGGTCATACGGGCACATGCGAACGCCCATGAGCATGGACAAGGAGCATGGTACCGTGTGATACCATGTTTGAGAAGAGGAAGCAAAAGCTAAAAAGCAGTTTTAAGACAACTGAAGGATTTTGAGCAAAAAAAAAAAAGAAGAGAGAAAACATTGACACAAAACTATACATTTTTAAAAGCTGTAGGTCCCTGTAGGTCAGTTGAACGTGAGCAGTTCATGATATTGTGCTCCTTTCTGGACAGGAGTTTTGTTTTGGTTTTTTTGGCTGGAGTACCAGTGAGTGGCCACAAAGGCTGCGTCTCATTACTCTGTCTTACCCCTTCCCCTACCGCTTTATCTACGTCTTTGTCTTGCCTCTCTATACCGAGCTGAGAGGGCTCGGGGTACGAATGTTCCCCTAAGAAATGGGACGTCACTCGATTACCGTTTGCGTCATCGTCCCTCGCCTCTACCTGAGCTGCTACGTCTACAGAGGCGAAAACAATTGACGCAAACGAACGTAAACAAATGTCGAGGATTATCGGGTACCTCAGCTCGACAAAAAAACTTGTTTATGCATGAAAGTTCGATGAAAACGATAACGTCGGCTAAACAGACATCACTACAATTAAAACCGCAACAACAGTTCACTAAAAGTAACATAGAACATAAGCGTCATAATTGTAAACCTGCTAAACTGTTAATCGATCATTACAACTGCTGAAAATACATTTATGAGACTCCTTGGCTGGTCGATGTGACGCTGCCATCCTGATCCCAAAACCTGCCTGAGCTTGTAGGTGTACCCTTTCGTTCCAAGTCTGGTGGAGAGCTTACTTCGTTTCAAGGGGTATGTACTGTAGCCCAAGGTCGTGGCCATAGCCCTTGATCAAAATTAGAATCAGGACACCCTTTACCCTCACATGAACGCGCAAAACCAAAGGGTAGGGGTAAGACGAAGGGGTAAGACAGAGAAATGGGACGCAGCCTAACCTAACTGGAGACAGGTTAGTAATGCCCGACCGAGTCATTTTAATAGATCCATAAATAATATTTTGTTTTACATTGTTACGCTTCTACCCAAATTTTTCATTATTTTGAAACCCATGGTTGGAGGTTAGGGTTAGGGTTAGGGTTAGGGTTAAACAAATTGACTGCTTGTTTTACCACCTAATGATGTAAAGAAGTGCAACAGAATTTTCTGAGCTCAACACATCGCTATCGCTGGTTAAAAGCCCTACAAATCAGTTCAGCCTCATGTAGCACCTTTGATTAAAATGCACTGCTAATGACTCCAACCATCATCTTGACTTTGACCTTGTTTACAGCATTACCTACTTAATCTTAACTCCATTAACGTTGATTAATATTATAATAGACATGCCATTTTTAAACCTAAAACGCATTAGTCGATATTGTGCGACCCTAAACCTTACCTTCTCGTTTTATGCAGTCCATTCTTCACCATTAAGATGTACATTTTACTATCCCTGTTATTAATTATTGCCCTTTTTCACATTAATGTACTGGAAATCTCCACTTTCTGTTTAACCTTCCTTTCCCCTTCACTCTCCCAAGCCACAGGGGTTGTTAGCATTCGTGACTTAACGACACAAGCGCTAACGATCACGGCCCCACCTTCGCACCCCTTGCTTCCTGAGTTACCTTCCATTAAAGGTCTTGTATGACACAAAATGGATTCTTGTCAGCTTTCAGTCACGTTAGGATGTTGTTACCTCATCAAAAACATACCTGGAGTTGTGTTTTGTTTCATTCACGCATGTTTAAAGGAAAAGTAACGTTTTTTTAAACAATCTGAGCCTTCTTTCGGCAATAAAACAAGTAGTTTTACTCACCCATAGCAGTTTGGTGTCATTTTGAGCAGTTTCGTAGAAGTTTTGTTGTAGAGTATCCGTTAACTTGAGTGCTCGGGGCATTACTTTGCGGTCTCCAAATAACACAAACTTTAGCACTTTTCAAATCATAGAAGCCCGATGACTTAGTCTACAATTTCGTTTGAAGCAAAAGTGGCCTGTAATCTGAGATTTAACCATAGTTTCGAGTAGATGAGAAGGCCAGTGTGCATGTGCGGACTGTGCTCTCAGCTCCCGGGACCCAAACATGAAACGCAAAGCTGTAAACTATGGATAAATCTGGGATTACAGGCCACTTTTGCTTCAAACGAAATCGTAGACTAAGACATCGGGCTTCTCTGATTTGAAAAGTGCTAAAGTTTGTGCTATTTGGAGCCCGCACGGGGCATATTACATGCTTGGGGAATATATTATATGCCCCGAGCTATGGCTAGAAGTTGCGCTAGGCTAACCGCAAATCTAAAACATCTCCGGAAATGCTCCATATGACACCAAAGTGCTATGGGTGAGTAAAACAACTTGTTTTATTACCGAAATAAGGCTCAAATTGTAAAAAAAAAACGTTACTTTTCCTTTAAGGGCACTTACGGGTAAAAACAACAAAATATTTTATCCTAAGTGCCTTTCGTTTAGACCGTGACGCCATTTAGGGGGCTTAAAAACGCAAAAAAAAAACCTCAAACTAAAGTGGAAAACTTGAATACGCTCCGCCGTAGCATTTTCGTCTACACTGCCCAAGACGCAAAACTCTGGTCAAATCTGCTGATGTCGCGTACGCGTTTACGTCACCATTTCTGGATATTTACTGTATATTTATAAAGTAAATTAAGTTAAATAAATTAAATTAAAAAGTTAAGTAAATTAAATTAAAGGTCCCATGACATGGTACTTCTTGATGCTTTTATATGGCGCCTTAATGGTTCCCTAATACTGTAAATGAATCCTTCTTCAAAATCAACACTCAGTCCATGAGATAGCCTCTTGGAGACAGTTCTATTCATAAATATGTCTCTGAAACACTTTATTCTGGGCGTTGTTGCTTGAATGCAAATGAGGAGGACAGAGACAGGCCAGTGCAGCGGGTGGGGGTGTGGCCAAATACGCCCTTGTTTCCCGGATTAGCGGTGCGATGTGCGCTGTCACCCACTTTCGCGTTTTAAGAGTTAAGGAAGATACGAGATGCGTCCCATGGGAAAAAAAATGAAAATACAGAAAATAAAATTAAACCACTGCTGTTTCAGAGGTTCAGAGGCTCGGATAAAGCACAAAACCCCACATCTCGCATTCCGTAGCTCGTTTGCGGTCCAAATTCTCTGAGCGTGATTTCCAGAGACGGGGTGGACATCCAGACGGGGTGGACATCCAGACTTTCCCCAAGTGTGACGTCAGAAAGTTCCCTTTTCAAACGCAGAAAAGGATCGCAAATGCTCACTTTTCACATTTCGCAACTTTTAGCCATGATGGAGGGGGGGCCCTAAACAGGGTAGGGGAGCTCAAATTAACGTTCAAAAACCTCAGAAAGTGAAAATTTCATGCCATGGGACCTTTAAGAAAATAAATTAAGGAAGATCCTACGCACACTCAGCGTCTTTGAGTGTCTTGAAAAGTGCTTTATAAATAAAATGTATTATTATTATGCACGTAGACATAGTGATAATGTATCACAGCACCACCTAGCCACCTGGCATGCATATCCAATCGAATTCCACACACTTTTGCGTCACCGTATGCACGCAGATTTCCTCTCGAAAACACTCGTCTAAAGGCGGAATAAAAAGTGAAGACGCTTTTGCGTCTTCTCTTCAGACCGTCATCATATAAATGTAGCCTAAGTAATCCTGGTTTAGCTCCAAAGCTCAAAATGCTGTGTTCCACCTTGTGATGTCATGTAATAATAGTCTTCAAGTTAACAGCTACATTTTACCTTTACCTCAGTAGAGATTCCAGGTCTGAAATGATCCAAATGATTCTAGTGAAGGTCTAGGCAGCTTTAAACCACAGTATTTTATTTATTTATTTATTTATTTATTTATTTATTTATTTATTTATTTATTTATTTATTTATTTATTTGACAGGGACAGTGTACATTAATGAACATTCCTGTAAATGTACCAGATTTAGCCAAGAGGCTAGTTTTCATCTGCAGTCCCTGGACAGATGTTAGATTGTCAATCTAAGAAAAAAACAGGTTAAAACAATGTACATACACAATTATTTACACTATTTACATGCTTTCAGGGTCATAGTAACATACATACATTAACAATACATACATAGAACAAATACACACACAGAACACACATACATCTGGCACCCCTCAGTAACACAACAAACAGGATGGAACAAAAAGGAAATGAATGTGTGCAGTGCTGATTTTCAATTAGCCACTTTTTTAAAAGAGTCTTAAAAGTGTGATATGATGGTGAGTCTCTGATATGTTTGGGAGTATTGTTCCACTGATGTGCTGCATTGATGAAAAATGAGGACTGTCCAAAGGTGCTTTTCCTGAGTGGGATTATGCAGTCCCCTCTAACTGCCCCCCTGGTTACCCGGCTTGAGGATGATCTTATTGTTATGAACTGTGAAAGTGGGGGTGAAGAGAGACCATGTATAATTTTAAACAGAAGGCAGAGGTTTGTGTATATGATCATATTGTCCCAGTTCAGTCATTTGAGTTTGTGTAATATTTCACAGTGATGATATTGGATTGGTTTCTTGTCAAGTGTTTTTATTGTTCTTTTGTATAATGATTGAAGTGGTTTGAGGGTGTTGTTGTTTGTGTTTGTATCTGACATCACAAGTGGAACAGAGTGTTTTCAGAGAAGAACTCAGCCTAAATAGGGAGGATTTGATTGCTAAACATGGGTGAATTTAACAAAACACAAGTCCAATATGTTTGTGATGAGGTAACAACATTATAACAGATCAGAAAAAAGCGTAATATGAGCCTTTAAAGGTCCACTGTGTCACTTTTCTGGTGGCGCGTCCATTAACTCAAATCAGACCAGACCAAGTTACAGGTCAGATCTGTGGAGAGGCAACCCCGGTCAACCCCGCCTGTTTTTGTAGGTATTTTTGAACTATAAAACCACCTGTAACTCAATAAATAAATGTAAGGTTGAGAAACATTCCAAACAGAGCAATGACGTATTCATATACAAGCTAAAAGGTTACACGGCGCACCTTTAAAAAGCACTGATGAAGCCACGGACTGAAATCTCTTTAATCCGTCATCTCTATGGCTTTGTTGCACATGAGTGGAGGCAATCGGACGTGAAGTGGTGCACTGGAGGAATCGTAGCCCCCCCATGGTGAGTTTTAAAGTGGGGAGATTTTGTAGGCGAAGACAGGTGCTTCCATATTCTTTGAATCGTTCTCAGCTGGGAAATGCGGTCGCTTTTGCGGCCCGCACTAAAAATAATGAGCTTTTAATGTCCAATTCATTCAGGCCGGGAGTCTTTGTACGAGCGATGAAACATGTCAGTGATTTTGTCCCCTTTTACACAATTAAACGGGAATTCTTATATAGCCAGAGTGCCCCTCTACATGCACTTAACACTGAGGTCTTTGGAAAGCACTTGTCGGCGTGACACAAGTCGGTCAATGGGGTTTGACTTTGAGGGCTTTTACGATGGGAGGTCGGGTTGTAGTGTTGAGTGGTTTGTGTTTCAATCATTTGAGCTGCTGTGAGCGAGCTGTTGAAAGGATGGAAAAAATGGAAGTTAACTAAACTGTAAATGGATAAAACTGTGATTCTAACTACTGTACGGAAAAACTGTGGATATATGCAAGATATGTTGTTTTTTTTTCTTTAGAGTACTTAAAGGAAAAGTAACGTTTTTTTTTTACAATTTGAGCCTTATTTCGGTAATAAAACAAGTTGTTTTACTCACCCGTATCACTTTGGTGTCATTTGGAGCATTTCCGGAGATGTTTTAGATTAGCGTTAGGCTAACGCCGTTAGCCTAGCGCGACTTATAGCCATAGCTCGGGGCATTCCCCGAGCATGTAATATGCCCCGTGCGGGCTCCAAATAACACAAACTTTAGCACTTTTCAAATCATAGAAGCTCAATGTCTTTAGTCTATGATTTCGTTTGAATCAAAAGTGGCCTGTAATCCGAGATTTAGCCATAGTTTCGAGCTAGATGTTTGGGACGCCAGTGCGCATGCGCGGACTGTGCTCTCAGCTCCCGGGACCCAAACATGGAACGCAAAGCTGTAAACTATGGATAAATCTCGGATTACAGGCCACTTTTGATTCAAACGAAATCGTAGACTAAAGACATCAAGCTTCTATGATTTGAAAAGTGCTAAAGTTTGTGTTATTTGGAGCCCGCACGGGGCATATTACATGCTCGGGGAATGCCCCGAGCTATGGCTATAAGTCGCGCTAGGCTAACGGCGTTAGCCTAACGCTAATCTAAAACATCTCCGGAAATGCTCCATATGACACCAAAGTGCTATGGGTGAGTAAAACAACTTGTTTTATTACCAAAATAAGGCTCAAATTGTAAAAAAAAACGTTACTTTTCCTTTAAGTATACATTTTAGGTACCTGTACTTAAATATGTGGATGCTTTTTACTTTTATTTCACTACATTTGAGAGAAGGTATCTGTACTTTCTACTTTACTACATTTTTTAACTGGATTGAAGAAAACTGATACAAATATTTTATTATTTATCTTTATATTATTTTCTGTTTATTTTATTAATGTGTGAGACCCGGCGAAAAGGCTGAGGGTTTATTTTTAACCCATTCAGTCTGAGCAAACAAAAAGATGCTTGAAAAAAATGCATTCAATTGATTCTGTTGAACAAAATTCAGCACAAATCGTGATTGAAATCAGTACATTTGAAGCTTTATTAGATCTCAAAATCTGCATAAATACTTCTACTTTTTACTTTCTTTCCTTGTTTACTTTTACTTAAAGGAGAATTAAAGTTTTTTTTACAATCTGAGCCTTATTTCGGTAATAAAACAAGTTGTTTTAGATGTTTTAGATTAGCGATTAGAATAGATTACCCTGAACGTGAGTGCTTGGGGCACGACGTTGCAGTCACCAAAATAACACAAATTTTAGCACTTTTCAAATCAGAGAAGCTCAATGTCTTAGTCTACACTTTCGTTTGAGTCAAAAGTGGCCTGTAATCTGAGATGTATCCATAATTTCGAGTAGATGAGGACAGTGCACATGTGCGGAGTCACAGCTGATTTCGCTCTCAGCTCTCGGGACCCAAACATGAAAGGCAAAGCTGTAAGACGTTTGGACCATCGTGTTTGCAGTACCCACTTCAGTCAGGACAATTTTTTACCAGCAAAGGAAAAGAAAGAAGGCCAGCGGATTCAGCGCACGATTCTGAGAAGTAATGTGAAACCGACGGCTGTTCTCTGCTGCTCCTAAAACCGTCTCCGCTTCATTCTTTCCGTATCCGTTCTGTCTCCTCATCCGTATACTCCTCTTCAGTCCTCAGTCCTCCATAAGTCCTCTTCAACCTCAAAGTCCCAATCTTCTGCCATGTGTCGCTCGCAACAGAAAAGTTATTAGCGTCTTCTTATCTGCAAATCAGATGTGACTACGCACATGCGCACTGTCCTCCTCATCTACTCGAAACTATGGCTAAATCTCGGATTACAGGCCACTTTTGACTCAACTGAAAGTGTAGACTAAGACACTGAGCTTCTATGATTTGAAAAGTGCTAAAGTTTTATGTTATTTGGTGACTGCAACGTTGTTCTCTGACCACTCACATTAACGGATATCGCAAATCTGGCGGCACGGTAGCTGAGTGGGTAGCGCCCACGTGTCTGGGTGGGTTTCCTCCGGGCACTCCGGTTTCCCCCACCAACCCAAAAAAACATGCTCCATAGGTAAAATCCTCCAGCTGAGGTCCTGACCAAGCCGAAGCAAGAAGATCATGGAGATGGTCCCCGGGCGCCCTAATCTGTGCTGCCCACTGCTCCTAATTATATATATATATATATATATATATATATATATATATATAGGATGGGTTAAAATGCAGAGAAGAATTTCTCCAGTGTGAGATCAATAAAAAGTTCACTTCACTTCAAATCTAAAACATCTCCGGAAGTGCTCCATATGACACCAAAGTGCTATGGGTGAGTAAAACAACTTGTTTTATTACCGAAATAAGGCTCAGATTGTAAAAAAAAAAAAAAAAAACGTTAATTCTCCTTTAAGTGAAGTATTTTGATTTTTCATGTGATTCTTTTACTTGAGCATATTTCCGCTCCAGTTTCTGCACTTTGACGTAAGTAGGCCTAACAAAAGTGAGAACAATAAACTGTGGCTGTGTTTACTTATGCATAGTATTAATAGTATGTCACCATGGTAACTGAGCCCCAAAGTATTAATAGCAATGATCACAATCAGTTTCGAGGTTCATATCCTGACCTAGCGGCCATTTGAATAGAGGCAAGACACTTCAGTCTGGTTGGAACCCTGGCCAAACATTCCAAACACGGGAAGAGCCGAGTCAGGCTGGAGATCGGACTTTGGAAAATAAATCAGTGACTGTTGCTCTATTGAAGGGCATCAGTTGTGACAAACCCAGGCCATAATTGTGTTTATAAATACTAGGGATGCACGATATATCGGCATTAACATCGGTATCGGCCGATATTGCCAAAGGTTTTTTAATATATCGGTATCAGCCCAATGTGTAAAAGTGGGCCGATATTAACGGCCGATATTTGTCAGTACAGTAATCCCTTTAATTAACGTTTTCTCACATTTCTCTCTCGTTTAAACACTCAAACTTTCGTAGATTTTCAACTAAATGTATTAATAGTGGGGGGGGGGCGTGCCCAAACCGTGCCTCCTCTAGACCAGGTCTAAACCAGGATTAAACCACCGTGTGCGGCTCTTTGCCTGGTTTCATGGACGCGGTCCCGAGTGGGAGGCACTCAGTCCGAAAAGAGCAAAGGCAAAGAGCCGCACGCGGTGGTTTAATCCTGGTTTATCCAATCCAATCCAATACACTTTATTTATATAGCACATTTTCATAAACTAAATTAAACTAAACTAGCGTTTCCAAAGTGCTGCACAGAAACATCATTTAAAATAAACAAATAATCACAGAAACAAGTGTGCATACAAATAAATATACCATCAAATAATAAAAACAATATAGAATAAATAAAAAAATAAAAAGAAATAAATAAATAAAAATACAAACGCTAAAAAATAAATAAATGAATACTCCAAGAACAATAAAATAAAAAAAATAAAAACCTAAAATACAAGAAAAGACAACAGAGGACCACACAACTCAGGCGGTGTTAAAAGCCAGAGAATAAAAGTGGGTCTTAAGACGAGACTTAAAACTCTCCACTGAGGGAGCTGCTCGGACGTGGGAGGGCAGGGCGTTCCAGAGCTTAGGACCAACCACAGACCTGGTCTAGTCCTGGTTTAGTCCAGGTCTAGACCTGGTCCAGTCCTGGTTTAGTCCAGGTTTAGTCCTGGTCCAGTCCTGGTTTAGTCCGCATTTAGTCCTGGTCTAGTATCGGTCTGATCCTGGTCTGGTCCTGGTCTAGTTCCAGTCTGCTGCCCTTCCCCCCCTTGGCAAAGTTCCCTTAGCCAATCAGGATGCAGAACACAATGTTACACACACAAAAAAAATTGAAATTTAAAAAAAAAAAAAATCTGGAGTCAAAACAGGTTTTGAAAATAAAAGAAGACATTCAAAAATTCATTTTGCATGATTTTCAGTCTGTATAAAATTTTATCTCAGAATTAAAAATAAATATTGTTATCGGCTAATATCGGTATTGGACGATATCAGCAACATTAATATCGGATATCAGTATCGGCTAAAATTTTCACATCGGTGCATCCCTAATAAATACTGTTAAATACTTTTGTTAAATTGTCTGCTGATGTTGGCTGCGTGTAACGAAAACGCAACGGAACAAAATTTGCAAACTCATTTTCCAACCCTGACAAAAGTTGAATTTCATTTTCCCCGTCTCCCTCCAAAAGACTGATTTCCTGTCTCAATCTGGTGCTTCATAACTATTATTTGCCCTGTACTTTTTCGCCCGTGGCTTCAGAGTGAGCGAACTGTCCATTTTTTGACATTCCCCGTTTCCTGACAGCTGACAGCCGAGCGCGTCTCTCCTCTTCCTCCCCAAACCAACTCATCTGACCTGGAGTGTTCCACGGATCATCGCGCCTCACCATTATCTGCTACAACGCACGCACACACACACATACATACACTCTCATACGTGCACAGATCAATCACCTGGCTTCTGGATGAGCTAATGATGTTGTTGACATTAATGAGAAGAGGACACGCTCACAGAGGCAGCTAACGATGCTAATCATGCGGAGACGAAGAGGAGAGTGACTTTTTCCCTCACGCCAAAGCTGAATGTCAAGAGTTTAATTTGCATTGATAAGATTGAAAAAGGATTTGTATTATTTACTGTTAAGTTGTCATAATTTTCAATAAAAGGTAGCAGTTAATAAAGGTCTGGTGAGGTATGTTTGATGCCAAAGGGGCCGGATCAGAAAACTCATGGCAAATATACCCCAAAAATAGCAATAAGTCCAAATATTTGTGGAGAGAAACGCAAATCTATTACAGAAGTCTTTATTATTTGATGAAGTTTCTTTTACAAATTATAATATTATGAACGACCTGAAACTTTAAGAAAAATACAATTTCAACACAAGCGTACAGGTTTCCCATTCACCTCCCTGAACATCCATCCATCTTTCGCTTTTTCATTTCTGGGTCACGGGGGCAGCAGTCCAGACAGATCTGCTGCCCAGAACACAATGCACCAGCCCCCATGAATCCTCCCGTGGGTGGTGGGTCCACGGGAGGACGGCCCACGTCACAACCGGCTTTGATGCACTTCTGTCATGGGGGCTACCAGTGTCCGCAGACACTGGGGGCGAGGTGGGGTTGTGTCTTGCTGTTGTGTCCCAAGGACCCAGATGAGCACTGCCGTTGTGTCCTTGGGCAGCGCTCATCTGTGGGAGCTGGGATCACACGCGGTCAACCCGTCAAGAGCGGGATTTGAACCGCCAACCCCTGGATCAATAGATAAACGCTCTACCAACTGAGCTACTAAACAAACAGCCTCCATGAACACACAGGAATTAGTAAATTTTTCTTGGAAAATCCTGCACTCGGCATCCACTTTTCTCATTTTTGACATTTTGCTGATGAGGGTGTCATGATCAACAGTCAAACGATTTAAGAGTGTTTGGAAAGAGGCGAGTCTTCATTTGTGCTGCTCTGGTGGGAGGGGCCACGCACAGAGGAGCTGGAGACGCTGCTATGCTAAACTGTGCAGAAAAGAGGCGCCGAAAATTAGCAATATTTTAATAGAAAATTTAAATATAATTAGCCGAGGGCCAGATTAAAAGTCTTGGAGGGCCAGATCTGTCCCCCGGGCCACATGTTTGACATCCCTGATTTAAGCAGATTAAGCTGATTTAAGGTAAATTGTATTAATGTTAAAATAAAAGTAATTACTTGGTCACATTAAAACATGTGTAAACATGTATTATGTATTATGTTGTTTTAAAATGAATTTGATCTTGTTTCTTTGCATTGTTTGAGGTCTGAAAACATGTATCTTTTTTGTTATTTTGACCATTTGTCATTTTCTGCAAATAAATGCTCTAAACGATAATATTTTTATTTGGAATATGGGGGGAAATGTCAGTAGTAAAATGTTCCTTTTGTTCAAACACATACCTATAAGTAGTAAAATCAGAAAAACTGATAATTTTGCAGTGGTCTCTTATTTTTTTTCCAGAGCTGTACAGTGGTACCTCACCTTACGAAAGACCCAACAAACGAAAATTCCAAGTTACGAAACGCCTTCACGTTAAATTTTGGTCTCTAGATACGGAAGAAAATTCAAGTTACGAAACGTGAAATCTCAAAAATTCAAATAATGCGCGCTCAGATGCACGCCCCGAAACGTAAATACACTTTATCAACACACACAAGGTTAGGTTCCAGAAATAACCCGCAACAAGAGAAATCCCCAAAGTAGGACAACTTTATATTTTACAATTATTCTACATGTTTAAAGGCTGTAAATGCCTCACCACACACATTATACACTTTTCTCAGACTGGAATTAACTTTTCTCACATTTCTCTCTCGTTTAAACACTCAAACTTTCATAGAGTTTCAACAAAATGTATTAAATAGTGAAGCGTGGGGGGAGACACGGCTCCGGAAGCCCAGCGCCGCACCGCGCCGCGCGAGGAGCACCTCACCTCACCGCGCAGCGCGAGGAGCACCGCTAGTCCTGGTCTGCACGACCGGCACCAGGTCTGCAAACACGAGATAGAACCGCGGCGCCCGGACCGCGTCCTCTGGAGCCCGAGCCACAAACCAGCCGCATGAAACCAGCAAAGAGCGGCACGTGGTGGTTTAATCCAGGTCCAGTCCAGGTTTAGACTTGGTTTAGAAAAAATGTGGAATAAACCAGGTCTAGACCAGAACTAAACCAGGTCTAGACCTAGCACGTGCGCTCACCGGGGTCCCGAGGGTGAGCCCCGCGTGTGGACAGCAAAGAGCCGGGCGCCTTTGCTCTTTTCGGACTACGTGCATCCCCTCTAGTCATGGTTTAGTCCAGGTCTAGACCTGGTCCAGTCCTGGTTTAGTCCAGGTCTAGACCTGGTCCAGTCCTGGTTTAGTCCAGGTTTAGTCCTGGTCCAGTCCAGGTTTAGACCTTGTTTAGACCTGGTCTAGACCTGGTTTAGTCCGCGTTTAGTCTAGTCCCGGTCTGATCCTGGTCTGGTCCTGGTTTAGTTCCAGTTTGGTCCCGGGCCCCTGCGTCCCCCATCTATAACATCAATCGGCAAAGGTCCCTTAGCCAATCAGGACGCAGAACACAATGTTACACTATATTAAAAAAAATGTTACACTATAAAAAATAAATAAAAAATGTTACACTATAAAAAATAAATAAAAAATGTTACACTATAAAAAAAAATGATATTGAAAAAAAAAAAAAAATCAGACATTCAAAAATTAATTTTGCATGATTTTCATTCTGTATAAAATGTTATCTCAGAATTAAAAATTAAAAATATCGGCATCAGCTAATATCGGTATCGGCCGATACATCAGTGCATCCCTACTCAAAACATTTGTGAATGAAACAAAACACAACTCCAGGTCTGTTTTTGATGAGGTAACAGCTTTATGACGTCGCTAAAAGAGTCCATTTTGAGTAATAAAGGAAACACTTGTGAACTAAGTGGGACTTATTGCTGAGATATTGGCAATGCACAAGTGCTACTCCTGAACACAACCTAGTGCGTGATTTTATGTCGGACAGAAGGCTGCAGAAAAGTCCGTGTTTAAAGGTTAGCCTCTGATTCACGATATTCTTTAAGTTGAATTCCCCTTTGATCCTGCGAAAGGTCAGCAGAGTCCCTGAGCCTTCAGCTGCTGTCTGATGGTGCATTTTCCTCTAAAGATCACTGCTCCCTCTGCTCCGAGTGCGAAATTCTCCAGCCATTTCTGTGACAGTTTCTTTCAGTTGATCTGCTGTCACGAGGGGTCGGGATAGCAAATCAATCGTACAACCATTTGGTATTTTTTTTATTTTATTTCGTAGCCTCCCCCGTGACAGGATTTGACATGTGGTTACGAATTCTTGCCAAAGGGCGCAACAACAACAAAACAACCCGTGGCACCGAAAGCAATTCATCTGGTTGTTTTACTTTTGAAGAGCAATTCACAATAGTCCTGCAGCGTATGGTTTGAGGGTCAAGGTATGCTGTGGGATTCAGCTTCCTGTTATAACATTTTGAGGTCTTTAAAGGGATAGTGCTGGGATTTTTTATGTTAATCTGTATGGGTTTCCTTCTAAAAGTTACGTGTGTTGACACCGGCTTACCTCTGACAGTCTCAGCTGATCCCGGTTCGGCTCGCTTTCTGGAGCCCACGTAAGTAGGTCCGGTAACTTCTTCTCAAAACAAAACATATGTCCGAAAGGTGATATAGTTGCGTCCCAAACAGTTGTCCACGAAACATCCAGCAGCGTACTTAGCGATCGCGTATAGACCTGTTTCAAAGCTACGTCATCACTGAATACGCGCATTGTTGACTCAAAACAAAGCCACTGCTGCCATAAAACCCCCAGCGAAGATATAGAAGAGAAGAGAAGAACTCGAATAAAGAGAAACAGATGGAATAAATGATAGTCCATGTCATTCAACTGACATACACACAAGTGAACACCTGGGCAAATTACCCTAAACAAGCAGCATGATTAACTAGCAAGCACAGGACCCCGCAAAGCTCACAGACATATTAACCGGGTAACCTCTACGACAGACACATGTAAACGAACACGAATAACTGTGAATAACTGTGAATAACTGTTAAAATGCATGATAAGTTTTCGCATGACCATCATACATGGCATTTGACATGACTGAGATCACATCTGTGACTCGTGAATTAAGTCATGGTCGTCTTGTGGCCTTGTCTTTGACTGGGGAGAACATCAGATGCCAACACGCAAAACTCCCCATCGATATCGTGGTATTTTACCTCCTGTACATGGCCACACACGGCACACTGGTAGGCATCCATGGATTTGTATGCACGCACTTTCTCTCTGGTATACACGCTGGGCTTCTCCACTAATTAACAGTGGATATCTGGCCGCTGTAGATCTGGACACTTTCTGCCGTTGTACTGCCACTCCGTGATCGCATAAGGATCTGGTAGTCGAACCCCGTTGCTGAACGTGAGCTTTTGAATGTAGCTCTCCCTATAGTTCATATTCAATAACTTGCAATAATCAGATACTCCGCTCTGTTTACTAACTGTAAAGAGGTCTATTGTGTCTCTCGATTTGTATCACTGCGCGAATATTAGCTGTATTAGCCTGTTCACTTGTAAACTTCCCCTTACGGCGGACCGCATCTGCCGTACACTTCCGCTAAAGGTTAACAGGCTAATACAGCTAATATACGTGCAGTGATACGAATCGACAGAGTCCAGAGGTGGGACAAAGTCATTGCTGGGCAAGTCCCAAGTGAGTCTAAGTCTTTTGCACTCAAGTCCGAGTGAAGTCTCGAGTCAAGAGTATCCAAGTGCCGAGTCAAGTCCGAAGTCAAAGCTCACAAGTCTCAAGTCGAGTCCAAAGTCCTAGCATTTTAGTTTCGAGTCATTTCGAGTCCCCTTTACCTTCGGCATCATTTTGCAAACTGGCGCGTGGATGCTTGTTTCCGCATCATTTGTTGTGCAATTTACCTTGGATGCGGTCGAATGAAAGCAACGTAGATCTACTGTGATTGGATGTTGTGCAAGCCGCGCGCACATGCTCTTTGCATACATTTTCACAGATTCACAAGTACAACGAGTGCGGTCCTTATCAACATACTTTTAGAGTTTTTTTTTTTTCATTGGACGTAGCAAGTCATCGCAAGTCAAAAGGCCTAAGTCCAAGTGAAGTCACGAGTTATTGATATTGAAGTCCAAGTCGAGTTGCAAGTGTTTGTACATTTTGTCGAGTCGAGTCTAAAGTTATCAAATTCGTGACTCGAGTCTGACTCGAGTCGAAGTCACATAACTCGAGTCCACACCTCTGCGACAGACACAATACGCGAACGCAATCTACGCTACTGGATGTTTCGTGGACAACTGTTTGGGACGCAAATATATCACCTTTCGGACAAATGTTTTGTTTTGAGAAGAAAAACAAGCTTTATTTCATGTTCCAGAGAAGTTACCGGACCTACTTACGTGGGCTCCAGAAAGCGAGCCGAACCGGGATCAGCTGAGACTGTCAGAGGTAAGCCGGTGTCAACACATGTAACTTTTAGAAGGAAACCCATACAGATTAACTTTTTTTTTTTTTAAACGTAGATACTGAGCCCATGGTCTCCCAGGGAAATTAGTACTCCTCATTTAACCCTCCTTCTCTGCAGTATTGGCGAACTGTAAGGACCAACATCATCTTGAGCTTGAGGTTCGATCGTTACCTAATGCACATTACGTTAAGGTGATGGGATAAACGGCAGAGCCCATAGAAAACCCAACTACAGACAGTAGAGTGGATCAAACTAGTGACCATCTTGTCATCTAATCTAGTGAAAAGACAAATTTAGGGGGGGAAAAAAAGAAAGAATGACTTGATTACAAGCAACGATATCATCAGGTTGGCCAACACACATCACCATCGCTACTAATGGTTCCAAGAATAGCAGCCTTGATAAGCAGTCCTTGCGTGATCTTGAGGGTGTACTATATCTTTCTCTTATGGACCTATACAATACCTCTTATTGAATCTTGGTAATAGTGAGCTTAAGTAAAGAGAAAGACCAAGCTGAAAAATTATTTTGGTTAAAGGTCCCATGACATGGTACTTCTTGATGCTTTTATATGGCTCCTTAATGGTTCCCTAATACTGTAAATGAATCCTTCTTCAAAATCATGAGAAACAGAGATAAGATGAGAAAGAGTAATTTTTCTCTCTCTGAACAGTCCATAATGGGCGTTGTTGCTTGAATGCAAATGAGGAGAAAAGAGATGGCCTATAGCAGAGGGTGGGGGCGTGGCCAAACTCTCCGCTCTCAGCTGTCCCTGTGCGCCCTGACCCATTTCTGCGTTTTTGCGCGGAGAAGAGATCAGAAGCGTTCCATTGAAAAATAAACACATTTCCACATAAAATAAAATCAAACCACTGCTGTTCAAAGGTCCAGAGGCTCAGATAAAGGACTTCCGAGCCTAGAAACACTCGGACGTGCCTCCAGGCAAATAAAAAAAACGCATTTCGCATTGCCTAGCGCATTCGCAGTCCAAACTCTCTGGGCGTGATTTACAGAGACGCTGAGTACAGACAGACGCGGGGTGGAGCTGCATTTTTCAATCTGACATCAATAAGGTGCCTTGTTCAGAATCGCCCGTTTCAGCTCTGTTTTTTTCTAACGCAGAAAAGGATCGCAAATGCTCAGTTTAGACATTTTGCAACTTTTAGCCATGGGGGGGGGGGGGGGGGCTAAACAGGGTAGGGGAGTTCACATTAACGTTCAAAAACCTCAGAAAGTGAAAATTTCATGCCATGGGACCTTTAAAAGCTGGTTCCTGTTTTAGTAATAAGGATTTAGATTTCGATGCAAGAATGGAAAAACCAAAGAAGAAACAAAACCCGCTTTGCCCTCAGTGACTGACTTCAAAATCTGGCTAATATCAGAGTTATAAGGTTATTTAAATTAAGTGTAAACTGCAAAATCTTCTGTTTTCTTTCTGATCATGGGCTTCCTGATTACTTGAAGTGTGCAACCCATTTAAGTAATGTCAAAGTTCAGATATTGATTAGATATTTTGGTGTGCATGTGAACAAGACCACTGTCCTGGAACTGGAGGCTCAACAGTTCAAAACTTGTCATTGTGTCTTTGGGCAAGACCACCAAACTTATATGAATGTTTGTGTGCGGCAGTGTGTAGCTCTGTAGAAACAGCATGACTTCCATCTAATATCTGAGTGTACCCAAGGCCTATTGCATTGTTATTGATCTACATTTACACAACCCACCCACATACAGGGAATCAAACTCGTGCCCGCCTTGCTGTGTGGTGACATTCCTAGCCACCGTGCCACCTATTACATAACTGATTCACCAAAATTGTTTTAGCAGTCATTTTTTAATCTAGTGAAAAGACAAATCACTCAACTACAAGCAAGGGGATCCTCAAGTTGACCAACACAATGAATTAGAGGTCGTTTTCACACCAGGAAAGTGCGATAGTTCACTTGCTTTGGTCCGGACCGAATTTAAAATATATATATATATATTTTGGTGCGGTTCGCTTTCACACTGCAGTTTTTCCCCAAGCGGACCAACGTCTATAAACAAAACCATGTGTGCTGAGGTCGCTCAGCCATTGGACAGAAATGAGCCGTGTCCAAACCCGGAAGAAGGAGAATCATGGTGTTACCTGCTGTTTTCAATCTAGCCTTAGCGATATGGTTTGCTCAGTTTTTACAGTTCGCACAAATGTTTGAGCAGCATCGTGAGGTTTACCCTATTTTACAATCAATTTCCAAACGACGAAGACACAGGGCAAGACGACTACGGAGGACAGCGCTCATGTGTGCGCATCAAGTTCTGACTCTTGCTCTTCACGCAAAGCGTAAGTAAGCCTCGTAAGTTTCGTTTCGTTTAATTTCATCAGTCTCAGTTTCCCATAATGCTCGACATAGGATGGGAGCTCGTTAAGTACAAAAAGCCAACTTGTGTCGGATTGAGTCCGGTCTGCATTCTCACCTCAAACGAACCGCACCAGAGTTCGAATGGAACCGTGCCGAGATCGAGCTTTTTAGGTGGTCTCGGTTCACTTTGCTCCAGATCGAGATTTTTGGTTTTTGTGTGAAGAATCCCTCAGTCGTCCAGGTAGAATCCATGATAAAAGGAGAAATTCAATTTGTCAACTGGACAGTTTATTTGGTCGAAAATGTTTCAAACGATCAGCACTCTAACCAGAACTGACGAAGCACCTCGGATGAGTTGCGAAACGTTTTCGACCAAATAAACTTTGTCCAGTTGACAAATTGAATTTCTCCTTTTATCATTTTTGGTTTTTATTCACACCAGCCTAAAAGGTCCGAATCAAAGGAGCAAACGAACTCTGATTCATTTTAAACTAACCAAACAAGGCAGGTGTGAAAACGACCAGTCTAAGTTCGCCCTCAGTGTTGGAATGTACAAAACCATGTTACAGGTGAATGCTGGAAATAAGCACTGTGTTTTCTTGAATACCAACTCTTTCCTTCATTTGACACAAAATTTTAGAGAGACCATTCATCTGTATTCACTGTAGAAATAGTCAGTACTCTACGCTTTTCAAAACACAGCTATTCTCCATTATATGATTTTCTTTCTTTCAGAATCAGAGTTAGCTTTCAGCGAATATGGAAGTGAGGTATTTGCTCGCAAACTGATGTGAACTCTCTGCTCTTGGTGAGGTTTTCGCTGCTGCAGGCCTGATCACTGATAAGAACCGGCTTCCACTGGCTCATTACACTGTGGTCCAAGGTGAGGTCCAGACTCTACACTGGACATGACGGTAAAACTCTGTGAACTGGGAGAAATTAACTGGGTTAACTTCTTTTCTTACTTGGACTGAAAAAAATATTTAAATACATTCAAATATTAGTAAAAAGGATTTCAATAAATGAGAATATGCTGTCGTCAATGGTTTAAATCAATTAAAATATTAAAAGGAAACTCAGAAACCACTACTATTAAATGATAAATGGCCACATTTTTATATAGCACTTTTCCACCTTCAAAGCCAACTTGCACACACACTTACACCAAGACTCTAGAGACGAGATGTCCAGCCAGTGATGTTTATAATCTCAAGAGCGGGATTCGAACCAGCAAACTGAGCTACTGTCGCTCACAACTTAAAGGGATAGTACTTTTTTTATTTATTTATGTTAATCTGTATGGGTTCCCTTCTAACAGTGCCGTGCATTAACACTGGCTTACCTAACGTGGGAAATCCCAGGCTGCTTTCGTTCGTTCCGATCTGAAAGACGGCCTGGCAACTATGGCTAGCGAGCTCTCCCGATTCTGGGAGCCAATCAGAGAGCGGGGAGGGGTGGCAAGACGGTGATGCGTCCTACGTGACAAACGGAAGCTTGTAGTTTGAACTGACAACTGACATGATTGGTTCTGGGCTACGTATACACCAAATGATAGACATCCGTAATGCCCAATAAACGGCCGTTGGCGATCGTAAACCACACCTCCACCACGAGATATTTCAAAGGTGGCTCCCAGACCATATCTCACTTGTGATATGGTGAGGTGTAAACCAGACAATGGCTTACCTCTGACTGTCTCGTCTCAGCACGGTTCTGCTCGGGTTCTGGAGCTCACGTAAGTAGGACAGTTAATAAAGCTTGTTTTTCTTCGCAAAACAACATTTGTCCTAAAAGTGATGTATATTTCCGTCACAAACAGTTGTTCGAAAAAATCCAGCAGCCTAATTTGCATTCGCATATTTTCTCTAGATTCGTATCACTCCGCCCACGTTAGCTCTATTAGCCTGTTCACTTGTAAGCGGATGTTTACAGCAGATGCGGTACGGCATAAGCGGATGTTTACAAGTGAGCAGGCTAGGCTAGGCTAGGCTACGCGCGCAGTGATACAACTCCGAGAGAAAAGAGCACCATGTGAATTAGGGAAAATAGGCTGCTGGATTTTTTCGGACAACTGTTTGTGACGGAAATATATATCACTTTTTGGACAAATGTTTTGCGAAGAAAAACAAGCTTTATTAACTGTCCCCGCGAACTTACCGGACCTGCTTACGTGAGCTCCAGAACCCGAGCAGAACCGGGCTGAGACGAGACTGTCAGAGGTAAGTCAGTGTTACCGCACAACACTGTTAGAAGGAAACCCATACAGATTAAAGGGATAATGTGTTTTTTTTTATGTTAATCTGTATGGGTTTCCTTCTAAAAGTTAAGGTGAACAGGCTGATAGAGTTAACATGGGCGTAGTGATACGAGTGGAGAGACAATACGCGAATGCGAAATACGCTGCTGGATGTTTCGTGGACAACTGAGAGTGTCAGAGGTAAGCCGGTGTCAACACACGTAACTTTTAGAAGGAAACCCATACAGATTAACTCTTTCACTGCCAGCCTGTTTTCAAAATCTAAGCCTGTAGAGTGCCAGAGATTCAGAGAATTTTCACTGATTTTACAAGACTCACAGAATACTGAGTTCTTTGACTATATAAACATGGCACACATCAAAATAAAGCCTAGACTCTCTTCTTTCACCTGGAAAAAAAAATATGTTTCTAACCTTTTCGGTTCTCAAATAACTGATAGTAGAACATAGGGAAGTTTCAGCAAAAACACTGGTTTTTGAGCAAGAAATGGAGAAAACGAGCGTTGAGTTCAGAGAAGGATTTCGAGCAGATCAGTGACTTTGACATCAATATTTATTGATTTAGTGACACCTCAAACATCTAAAATAACAGAGAAAGAGATTTTTGATGACAAAGTACATTTTTTATTTACAAATATAAGAATATAAGGCTCTGTGAATAGTGCCAAGAGATGTTTACAGGATATAATAATATCTTTTCATATAAAACAGAACTTTGTTGAGGCTTTGTCTGAGGCCCAGAGTACAGACCCATAATAAAAACTAATACACACACACACACACACACACACACCTACACACACACACACACACACACACACACATATATATATATGTACATACACACAAGCCCATGCATAAACCTTTACACACACACACAGCTACACACGCACGCGCGCACGCACGCACACGTGCACGCACGCACGCACACACACACACACACACACACACACAACTTCATTCATTACAATTACCATACAGCACCATTACTGCTCCAAGTCAGTAAACTTCTTCTTTGGAGCTGTCGTAGTTCTGAGGAGACTCCCTGGTCCGTGCAGCGCACACAGGACACGCCCCCTCCTCGGGCACAGTAGATCTCTGCTCAGACCTCGCTGCTTGATCCGGCTTGTCTCTGCGATCCTCTGATCCAGGATCCTGGGTCCCAAGAGCGATCTGATCGCTCCATAGGCGCTGATCAACAGTTATCTGCTTTTCCGGGTTCGCTGGCCTCGCCATCTTACACACATCTATACACACACTGCACTCCTCCTTTCTTCCCCGGCTCTGATCGGCAAATAATGATACAAGATCGCCATCTACAGGTTGAGAGATGTGAATTACACCTCAAAAGTTGCTCCAGGCCGTAACCTAGCAACCCCCGCTGAAAAACGTGTTGAACGTCTATAGACGTTCTGGCAATCAACGGTTGGGTTCGCCCGAACGTCTATAGACGTCTCCGGCAGCCAATGAGTTAATGTAAAAAAAAACACACTATCCCTTTAAAGGGACAGTGTGTAAGATTTTTACCCGTTTTACCCGTTAATTACTGAAATTGAAGATACCCATTCAAAAATACATTGTTTTCCAAGCCTTTTCACTTCCATCATGAAATCAAAGTATTCTTTTGGACTTAGATATAATCACATAAAAGGGGGATCTTCCCCATGCAGAGGCAGCCATTTTGAATACGAGAGCCGCAGGAGGACATTTGGGCTCCGCCTTCGGCAAGGCTCGTGGTTTTGGGTAAACCACACAAGCATGCTGCCGGATCAGACGTCGTAATGGATCTAACACGTGTTTTGGACTAAATTGTTTTACTGGATTTTATTTGCTGGATCCTTACGGACAAATTGAGAGCAAGTTTATGGTGAAATACAGAGTTTGACCTGTGCAAAGCATTCTAAGGTAAGCTAACCTCGTTTTGTGCTTTTCCGTATAAAAGCCCCATGTGCTCGGGGAGTGATTGTTGTGCAGGGAAATGAATTGCATAGTCAAAAAGAGGAGACTGTAAGGTTTCATTTGATGTGTAGAGTGTCATGGTACATGAATGTGTGTTTTCATGAAAAAAAAAAAAAAAAAAACGGGACCGCGTTTTATTTATACAGTAGCGGCGCGCGGCTCCTGCGCGGGTGACCCTCGAGGTCTGCCATAGCTAAAACAGAAAAGTGCAATAGCACCATCCACCTATGCGCCACGAATTCTACACACTGGGGCTTTAACATAAAAAAACAAACAAACAAAAAAAAACGCACTATCCCTTTAAGACCACTTTCAATCGTAACAAAGGTAGGATATGTGTATTTTTGTATCAAATACATTTTTTGCACATGAACCACAGATGTATCTGATGCCTACATTTCTGTTACATTCCAAGTAATTCAGAAAATCCATAAACTAATAAGATGATTGAACAATGATGTAATACAGACCACTGCATTTTTTTTTCTGAAATCAGCATCTCTACATGTGTTACAGCCATTCCATTCCAGCGTCTGTTGAATTCCAACACAAACACAAAGCTGAGCTACTTCAGTTCTTGCACCAGGAGTGGAATAAAGTCACCCAAGAACAATGTGAAAGACTTGTGGAGAGCATGCCAAGACGCATGAAAGCTGCGATTAAAAATAAGGGTTATTGCGAAGGGTTATTTGTGAACTCTTCTTAAGAGTAAACATTACTATTATGTTGTTTTAAAATGAATTTGATCTTGTTTTTTTTGCATTGTTTGAAGTCTGAAAACATGGATCTTTTTTGTTATTTTGACCATTTGTCATTTTCTGCAAATAAATGCTCTAAACGATAATATTTTTATTTGGAATTTGGAGGAAATGTTGTCAGTAGTTTATAGACTCAAACAAAAATGTTCCTTTTGCCCAAACACAGACCTATAAGTAGTAAAATCAGAAGTGGTATATTATTTTTATTTTCCATTCTTTATCAAATTTTAAATACTGCCAAATACAAATCTTACTGTTCATTTAAATGGGGAAAAAAACATTCAGGGGCCACAACAGCTTTAAATTATGTTGTAGAATTAGCTCTTTCTATGTGGGTAATGCATTCATGCTAATAGCCTGTGCGTTTTTCACAGCTGGGTGCGTGTCTGCAGAATAACAAGGAAAAAATGACTCCCAAAAACAAACATTTATATTTAGCTGAGGGGAAAAAGAAGTTAATTAGACACTATTTAGACTGATTTGCATTGCAGCCTTGGTTTCACCGCTCATTGGGAGACTTATCATTTACCATCCTCCATTTGATTGCTAACCCGGGCTGTGCTTTCTTTTTCGTATCTAAATATTAATAGTCTCCATTACAGCAAAATGACTTCTATCTCCGTGGGGGGATTAGTTTTTAATCAATGTATTAAATATGACTTTCTATTCCTGCAGATGGGTTCATGGCAGGGGCTCAGTTGGTTGTGCTGTGTTCACAAAACCACACTCCAATCCAGTTTCCACTTTCACAAAGGTCAGAGTGAGAGAAGATCGTGGGCGTATAGATGATGATGACACTTTAGCTGAACAAGATTTGTACCGTAAATGGTTTACGTGCACATAAATAAAATCATAATGTTACTTTTTTGAGGTTTTAAATGTGCTGTTTTGTTATTTCGTTATTGAAAACATGCCTGGAGTTCATTTGTGCTTGCTTTATTAGTCGAATGTAGTCTTCTCTGAGCTCTCGGTAACTCTTGGTTTGTATTTGACAGGATTTTTTGCATAAAACTCCATGCAGACTTTGACATTTTTAAGTTCATAAATCATCACCGGACTCATTCTGCAGTCAAATTTTGTTCACAACAAACAAATGGCTCTATTTATATACAAATCACGTTGCTTAATGACTTCCCATTGGTGTTGTGATCAATCCGTTGAATGCCATAAACGTGTGCGTTCATTAAAATGGTAAATGGTCAGCGCTTCACCTTCAAGCCACTCAAAGCGCTTTACATCAAGAAGCCACTCACCCAGTCATACACCAGCGTACGCAGACACCGAGGGCGAGATAGGTTAAGTGTTTTGGCCAAGGATACAGCAACAGCATTTCTCTGTGGAACCTCCAACCAATGGTGTTTATGTCAAGAGCCAACCTTCAGATCAGTGGACAAACACTCCACCAACTGAGCTACTGTCTTTGATGTTTTCTCATAAACCTCAAATCATAAATTAAATGTTATATCCAGATCATTACGCTTAAGTGAAATTAGTAGTAGATTCACTTAAAGCTTTGGTAAAAGGAGAAATTCAATTTGTCAACTGGACAAAGTTTATTTGGTCGAAAACGTTTCGCAGCTCATCCAAGCTGCTTCGTCAGTTCTGGTTAGAGTGCTGATGGACACTGCTTATATCTAGCTGCGAAACGTCTTCGACCAAATAAACTTTGTCCAGTTGACAAATTGAATTTCTCCTTTTACCGTGGATTCTACTTAGACGACTGAGGGATTCTTCACACACTTAAAGCTTTGTATTTCTCTTACTGTCTTTCTTTTTTTACTATTTTCCTTTGACCCTTCTATGTTCTTCCACTTTAGTTAAACAGGACTAAACCGGGACTAAACCAAGGACTAAGGGGCCGTTTAGACGAGGACGATTGCGACTGAAAACGACAAAATATTCTATCGGAAGTGTCGTTTACACGGCGGCGGCGCCGTCGGGCTCTGAAACCGCAAAAATCTGAAGACTCTTTCCAGAGTGTGGAGTTTTGAAGACGGCCCGGGTCGCGTCTCCGTCTAAACGGCAAGAAGCGCAAAACATGTTCACGCCGCATACAGCTGACTGGATGCGCCAAGCCGGTAAAAACAATAACAATACGTCGCAGGTGACAGAGGCGAGTTTGGACAAGACCGGGCAGAACCAGTCAGCGGTGGGATAATCTTGAGAATGGATTAGTTGCTGACAGTGCTTGGGTGGAAAACTTCAGAATGACTAAACAAGCTCTTGTTGGCACTTCTGGGCAGTTCTGCGCACTTCTGTGCTGGCATATTGTGAACTAAAGTCATAACTGATGCTGGGTTAGCGTTGGCTCTTAGGGCATTATTCTGCGCAGTTATCTGGCATATTGTGGAAACACACACGCGCACGCGCTCGCAACACACACACACACACAGCTCTGATAAAACCACAGGCATATTGCCATACTTTCCTCTGTCCGAGCACCACCAAGTGCACTTGTCTGTGTTCTGTGTTTCTCATAGTGCTTTAGCACTTTAGCAGTTTAAGTTGCGTTACCACCGACTACCAAGGTGCTCTTCTTGTGCATTTTATGCTGTGTGGCTCTGTGCTGGTTGACATGACTGAGATACGCATTACGTGCCTGTCCGTGTATAATGTAGCCTATAGGCTATGCATTATGTTCGACCAAACATTTCGGTGATACCCTCTTGCGATTGTGGCCCCCCCTAGTTCAAATGCGTTCCGCAGTCTATGCTCTTGTTGTATTAAGCGAAGAGCTCCGACCCTACATCGAGGGCGAAACAACCGTGATGAGAGCCCCTGTGGTGTCCTGAAAAAGGGAGCTCTGACATTATATTAGCGGCCTGGCATGCATATTCAATCGAATTCGCCCACTTTTGCGTCTTTGTATAAACAAACATTTCCTGTTGAGAACGCTCGTCTAAACGATTAAAGACGAGACGCCACTTTTGCGTCTTCTGTTTTGATCGTCGCCGTATAAACGTAGCCTAAAACAGGACTAAACCAGGACTAAACCAAGAATAAACCAGGACTAAACCAAGGACTAAAACAGGACTAAAACTGGACTAAACGAGGACTAATCCAGGACTAAACCAAGGACTAAAACAGGACTAAAACTGGACTAAACCAAGACTAAACCAGGACTAAACCAGGACGAAACCAAGGACTAAAACAGGACTAAAACAGGACTAAACCAAGACTAAACGAGGACTAAACCAGGACGAAACCAAGGACTAAAACAGGACTAAAAGAGCACTAAACCAGGACTAAACCAAAACTAAACCAGGACTAATCCAGGACTAAACCAAGGACTAGAACAGGACTAAAAGTGGACTAAACCAAGACTAAGCCAAGGCCTAAAACAGAACTAAAACTGGACTAAACCAAGACTAAACCGGGACTAAAACAGGACTAAACTAGTAACAGTACCTTCTAATTCTGACCCAGAAGGTCTGGACTTAGAGAACTTCATGAGCTGTTTTCAGAATTTTCCAAAATCCAGTGTGCATGCATTGAAATGTCCACAAATTCTTCAAATGTTCTCAGATTTCCATGTGTAAGGCATCGTTGGAAAGCTTAGAATCTACACTTTAAGAATCTGTAAATAACTCAAAACGCCTCCGGGACGACTTGTGACTGTTTTTTCCGTGGCCTGGCACGTATTATTGAAGCGGCGGCACTCATATGTGAATAAAATGCTTTGCTGCTCTGTGGCCTTGGGCAAACCGTAACAGTAAATGGTCTGGTTAATGAAGACCTGCTACTTCACAAGGCCTTATTCTCATCATTCTGCCTTCGTCAAAGCTATCAAAGAAAGAGAATATAATATGTCTGCGTGTTCATGTCTTTGTAAACAGAAGCTAAATAGAATTGTATATCATTTCTATACAATGTCGTGGCCACCATTCTTTCCATGCTTTAGAGTCCAAGAGCAACAAGGCCTCACTAATGGCTCCAAGAATAGTACTGAAAAGTACTGAAAAGCAGACCTTACATGACCTCCTACCTGTATACCCTGCAATGGCTCTTATTGTAAGATAGAGGCATTGTATATGTCCTTAGGATTCCTCAAATGCATACCATTGTGTCCTTGGGCTAGACACTCCACCTGCCTCGCTCTCAGTGTCCAGGAAATGGATGTTCTCCAGCTCAAACCTAATATAAGTTGTTGTTTTTTTCCATATCTGCTCCTTTCTAATCAAGGGAATGGCTTCTGCTACTGTGCATTTTCATGGAACAAATAAAAAATGAGGTAAAATGAAATGAACCTCGTCTCTCTCTACACAAAATGCCATTGTATCCCCGGGCAAGACACTCCACCAAACCTGGCTATATGATATGTTTAAGTGTCCATAAAATGTATTAACATTGTGCAGACATGGAGAGCCCGAGTGTTTGCGTATACAGTTCTATGTTTTTCTTCTTTTGTATTAGTGATGTCATGTCATGTCTGTATGTTATGTTAAAGCTCCTGATCAAATTTCTCCACAAAATAGACAAAAACCTGAAAGTGTGACAGTGTGTAGTGCTGAAAAGACAGATCAAATAATAATTTTGAGTTTTATTATTGATCTGCAGTCTACATGCATATCCTCGACATTCATAACAAACAATTTCCCTTGTGGATCAATAAAGTTTGTCTAAGTCTAAGGGCCTGTTTACACGAGAACGCTTACGGGTAAAAACGACAAAATATTTTATCGGAAGTGCCTTTCGTTTAGACGGTGACGGCGTTTTGGGGGCTTAAAAACGCAAAAAACTGAAACCGCCCTCCAAAGTGGAAAACTTGAATATACTCCGCCGTAGCGTTTTCGTCAACGCTGCCCAACACGCAAAACTCTGGTCAAATCTGCTGACGTCACGTGCGCATTTACGTAAGATTCTACGCATGTGTGCGGACATAGTGATAATGTATCACAGCACCACCTAGCCGCCTGGCATGCAATCGAATTCCACACACTTTTGCGTCACCGTATGCACGCAGATTTCCTCCCAAAAACGCTCGTCTAAACGTGGAATAAAAAGTGAAGCCGCGACGCCACTTTTGCGTCTTCTGTTCAGACCGTCGTCATATAAACGTAGCCATACTTGGCCTGGAAGAGGTTTGGAAATGTTGTTCCTTTGACTCCAATATTCCAGAGTAATACAACTTATCCATCACCATGGAGAATCATCTAAAGTGTGGTTTAAAGGAGAATTAACGTTTTTTTTTTTTACAATCTGAGCCTTATTTCGGTAATAAAACAAGTTGTTTTACTCACCCATAGCACTTTGGTGTCATATGGAGCACTTCCAGAGATGTTTTAGTTTAGCGATATCCGTAACATGAGTTCTCGGGGCAACATGTTTGCGGTCTCCAAATAACACAAACTTTAGCACTTTTCAAATCATAGAAGCTCAATGTCTTAGTCTACGCTTTCGTTTTAGTCAAAAGTGGCCTGTAATCCAAGATTTATCAATAATTTCGAGTAGATGAGGACGCCAGTGCGCATGTGCGGAGTCACAGCTTATTTCACTCTCAGCTTTCGGGACCCAAACATGAAACACAAAGCTGTAAATTATGGATAAATCTCAGAATACAGGCCACTTTTGACTCAAACGAAAGTGTAGAGTAAGACATTGAGCTTATATGATTTGAAAAGTGCTAAAGTTTGTGTTATTTGGAGACTGCTCGAGAATTCGCGTTACGGAGATCGCTAATCTAAAACATTTCCGGAAGTGCTCCATATGACACCAAAGTGCTATGGGTGAGTAAAACAACTTGTTTTATTACCGAAATAAGGCTCAGATTGTAAAAAAACGTTAATTCTCCTTTAACTTACCATTTCTCTGAAATCATGCAGATGACGTGCTACCTCCAGACTTTTTTAAATTGTTAATTATCAAATCGATACTGTGATATCATGGAAAGAAAATGAATATCTAAACTGAATACTTGATGTTTGATTTGGGGGTTTTGCTATATTTTATTTTACCCTATGTGGCCTTTATTGCATAACAAGTAATATAGTCCAAACTATGGTCTATAACTTTATTACGTTCAGTTGTATTTAATGCCCAGACATCTAGTTTTAACACATTCTTTACCCCTCATCAGTCTGTTAAATGTCTATCTAAGCAGTGGTAGATTCATCAATCAATCACATCTCTTACAAAACCTGAAAAGAAAACGTTATAATTGCTCCAAAGAAACCAGTGTCTCTTTGCAATCCTCCTGCCATTCTTCTGGATTTCCCATTGTAGCCACATTAGATTTTCACAGAATGTTTCTTGAGGGCAAACAACATTTAATCTGAGTCTACGTGTTAAATCAAGAGTACAGTCACAGTTTGGGCTGCTGCCAGAGAAGAGCTTTCAGGCTAATCTCTGCTCCTGTTTGCTCCCCCAAAGAGTTTCCTTCTTCTTCTTGTGGTATTCCTGTAAACAATATTTTATTCTATTCTTTTTTCTTCCAATTCAGCTTTTATTTTTGCTAACTTCACCTGAAAAAAAACAAAACTTGCCCTACTTATTTTTTCCTCCATGGACACGTCATTGCGTCATCCCTTGTAATGTTTCAAGGTATGGCATTAATATCTCGTAATTTAACCAATTCCGAGTGCTTTTATTTTATTTTATTTTATTCATATTTTTCGCTAACGGCAACTGAAGGAACCAAACCTGACCTACTTCTTTTTTTTTTTCGCCATAGAGACATCATCGCTTTTCCTGGAACGTTTCAAGGTATGGCATTAAACTTATAATATCTCATAATTTAACCAATTCCGAGTGCTTTTATTTTATTTTATTCATATTTTTCGCTAACGGCAATTGAAGGAACAAAACCTGACCTACTTCTTTTTTTTTTCGCCATGGACATGTCATTGGTTTTTGCTGGAACGTTTCAAGGTATGGCATTAAACTTGTACATCGTGTATTCATCCTATTTTATGTGTATTTAATGCTTGAAAAACACGTATTCATACTGTGACCGTGATAATGATTGAATCCCAACTGTACAATGAATGCCGCTTCCATGTTTGGTCCAACTATAGCATATTTATCATCACAAAATGGATTTCTTTTCTCTTTCAAACTGCCTCCTCCTCTTTTTTTCCTACCGCTTGCTTACTAAACACTTGGATCCAATAGACAATAGGTTGACAGCCTTGTGCAGGTGGAATCAATAGCACCCAATTAGCCTGATGACACCCAACCAGCTCCAGCCATTGCTCAGTGCGTCAGCTACATCTACGCTGCACTCAGGGCGCTGTTGCGTGCAATCTGGTAACACGGCTAAGCTAGTCATTTTTATCTTATTGATTTTAACTGCAGCGAGTGAAGGAAAACACAGACGGAACACAACATGTTCCAGGCCACTGCCAAGAAGACTCCATTTTGGAGTAAAGTGAGTAGAGGTATGATTTTTTGTCATTTATTGTAGGACTAAACAGCTAAACCAGGACCAAACCAGGACCAAACATCTAAACCAGGACTAAACCAGGATCAAACCAGTACTAAACCAGGACCAAACCAGCACTAAACCAGGACCAAACATCTAAACCAGGATCAAACCAGTACTAAACCAGGACCAAACCAGCACTAAACCAGGACCAAACATCTAAACCAGGATCAAACCAGTACTAAACCAGGACCAAACCAGGATCAAACCAGCACTAAACCAGGACTAAACATCTAAGTCAGGACTAAACCAGGACTGAACCAGGACTAAACATCTAAACTAGGACTAAACATCTAAACCAGAACCAAACCAGGACCAAACATCTAAACCAGGACTAAACCAGGATCAAACCAGTACTAAACCAGGACCAAACCAGCACTAAACCAGGATTAAACATCTAAACGAGGATTAAACATCTAAACCAGGACTAAACATCTAAACCAGGACTAAACATCTAAACCAGGACCAAACCAGCACTAAACCAGGACCAAACATCTAAACCAGGATCAAACCAGTACTAAACCAGGACCAAACCAGGATCAAACCAGGACTAAACATCTAAACCAGGACTAAACATCTAAACCAGGACTAAACATCTAAGTCAGGACTAAACCAGGACTGAACCAGGACTAAACATCTAAACTAGGACTAAACATCTAAACCAGAACCAAACCAGGACCAAACATCTAAACCAGGACTAAACCAGGATCAAACCAGTACTAAACCAGGACCAAACCAGCACTAAACCAGGATTAAACATCTAAACGAGGATTAAACATCTAAACCAGGACTAAACATCTAAACCAGGACTAAACATCTAAACCAGGACCAAACCAGGACCAAACATCTAAACCAGGACTAAACCAGGACCAAACCAGCACTAAACCAGGACTAAACATCTAAACCAGGACCAAACCAGCACTAAACCAGGACCAAACATCTAAACCTGTACCAAACCAGGACCAAACCAGCACTAAACCAGGACTAAACATCTAAACCAGGACCAAACCAGCACTAAACATCTAAACCAGGACCAAACTAGCACTAAACCAGGACTAAACCAGGACCAAACATCTAAACCAGGACCAAACCAGGACCAAACCAGCACTAAACCAGGACTAAACATCTAAACCAGGACTAAACATCTAAATCAGCACTAAACCAGGACTAAACATCTAAATCAGCACTAAACCAGGACTAAACCAGGACTAAACATCTAAACCAGGACTAACCATCTAAACCAGCACTAAACCAGGACTAAACATCTAAACCAGGACTAAACATCTAAACCAGGACTAAACATCTAAACCAGGACTAAACCAGGACTAAACATCTAAATCAGCACTAAACCAGGACTAAACCAGGACTAAACATCTAAACCAGCACTAAAACAAGACCGAACCAGCACTAAACCAGGACTAAACATCTAAACCAGGACCAAACCAGCACTAAACATCTAAGCCAGGACTACTTTTTCTTTTTTTTTTCCTAGGTTTTAAATTGGGTTGGAAATTTGGAATGGAATATACTGTATGGAGAGCATGGCAGAACATCTTTAGCAGATGATATAAGGTTGAGTTAAGGTCTGTAGTATTGTCAATATTCACAATTTCCAGTTCCCATACGAAGGACAAGGCTGGGTGATCAATACCGATATCGATGGCTCAAGAGAAAATGATGTGAATGAGTTTCATTTCATTCCTTCTGACTGCGTTTTGGAATTCATAGATGCATTTAGTCTTTTTATAATTGTTCAGATCTAGACTATTCTACTGAATTGTATAATAAAAACAACAACAAGTCTCTAGTTTTGATACTACTTTTAGAAATGATTAGTATCTGAATATCCCTTTGGCCTTAGTCAAATCATGTTTTTTTCACACTTTAAGTAAAAGATTCCACAGGACACCCACTAAAATGTTACCAAATTTTGCAACACCATTTAAGGAAAAAAGGTTTTCCATTGCCCCTTTGTCAAATGGTTCAGAAGTTGCTGAATCAGGTCTCCAAAATGGGGAGAAAAAAAATGGTCTGCAGTCATTTGAATACTCAAGTCAATGTTTCCTTATGATGAAAAGCATCAGTTAAACATAAGGAATAAAATGATTTCTGCTTATTGCGCTTGTCTTGTCTTGAGCAGAAGTGAAGCCCGTCCTCATGAGATCTTGAACCTGGCTGAACTGCCCACGTCCTGGGACTGGAGGAACGTCGACGGGCTGATCTACGCAGCACCACGAGGAACCAGCACATCCCTCAGGTCTGTGGCTCCTGCTGGGCTCATGGAAGCACCGGCTCCATGGCAGGTCTTCACACAAGCGTACAGTGACGGAATGGGCGGTCTGGCATTTGGGCACATGCCAGAAGGCCCCGGCAATGCCCACCGTGGCTCCGAAACCACATTGCCTCGGCCCACCCGGTATTTGGTCGTTACGTGCCTCCATTGTCTTAAAAATCCCGCCCTATTGCTGTAATTGAAAGGACCCGTTCGGTATTATACCACTTACAGCTACATGTATATTACAGTGACGGTGGCACCGTGATGATGTGTTTAAGGTATTACATTATTGTTTTATTTTGCCGGGATATTTCTTCCTACGATGTTAAAAATGTGCAAAGTTTGAAATAAAACAAATGTATCTGTATTTTGTATTTGTTTGCGACAACCAGTGGTGAAAGTAAAGCAGTGCGCACTGGTATAAAATTCACAGCCGGTACGCAGCACTGCTAAGAGAATATGGTTAATGGTGGCCAAAACCCACATTTGAAAAAAAAAAAGTAAGGTGCGCTATTTAAGTAGAAAACACAAACAACCACACTATGCCATTGGAGAATAACTGAAAGCTACCTGAAACTCTCGTGCAGAGATATCTGCAGTCTGTTAAGCAAGGATTGTCAAAACTTATGACTGTAGCCGTGAAAGTCGCCTAAACCATTGCGAGGCGGTGCTGCGCACTGGTAGAAGATTTAAGGCCGGCGCGCTGCCTGCACCTGTAAGAGAGGGTTTATGCTGACTAAAAAAAAATGAAATAATTAAGTATATTAAAAAAGTTATTTATCTGTGAAAATGGTGTAAAACGTTAAAAAAAAAAAAAAAAAAAAAACCCGGGTAAAACAAGTGTTTTAAAAAAAAAAAAAAATAAAAAAAATAAAGTGATGCACTGGACATTATAGCACCTGTAAAAAATGAAAACTACTTTCACCACTGGCGACAACTGAAATAAAGCACTGCCTTATGGGAAATTTCCCAAGGCCGGCCACGACTCAAGCTCGCGCTACCACGACTTGACCAATGTCTATCCGAGTTGCAACCAAGAATTGACCAATCACGGCACTAGTTGCTACCAAGAATTGGTAGCGCTCGCATATGAAGTGGAAAACACTTTATACGGAAGACAATAGTAAAACTTTTCGAGGACGTTAGTACAACACAACATTTAATCAGAGTGTTAAGGTCCGTGTCTAGGGGTGACTGCAATGTTCTTAAAAGAAAGTCCGCTTTCTCTCAATCTGCCTTCTCCTATAAAGCCATCAAGGAATGGAACGGGCTTCCAGAAAATTTGAAGAACATGGCAGATTATCTCAGCTTTTCACGGGCTGTTAAAAACTGGCTTCTTGACCATCAGTCCTGCTCACACTAAAAATACCAGACAGGTATTTGGCCATCAGATGTTACCCTCGTGGGTACCATCTGATGGCCACTAGAATACCAAGATCATTAGTGTCATATTACTGTTTTGTTTACATTTATAATACCAATAAGGTACGGAGCTATCGGATGCTACCCTTGTGGGTAGCATCTGACAGCGACAACACTGTATTTATTCTGATATTTATTGCATTTTATATGTCTTGCACTTTAATATCTTGTAGTTTGCACTAGGTATCGAAATCTACTCTGAAATTTATTGCACTTTAAATGTCTCGCATTTTAATAACTTGTAGTTTGTACTAGGTATCGAAAATTGCACTATGTATTGAAAATTTTGCACGCCTGTATATTGTTTTTTGTATTGCACCTTTTATATGTAATTGTTTTTAATGTTTTTAATGTTTGTTAAGGACTACAGATGGAAATTAGCATTCTGCTAAATCTGGTGCAGCCATCTTTTTAATGTACCTGCACATTGTCCTTCAAATAAATAAGTAAATAAATAAATCACTTTCATGAGAAATAGAACGGTGAAGGTTGTGGTCGTGCGGTCAAGTTAGTCAAAGTAGAAGAGGAGACGGACGGACGGTCGGATACTTGGCATTATAGCTTAGTAAAATGAATCTAGGAGGAGGCACTAAACGACACAAGGGGGGGGCGATCGGGTTGCGGAGAAGAGCATTTATTAACGGCATGAAGGTAAGACTATTTTTAAATTATGGCTGGGTTGAGCATTGATTTCCATGATTTTAATGCATGGGGCTGACGTCTGCCGCTGTTACCTGATGTGCTTTGTGTGTGTAGCTCACTGTTTTGCTATTTTAGTCTGCGCGCTTCTGTGCTGACATGTTGTGGACTAAAGTCACGATTGATGGGTTAATCAGAGCGTAATGTATGGTATTGCGTGTGTCCATAAATGCTTAATGTAAAAATGCATGGCGTTGTCAGACCCCCCCCCCCAAAATGCAAGTGCAAAATGCCAGGGCTGTTTTTTTGTCCCAGTCCATCACCGCAAGCATAACATTATTCATAGTTTGATCAGTATTCCCTGGGGGTGTGAAGTGTAGGCACTCCTGTCTGATGCTCTGTTACACTTTAATCTGAGCTTTATTTTAACACAATCTGACCAGAAAGAACTAATTTAGCTGGAACTACAACATTTGATCTGATTTGTGCTGTTAAACAAGTCTTTCAAATATTATTTACAAGCATTGTCTAACAGTTTTTCAGTTAGTTACTCGCCTTTTTGTCGAAAATCAAACCGATAAACAGGACCACGAACGCTCGTATTGGTCACAAGCTCCTGGAAGTGTGTTGTTTAAATCCATTTTGTATTGTTTTCTTGACTTTTCCGACCGTTATAAAACTTTCTTGACAGTATTCGATAATGTGTGCATTGTGTCTCCATGGTAACTGCTGAAAATTCCACCATTAAGATGTACATCACCCCCAGCGTAATGTCGCTCCAAAGTATCAATTGATTGGAGCCATAAAGAGCCACCCACCACTAAATTTCCCCTCCCCACCATAGATTTTCCAAAAAATGTTTGAAACTTTCTGCTATGTGGTAACTGACCACAAGACCTAGAATTATATTTAAATGTAATCCTGAAGTTAGGAAAACATTTACCCAAATTTTCAGTTAAATGGGCTTTTGGGCTGAAAACAGCAGCACAGGGACATTAAACTATGGCTAACCTCCAGCTTGTCTTTGAACTCTTTATTTAATTTTTTGGGAAAGTTTATGGGATCGGGAAATTACTGTTGCCGTTGATCCATTTGAGGGTGATTTAGATCTCGTTTATGCAATAGTTTTAGTGAGTAATGAGCCTATTCCTGTGATTTGTCTCACTACATTAAGAAAATCCAAATAAGAAATCTTGCTAAATCTATTTGCAGTGCACCTCAGACCAGTATTATATTGTATATTCTTTTGGTTCAGTTCTTTTGACCTGAAGTGTATTGAGAATGTGATCTGGAACAGCATTTCGACCTTTAGTCCCGTCATCACGCCGCTCTAAAGGCTGCTTTATAATTGGCACCAAGACCCGCGCAGCTGAGAACTGACCTCTTGGTGCAGACCTGAACCATACACAATATAACCAACAATAGAGAATCAGTCTAGACTTATAGACCGACATTGCTGTACCAACCTTTCACAGTTCTGAGCTGTTTTTAATCAGTTAGTGTAGTCTATAGCCGGAAATTTGACGAGTAGTAACTTATCAGCCGAGGTACACGTACGCAAACACCGCCAGCCCTCTGCTTGGACGTCAGGTGCAGCATATCCGCATAGATTTGACGCGGGACCATAAACCAGCCTTTTCCTAATCTGAAAACACCCTTTATTATATATAATAATTATAGGGTATATGGAGTTATTTAGTCCTGGCTTATTTCTTTGTAAAATCCTGCCAGCTGCACATAGAGATCTTTTTAATATTAGAAATACTGTGACCAGTTTCCCTTATAAATCAGTGAAGCCGAAGTATAAACATTAAAACTGCATCTGATGATAAAGTACCCCTTTCATAACATGCATTTTTCAACACAGCCGATCCATTTTGAACTTATTTAATAATCGCTAAAAGCCAAACATTAAAGGGCCTGGGTCATTCCAGAATTGGAGGACATTTTGGCTTTAAAATTCTTGAAAAATAAACCTGGACTAGACCTGGACTAGACCTGGACTAGACCAGGACTAGACCAGGACTAGACCAGGTGGATTAAAGCAGCGAGGAGGGGACTGCACGCAGTCTGAGCGCATGAACGAGACCCATGCAAGAGCCGTGGGCTCCTCCTGGTTTAGTCCAGGTTTAGTCCTGGTTTAGTCCAGACCACTGCGGCTCCTCTAGACCTGGTCAGGTCTAGAGGAGGTCTAGACCACCGCGGCTCTTGCATGGGTCTCGTTCATGCGCTCAGACTCCCCTCCTTGCTGCTTTAATCCACCTGGTCTAGTCCTGGTTTAGTCCTGGTTTAGTCCTGGTCCAGTCCTGGTTTAGTCCAGGTCTAGACCTGCTGGCAGCCCCGTGCCAGGTCATGCTGCGCTATCACACACGTGTCAGAGCGCAGTCACTTTATCTCAGGAATAGAAGCTGTTTAGCTGTTACTGCTAATCAAGAGGAAAAACTTATTTATGCAAATAAGTAAAGGAAAAAAATAATTGTCTTATGCAACCCTGTTATGCAAATGATCAGAATGAGGCAGAGTGAGACATTCAATCAAGGCTAACGATGTTATAAAAATATGAAAAATAGAGAAGATAAACCTTTGCTCTGCCCATTCTTTTGGAAAACTGTCAAGTCCAGGGGATCATGTGGTTCACTGTTAATCAATCAATCATGTGGTTCTGCTTTCTTCTTCTACCAGGCTAAAAATGTTCTGGTAACAGGGTTGGGGCAGGTTGTGGGACACATGTTCCATGAATAATAATTATCTGAAATATTATGTCTATTAAAACAAATGTTCCCACAGTTACAAGAGATGGCAATGAAACAAATAATACAAAAAACAAGAAATTTCAATTCAATTTTAACTGGTTTATTTGAGATTCAATTTGGTAATTAGAGGGGTGGGACAAGAGGAAAATGGCATTTTGGGGGTACTCCATATTTATTTGGTATTAAACGATTTTCAAGCATTCTTTTCTCAGTTTTTTTTTAGATTTGCTCTCAGGACAAGTAAATTCACTCAAACTGTTTTAGTATTTTGTATGTGGATTATTTAATATTTGATGGGTGGGACGTAAAATGTTCAATTCTGGAATGACCCGCCTATATTACGCTATTGTCTGCCGTTATGATGTTTCCTCCTCAAAACGTACCTGGAGTTGTTCTTTTGTTTCATTCACACATGTTTAACACACACATCCTGCATGTTTAGACTGAAAATACTCTGTTCCAGCTTATGATATGTAGTAATACAGGAAGTGCTCCACTGTGTTTTTATACTCCATACACCTTCACTAGAATCATTTGGATAATTTCAGCCCTGGAATTGCAAATCTCTTCTGAATTAAGGGTAAAAGGAGCTGTTAATTTGAACATTACCACTTCAGGCCAAGGTGAAATGGAGTTTTGAGCTGATGAACTAAAACATGTTTGAAGGAAAACGCAACTCCAGGTATGTTTTTGAGGAGGTAACAGCATTCCAACATGTCTTAAAGTTCACAAGAGTCAGTTCTGTTTAATATAGGACCTTTTTTAAAATGGTCTGTCAAGCTCAGAACTAAACACAATGTAAATGAATATCTGGGTCATCCAACTCTGGAAATAGTTTGTGTAGTGAGCCAATTGCCCAATTCCACTAACACTAATGAATTTGGAGTGTGCCCATTTGGATCGCTGGTGCTGCTTGAGGAATGAGTGCGAGTGTTTTACCCAGAATAGTATATGCAAATGAAAGCTTCGGACTAACCACCAGATGGGCCTCCCTGACATCTCATCATTAAAAAACTAGTTCTGTGGAAATGGATGACGCTCTGTGACACTTTTATTTTCTGTATTTTCTATGTAGATTGCGTCAATATTAAGAAGAAAGGAGCGTGGTACCATCTACGTACCTGTCAGTTCGGCACGTGATTGACTGTGCAGGCACTGGCACCCGTCAGGGGACCACGTCAGAGTTTGGGAATCAGCAAACATGGAATACCAGATGAGCCGTGCAACAACTCCAAGGCCATTGATCAAGGTATGGCAGAAACGAATGGTTGGAAATTAAGTTGATGACGAATTAGTGGTGGGTTGTCTCATGTTAATTACTATATCGACTTCATTTATCCTCCTCAGACCCGAAAAAAAAAAAATCTAAATTATTATTTTAATTTTCTATTTGGAAGTAAATGAACACCTTAGCATTTACAGTTTAATTTTTCTGTATAATGTTGTAACATGTCCTCTGTAATAGTGTTAAGTCGTTAGCTTCACATGGATTTAACAAAAACATTTTTTGATTACCAACATCTCTGACAAGCTTCTAAAGTCGCCTCAAAGTTTTTAGACTCCCTTTTCATTTATTTATTCTTATTTATGTATTAGTATTTATTTTTATTTTTATTTATTTATTCATTCATTCATTTTCTTCCGCTTTTCCATTTTCTGGGTCGCGGGGGCAGCAGTCCAAGTAGTGTTCTGCTGCCCAGAACACAATGCACCAGCCCCATGAATCCTTCCGCGGGTGGTGGGTCCACAGGAGGACGGCTCACGTCACAACGGGCCTTGATGTATCTTCTGCCATGGAGGCTACCAGTGTCCGCAGACACTGGGGGCGAGGTGGGGTTAAGTGTCTTGCCCAAGGACACAACGGCAACGCTCATCTGTGGGAGCTGGGATCACATGCGGTCAACCGTCAAGAGCGGGATTCGAACCGCCAACCCCTGGATCACGAGGCATATGCTCTACCAACTGAGCTACTGCCGCACCCTTTTTTTAAATTTAATTTTTTATTTTTTTATTTATTACTTTGTTTTATTATTAATAATAATATTTTTTTTTGTTTTTTTTTTGTTTTTTGTTTTAATCATAGTGCAGCCATAAACTAGACTCTACCTCAAAACTTATAAGATAAACTTGTTCACTCAGTGTCCACTATAAAGGACACAAATGAATGGGCGGGTCTCAGGAGGATATGAAAGCTGTAATGATACATTTTTGGGCTCAATATTTATCATGTGCACATTTTCTTTGCAATAATGGGGATTTTTGTTTTTAGATAATCATCACTGTGGTGTTACCCTTCAGGGCAGGTCAGAATTAGAAAGTACTTTGTTAAAATGGAAATATTTATAACAAAAAGCCCATATAATCATTCAATAATTCAGTAATACACAGAATATGTCAAGTCAAAGTCATCTGTATTGTCAATTTAATACAATATGAAATCTATTATACAATGTAAAATGAAAAAGATGAAAGTAAAAAATACAGTATATAGGTAAATATAGTATAGGACAGCACACACATGCCGTTTTCTGTTCACGTTAATCGCCCATTGCAAATTAATTACACAAGCCCCATGCTTTCAGCTAAATCTCCCTTTCATGCAGAAAGAATATGACCCCACGAAAGCTGAGATTATTCGCATATCTGCAGTCTTTCGGCAGCTAAAGAATCCGCTCGCATTCTCTACATGAGCTCCGGAGAAAGGGACGTGGAGAGTTTTCCTTCCTTCTTACGTAGCATTTAAGTCAAAGTTACGGATTTTCTCAATTTCACCGTCCTTATCCTCTTGAAATGCAGCAAGGTTGTCATAGGTTGATACAGTAGCCTACATAGAAGTTATTTAACCTCAGATCAAATTTTTACTGTGTTACAACTAAAAACAAAAATCCCCTCATCATTGCAAAGAAAATGTGCACATGATAAATATTGAGCCCAAAAATGTATCATTACAGCTTTCATATCCTCCTGAGACCATTCATTTGTGTCCTTTATAGTGGACACTGAGTTAACAAGTATATTTCCATTTTAACAAAGTACTTTCTAATTCTGACCAGCCCTGAAGGCTAACAACACAGTGATGATTATCTGCAGGATGAGGGCTTGTCTTAAAATGGAGTTGGAGAATCTTTAACACGGCTTTTCTCAGCTTTGTGTTTTATGTGCTTTCAAATGGCCACAAATTCTTCAAATGTTCTCAGATTTCCATGTATCATTGGAAAGCTTAGAATCTAAACCAGGGGTCGGCAACCCACGGCTCCGGAGCCACATGCGGCTCTTTGATCCCTCTGATGTGGCTCAGTACAGCGGTCCCTCGTTTATCACGGGGGTTACGTTCTAAAAATAACCCACGACAAGCGAAATCTGCGAAGTCGTCAGCTTTATATTTTACAATTATTCTCCATGTTTTAAGGCTGTAAACGCCTCACCACACACATTCTACACTTTTCTCAGACTGGAATTAACGTTTTCTCACATTTCTCTCTTGTTTAAACACTCAAACTTTTGTAGATTTTCAACAAAAAAGCACAGTATTATAGAACAAAACCAAAGTGTATTTCGTGTGTATTTCACAGTTCTTATGACCGCTTCGCTGTGGCGGGTTTTGTCGGGGAGAAAATTTGCAAACATACAGCACTTCAGAGTCACACTGCGATCCAACATTTATATAAATCTGGCAAACTGAACACATTGTGTACAGGAGACACGGAGGAGAATGACTGACGAATCAGCAAAGGTCTACAGTCCCTTAGCCAATCAGGACGCAGAAATGTGCGTTGATACACTATTTAAAAAATTGGAATGAAAAAAATCTGCGAAACAGCGAGGCCACGAAAAGTGAACCACGATATAGCGAGGGACCACTGTATTTAATTAAAATGTATTTTATTTTAGTTGATTCATTTTCAAAATGTAATTCTATGGCACAAAGGCAAAAAAAAGCCGTTATATGCAGTGTTTCATTTTAAATTTCAAAAGGGTTTTTGTGGCTCCCAGTGTTTTCTTTACTGTGTGAAATGGGTCCAAATGGCGGTAAAGGTTGCCGACCCCTGATCTACACTTTCAGAATCTGAATCCCTCAAAACGCCTCTGGGACGACTTTACTGTTTTTTCCGTGGCTGGTCACATGTGAAAGATGGAACAATATATTTTGAGTCAATATTTATTGGGAGTACGTTTTCTTAGTTCTAGACAGGAGCTTATTTTTCTGTTCTAAGATGAGATTTGAGGTATAGCGGGTCGAATAAATTATTTCTAGTACTCTCACTATGTCGAAGCAAACTACACAAGTGTTTTTAGTCAGCTGTTAATCTGACAGTGTTCATTTAGAGTAGTTTTGCCTGGTTGTTGTTGTGTCAGTGGCATAATTTAGTCTCAGTATTGTCATTTATCACCTATATTTTCAACAGCAGTATATAGCACTTCAAAATTTGTTATCAGGCCTACTCCTGTGGCTAATTATCAATTTATTATGCTATTTGATTGTTGCAGGTCAGGCTCAAGTGGTTTACTGGGAATCTTCTGCTTTATTGTTGTCAGTAACATATTGTAGTTTCAGTATTATCATTCTATGCTAAAGAAATTATCATTTCTTTGGTTGTTTTAAAACAGCTCTTTATTTTGGCAGTTTGCTAGTCAAATGATTACGTTTATTGTACACTGAGGCTTTTAAATTCATTTGTATCTAAAAGGTTGAAATATGGCAAATGAAGGCTTCTTGATGTCAAATATTTATAATCCAATAAGGTTTTGGACGAGACAGTTTTGAAAACATTTGGTTGCTTTTTTGGAAATACAGGGGGGCAACTTTGTCCCATAAGATCTTTGCACGAGATCGCTACGGTCCCATCCGTACAATCTATAACTATATTTGTACAGAAAAGGAGAAATTCAATTTGTCAACTGGACAAAGTTTGTTTGGGGGGCGCCAGTTGCAAAAAACTGTCACTGTGTCCTTAGGCAAGACACTTTACCCACATTTGCCTAGTATGAAAGTGGAGTGTGAGTGTTGGTGGTCGGAGGGGCCGATGGCGCAGATTGGCAGCCTCGCTTCCGTCAGTCTGCCCCAGGGCAGCTGTGGCTACAGAAAGTAGCTTACCACCACCAAGTGTGGAGTGAATGAACAATGAACTGTAAAGCACTTTGGGTGGCATGAAAGGCGCTATATAAATGCAATGAATTATTATTATTATATTATTATTTGGTTGAAAACGTTTCGCCGCTCATCCGAGAGGCTTCGTCAGCTCTGGTTCTAGTGCTGGTTAGACCCTGTTTATAGCTAGCTGCAGAGAGGAGCTCACTACACTGAAATAGCTCTGAAACTATCTCCACTAATCTGTCTTTGTTTTTCAAATTTCTCTGGCGTCTAGTTTAGCCTCCCTATTCAAGCCTAACGACCCTCTCCACCCCTCTGCCCCGGATTGTCTGCCCTAATGTTTCTTTGTCTGTTTTTGACTTGGTTTGAGAATCGAATTATAAATGGGAGACAAGTTATGTCTAACTCCCCCATTTCTGTTTAACAACGGATTCTCTTTCTTGACAAAAATAGCCTCTTTAACTCCCCTCTCAAACCAGTTCTTTTCTCTGGCTAAGATCTGAACCTCACTGTCCTCAAAAGAATGGCCCGTGGCTTTTAGGTGAAGATGTACGGCAGATGCTGGTCCAATCTGGCACGCCCGTCTGTGTTGGTACATCCTCTTGTGAAGTGGCTGTTTTGTTTCTCCAATATAGCGCTCACTGCAGTCTTCACTACACTGAATGGAGTAGACCACATTGCTTTGTTTGTGGCTCGGTGTTTTGTCCTTTGGGTGGACGTTTTTGTCTTAACGTGTTTGTGGGTTTGAAATAAACTGGAATTTCATATTGTCTGAAAATCCTCTGTAGTTTTTTCCAAAAAACACAGAGAAAACAAACAAACTTTGTCCAGTTGACAAATTGAATTTCTCCTTTTATCATGGATTCTACCTGGACGACTCTTCACGTATATTTGTACAGCATTTTTACCAACAGTCTCCAAGTGCTGCACATACCTCAGTAAACACACTGAATAAAATTGTATAAAAAATTAGTATGACTCATTAAAAACAATAAAATTAATATAACATTAAAGACTAATTAAAATTAATAAAAGATGACCACACAGTTCTCATACCGGGGCTAAATGCCCGTGATTACAAGTTCATTTTTAAACGATTACTTGAAGGCATCTACTTAATTTACTTTTTGACATTATTTTTTGACATTTTCATTTAATAGTGCTGCTTTAGTCTTTGTGATTAAAGTGGCACATCCAAACTATGGCTTCATAATAAATTAGCGATGACAAATGGCCACGGGAAATACTTTTTTACTGCAAATTTAAATTAAATAAACCCTCCACTATCATAGCATCAGTATCTAACATTTTGGTGTTCTTTTCTTCAGTTCCAGCCCTGAATAAAAATGGATAGCTAGATCAGATATTGGCTAATTATTTGATTGATTTGCATTATGTTAATATGGTAATGACGTGCGTTCAAAATAAAAACAGTTGATTGGATGATAACCAGCAGTCTGTGGCCCTCGACATCATGTATGTTGAAATGGGGCTCTTGATTAAAATTTAACACTCCTTTTGCCTGTGTTGTATGCTAGTAGTCCAAGTTGGCTTCATCAAAAAGCTTTTAATAGTTGATTAATCACAATTATTCTGATAAACCTCACGTCACACTGATGAAATTTCTATGGTTCCCTTTCGGTGTGACAGTTGCGTTATGTTTCACACTGGTGGTAACCCAAATGCAGTGTTGTATAGTAACGAAGTAATAATACTTCACTACTGTACTTGAGTACATTTTGGGAGACTTTGTACTTTACTTGAGTTTTTAAAAAAAATATTACTTTTACTTTTACTTCACTACATTTCCGAATTTAATTGCATACTTTTACTCCGATACATTTTCAATGTGCCGTTTTGTTACTCGTTACAAAAAAACCCTCTACTGACTGAAGTCAGGACGTGCCTGGGCTTGTTTGCTACTTGCGCATGACAATCAGCCTACACCTGTTGGATTTATGCAGCTAGTTTAATCAATCAACATCCCTGATGGAACAGGAGACAGCATCCATCGAGGTAAGTTCTAGATTAATGAAATTGTTAGCGTCTATATTCCAATTTCAGTAACCACACCATGGACATTCTAGACACCATTGCGAAACCTTGAGCATAATATGTAGAAATTAACTTTGTGTGACATTGTTTCGGTTACACAAAGCGTATTTGACGATGTTGGAGCTAACAGGCTACCTAGCTTTTTCGGCTCAACGGAAGGCATAGCTGTAGGCTAAGTGTAACGAATGAGAAAGGGCACACGAGTTCAAAAGGACAAAAAATAACATTAACATGTGCCTACATTTAAAAATTTAAACAAGCGCTGTGTGTTTGTGCTATCGAAGTAACAAAGCAAGGGTTAGCTTCAGACTGCCTTTGCTTCATACTTTTACTTGTACTTTTAATTACATTACTTGAGTACATTTATTTTTACATTACTTGTCATACTTAAGTACAAGAAGTTCCAGATACTTTAAGACTTTTACTCAAGTAACATTTCAGTCAGTGACTTCAACTTTTACCAAAGTCATTTTTGGGAGGTGTACCTATACTTTTACTTGAGTTTGATTTTCCAGTACTTTATACAACACTGCCCAAATGTACTCTGACTACCACATAAAAGGCACATGAACACAAAGCTGGGTGAAGTGTTTTGCCCAAAGACGCAATGGCGTTTTGTGTTTTGAGCCACCTTCACCCCTGTTGAATTGTAAAATCAATTCCGTATCATTCTGTTGTGAATATCTGCTAAATGAGTTAATGTGAACATTTTTTTTTTTTTTTACAATCTGAGCCTTATTTCAGTAATAAAACAAGTTGTTTTACTCCCCCATAGCACTTTGGTGTCATTTGGAGCATTTCCGGAGATGTTTTAGATTGGCGATATCCGTAATGTGAGTTCTCGGGGCACATGTTTGCGGTCTCCAAATAACACAAACTTTAGCACTTTTCAAATTACAGAAGCTCAATGTCTTGGTCTACACTTTCGTTTGAGTCAAAAGTGTCCTCTAATCCGAGATGTATCCATAGTTTTGAGTAGATGAGGAGGACAGTGCGCATGTGCTCAGTCACAGCTGATTTCGCTCTCAGCTCTCGGGACCCAAACATGAAAGGCAAAGCTGTAAGACGTTTGGACCATCGTGTTTGCAGTACCCACTTCAGTCAGGACCATTTTTTACCAGCAAAGGAAAAGAAAGAAGGCCAGCGGATTCAGCGCACGATTCTGAGAAGTAATGTGAAACTGATGGCTGTTCTCTGCTGCTCCTAAAACTGTCTCCGCTTCATTCTTTCCGTATCCATTCTGTCTCGTCATCCGTATACTCCTCTTCAGTCCTCAGTCCTCCATAAATCCTCTTCAGCCTCAAAGTCTGAATCTTCTGTCATGTGTCACTCGCAATAGAAAAGTTTCGTATTCTTATCTGCAAATCAGCTGTGACTGAGCACATGTGCACTGTCCTCATCTACTCGAAAATATGGCTAAATCTCGGATTAGAGGCACTTTTGACTCAAACGACAGTGTAGACTAAGACATTGAGCTTCTATGATTTGAAAAGCGCTAAAGTTTGTTATTTGGAGACCGCAAACATTTGCCCCGAGAACTCACGTTACAGATATCGCAAATCTAAAACATCTCCGGAAATGCTCCAAATGACACCAAAGTGCTATGGGTGAGTAAAACAACTTGTTTTATTATTTATGATTGTAAAAAACGTTAATTCTCTTAACTTGGCGTGTTGATTTATTAAAAAGTAACCCCTGTATGTTTATCAGTTAAAAAGCCTGCAGATGCTTAAAGGGACAGTGTGTAAGATTTTTACCCGTTAATTACAGAAATTGAAGATACCCATTCAAAAATACATTGTTTTCCAAGCCTTTTCACTTCCATCATGAAATCAAAGTATTCTTTTGGACTTAGATATAGTCACATAAAAGGGGGATCGTCCCCATGCAGAGGCAGCCATTTTGAATACGAGAGCCGCAGAAGGACATTTTGGCTCCGCCTTCGCCTTCGGCAAGGCTCGTGGTTTTGGGTAAACAACACAAGCATGCTGCCGGATCAGACGCCGTAATGGATCTAACACGTGTTTTGGACTAAATTGTTTTGCTGTATTTTATACGCTGGATCCTTACGGACAGATTGAGACCAAGTTTATGGTGAAATACAGAGTTTGACCTGTCCAGAGCCTTCAAAGGTAAGCTAAGAAACAAACCTCGTTTTGTGCTTTTCCGTATAAAAGCCCCATGTGCTCGGGGAGTGATTGTTGTGCCGGGAAATGAATTGCATAGTCAAAAAGAGGAGACTGTAAGGTTTCATTTGATGTGTAGATTGTCATGGTACATGATCGGGAATGTGTGTTTTCATGCGAAAAGAAAAAAAAAACAGTGAACGGGACCGCGTTTTATTTATACAGTAGTTGTCGGCGAGAGCTCGCACAGCGCCGGGTGCGCGCTGGTCCGCGAGCTGTCCGCGTTACAGTGCTCCTGTGTGACCCTCGAGGTCTGCCGTAGCCAAAAGAGGAAGTGCATGGTACCTACACCACCTATGCGCCACGAATCCTACACACTGTACCTTTTAAGCTGCTCTAAAAATGCATTGTATAACTTACTTCCTGCATCTAAATCAATGTATTTCTTTAAAACGAAAAGTATTTGGCATGGAAAGTGTTTTTTTTAAAAGGTCAACGTCACGGGTCAAAAAGTGCAATTAATTTACATAAAACAGATCATGCATTTTTGACGTTGAAACTGCTTCACATGAATCATATTTCTTCCTATAAAAGTGAAATTGTGACAGATTTTACCTTACCTTTCCTTTTTTTTAAAAAAAAATGTGATCTATGTGACCTCTATCAACGGCCCTGTCTACTTCTAACCCCTCATAGACCCCCAGTGGCCATGCATGCACTTTTCTCCTTTTTAATCAGTTCGTCGGTGACATTTCTCTCCGTGCTCAGAATGCCAGCCCTTCACCCGCTGTGGGACCTGCAGCACCTTTTGGACAGCGCAGTGAGGTGCACAGCTTCACTCTGGGGGGTGGGCGACTTCGGACCCATGCACGGACGGATCAATATGATTCGCCGGAGGACTCATCAGCTTTGAGATCTGCTGCGGCCGCATCCCATTTTCTAAACTTGCTGACTATACTCCTGTTCTCCCCTTGGACTGTCTCCTCTGTGGGTTGCAGTAAAGGAAACTGAGAAACTGAAAAGTTTAAAGTTGGAATACAGCATATACTTGTAACACTACTTGGGGTTAGATGTTACGGTTGCAGTGGTTTTGGTAAGTAAGGGTGACAGAAAATGAATCTAATGCATATAATGTTGCTTGTTTGGCACATTTGGGTTAGGAGTTTGGTTTTGGGTGAAGACAACCTTTTGAAACACAGTAATTTTAACAAAATCATGGGGATGGTTGCCTTAACCACTGTAAGGCACTTTGTGTTACATTTTTGTATGAAAAGCGCTTTATAAATATTGTTTGAATTGTATTTTTATTACAGTAATTTAATTTTTTTCAATTTAGATGTATGTTGCACAGAAAAAAAAGTGTCCTTACTGTTGGCGGGCTTGACTCTTGGGGCCTGTTTACACAAGAACGCTTGCAGGTAAATATTTTATCGGAAGTGCCTTTCATTTAGACAGTGACTGTCTAACGCAAAACTGAAACCGACCTCCAAAGTGGAAAAACTTGAATACGCTCCGCCGTAGCGTTTTCGTCTACACTGCCCAAGACACAAAACTCTGGTCAAATCTGCTGACATCGCGTACGCGTTTACGTCACATCGGTCCATATATCAGTGTACTTTGTTTGGCAGGATCTTGTTGCGCCTTCGTTGCTTTGTCGTCTAACGTGGTCTGAAGCAATAGTTGAACTTCGTCTGACCACACAATTTTTTTTTGCTACCAGTAGCCATGTTTTGTTTTGCTTTAGCTTTTTTGCTTTTGGCGCAGATGAGAAGGAAGAAGATTCTACGCATGCACGTACATAGTGATAATGTATAACAGCACAACCTAGCCGCCTGGCACGCATACCCAATCGAATTCTACACACTTTTGCGTCACTGTATGCACGCAGATTTCCCCCCAGAAACGCTCGTCTAAACGGCGAATAAAAAGTGAAGATGCAACGCCACTTTTGCGTCTTATCTTCAGACCGTCGTCATATAAACGTAGCCATACTTGGCCTGGAAGAGGTTTGGAAATGTTCCTTTGACTCCAATATTCCAGAGTAATACAACTTATCCATCACCATGGAGAATCATCTAAAGTATGGTTTAACTTACCATTTCTCTAAAATCATGCAGATGACGTGCTACCTCCAGACTTTTTTTTAAAATGCTAATTATCAAATCGATACTGTGATATCATGGAAAGAAAATGAATATCTAAACTGAATACTTGATGTTTGATTTGGGGGTTTTGCTATATTTTATTTTACCCTATGTGGCCTTTATTATTGCATAACAGAAGTAATATAGTCCAAACTATGGTCTATAACTTTATTACGTTCAGTTGTATTTAATGCCCAGATATCTACTGTAGTTTTAACACATTCTTTACCCCTCATCAGTTTGTTAAATGTAAAACAATACTTAATTTATTTTGTCTTCCTCTTTGCTATGGAATCATGGCTACTCAGAGGTTCGACACACACACTGGCGGTCTGTACTCTGAAGACTTAGAATCCCATGTCCTGAACCACGTGGTGTCTGTGTCCGGCTGGGCAGAGGAGAACAGAACACAATACTGGAACATCCGAAACTCCTGGGGCGAGCCTTAGGTGAGCCAGTGGAACTTTAGACCTGACATTTTGAAACATATCTCCAAATGGTACGTGCACTCAAGTCCTTTTTATTTATTTTTTTCCCCCTGAAGGGTGAGAAGGGTTGAGCCAGAGTCTTGACAAGAGTTTACAAAAGTGGAAGTGGAAGCAAATAAAACTAAATTGTCCATTGTTTTAATTGAAAAGCCAACGTCAGTATCTTAACCTTGGTTAGAGAATACTGCAATCAGAGTTTGTTTTGTGCAATGATTCCCATGGTGTTGGAACAGAAGAATAAAAGAACAGGCCTTTTGTTTTCATTAAAACACAAAACAAAATCACCTTTGTAGTTTTTGTCATGCCGCTTGGATAATAAGAGTTTGGAAATTTGATTGGGTTCAGACCTAAGGAGTAAAAAACACCAAAAAGACGGGTTTTGTTTTTGCAATAAGATCCAAGTAAAATATTGATAGTCCAGGAGACAGACCTGTCCACTACACTTACTTTGCTACCTTTTTCTTACTAGTATTTTTGTGCTCACCTTGGGTCATTACAAGTTTGGGGTCTTTTGTTTGAACTCAGCCTCGTTCAGGACTTCTCAGGACCCCCAAACCCCCGTTTTTGGGACCCACCTTGTGCAAAATTGAGTCTGTTGAAAGTGGAGCAAAGAATAAAGTCATGAGGAATACAGCATTATAGTTAGACCATTAATTAGACATAATTAGACCATTTATAAAGAAAAATATGTTTAAAGCCCCAGTGTGTAGGATTCGTGGCACATAGGAGGATGTGCTATTGCACTTTCTGTTTTAGCTACGGCAGACCTCCAGGGTCACCCGGGCGCGCCGTAACGCGGACAGCTCTCGTACCCGCGCACAAGCTGTGCGCCGCTACTGTATAAATAAAACGCGGTCCCGTTTTTTTTTTTTTTTCTTTTCTTTGAAAACACACATTCCCGATCATGTACCATGACACTCTACACATCAAATGAAACCTTACAGTCTCCTCTTTTTGACTATGCAATTCATTTCCCTGCACAACAATCACTCCCCGAGCACATGGGGCTTTTATACGGAAAAGCACAAAACAAGGTTAGCTTACCTTAGAATGCTTTGCACAGGTCAAACTCTGTATTTCACCATAAACTTGCTCTCAATTTGTCCGTAAGGATCCACCGAATAAAATCCAGTAAAACAATTTAGTCCAAAACACGTGTTAGATCCATTACGACGTCCCTACGACGTGATTTCATGATGGAAGTGAAAAGGCTTGGAAAACAATGTATTTTTGAATGGGTATCTTCAATTTCAGTAATTAACGGGTACAAATCTTACACACTGTCCCTTTAAAAAATGCATTCTCAAAGGCAAATCGGCTTCATCTGACATTGGCATGAAATTACAATTTCAAATGTAAATAGAAAATGTACTCAATTTGTCAGATTCAAATTAGGTCCAAGATGAGCTGTGTGTCTCCAGCGGATCACCTGCTGTAACACATAATGTTCCATACCCCCAAACCGACAGAATACTCAGTCATTTGGCCATCAAATGAATATGTGGAGACCAAACAGGGCTGAGTTGAAACAAGTTTCCAAAGTAATGTCCTGAGGTGTGAACTCGTGAAAAATATTAGAAAGAAAAAGGTAGAAAAATAATCACGCTGGAAGGGTCTAGCTCCCGGACTATGAGAACATGGCCTACCACTTGGGCTATGTTCACACTACAGGGTTTAAAGGTCCCATGACATGGTACTTCTTGATGCTTTTATATGGCTCCTTAATGGTTCCCTAATACTGTAAATGAATCCTTCAAAATCAACACTCAGTGCATGAGAAAGAGATAAGATGAGAGAGTAATTTTTCTCTCTCTGAACAGTCCATTATGGGCGTTGTTGCTTGAATGCAAATGAGGAGGACAGAGATGGCCTATAGTCGAGGGTGGGGGCGTGGCCAAACTCTCCACTCTCAGCTCTCCACTCTGATCCATTTGTGTTTTAAGAGCGGAGGAAGAAAGGAAAGCCGTTTTAATGAAAAAAAAACAAATTTTCACAGAAAATAAAATTAAACCACTGCTGTTCAAAGGTCCAGAGGCTCAGATAAAGGACTTCCGAGCCTAGAAACACTCGGACGTGCCTCCAGGCAAATAAAAAAACGCATTTCGCATTGCGTAGCGCATTCACAGTCCAAACTCTCTGGGCGTGATTTACAGAGACGCTGAGTAGACACAGACGGGGGTGGAACTGCATTTTTTGATCTGACGTCAATAAGTTTCCTTGTTCAAAATCGCCCGTTTGAGCTCCGATTTTTTGTAACGCAGAAAAGGATCGCAAATGCTCAGTTTAGACATTTCGCAACTTTTAACCATGAGGGGGGGCTAAACAGGGTAGGGGAGCTCATATTAACGTTCAAAAACCTCAGAAAGTGAAAATTTCATGCCATGGGACCTTTTAAAGCTCAATTCCGATTTTTTTATTTTTTTTGTGAAATACGATTTTTTTATTTTTTTATTTTATTGCATACAACTGCTGTCTTTTTTTTTTTTTTTTTACGCAAATCCAGCAACCTTTTTTGTTTTATGTAATTAGGAAAAAATCATGATCGCATTGGCTATCAGAAAAAGTTTATTTGAACATGTTGACCTCGTAAATTTGTTTATAAAATTTCAACTCAAAATCTTACAGTTCCTTTTAAAGGTGCAATGTGTAACTCTTCTGGAGGGTCAGCCACCTGCTTTTCTTCATGGAGATGTTATTGCTTTGTCTCGTATGGCATTAAAACTTTCTACCTTCATGGAGACCAAGCCAAGTCAGAATGCCCGTTTTGTTTTTTAACTCTTTCACTGCCAGCCTGTTTTCAAAATCTAAGCCTGTAGAGTGCCAGAGATTCAGAGAATTTTCACTGATTTTACAAGACTCACAGAATACTGAGTTCTTTGACTATATAAACATGGCACACATCAAAATAAAGCCTAGACTCTCTTCTTTCACCTGGAAAAAAATTATGTTTCTAACCTTTTCGGTTCTCAAATAACTGATAGTAGAACATAGGGAAGTTTCAGCAAAAACACTGGTTTTTGAGCAAGAAATGGAGAAAACGAGCGTTGAGTTCAGAGAAGGATTTCGAGCAGATCAGTGACTTTGACATCAATATTTATTGATTTAGTGACACCTCAAACATCTAAAATAACAGAGAAAGAGATTTTTGATGACAAAGTACATTTTTTATTTACAAATATAAGAATATAAGGCTCTGTGAATAGTGCCAAGAGATGTGTACAGGATATAATAATATCTTTTCATATAAAATAGAACTTTGTTGAGGCTTTGTCTGAGGCCCAGAGTACAGACCCATAATAAAAACTAATACACACACACACACCTACACACACCTACACACACCTACACACACACACACACACATATATATGTACATACACACAAGCCCATGCATAAACCTTTACACACACACACACACACACAACTTCATTCATTACAATTACCATACAGAAGCATTACTGCTCCAAGTCAGTAAACTTCTTCTTTGGAGCTGTCGTAGTTCTGAGGAGACTCCCTGATCCGCGCAGCGCACACATGACACGCCCCCTCCTCGAGCACAGCAGATCTCTGCTCAGACCTCGCTGCTTGATCCAGCTTGTCTCTGCGATCCTCTGATCCAGGATCCTGGGTCCCAAGAGCGATCTGATCGCTCCATAGGCGCTGATCAACAGTTATCTGCTTTTCCGGGTTCTCTGGCCTCGCCATCTTACACACATCTATACACACACTGCACTCCTCCTTTCTTCCCCGGCTCTGATCGGCAAATAATGATACAAGATCGCCATCTACAGGTTGAGGTGTGTGAATTACACCTTCAAAGTTGCTCCAGGCCGTATCCTAGCAACCCCGCTGAAAAACGTGTTGAACGTCTATAGACGTTCTGGCAATCAACTGTTGGGTTCGCCCGAACGTCTATAGACGTCTCCGGCAGCCAATGAGTTAAGGTATTTCTGAGCAGTAAAAGCACCAGTAATTGAATAAATGTAACGTAGAGCTGTTTAATGTCATACCATGGAACATTCCAGGCAGAGCAATGACATTTCCATAGAAACAATGACATTATAACTACTGAAGACTTGCACAATCTAGTTTAAAACAAGAAAATGTAAACTGTTTAACATTCTTTACATTCAAAACATAGACAAACTCATAATAAATATAGTGCAATGTTCTCAGTTTGCCTTATAAGAGTTGCCTTCTGAGTTGTTAAAGTGAAGTTTCTATTTATTCACCCAACAACAAAATGCAAATCTTCAACACGACTCAAGCGGAGCTGGACAGTTCATTTAATTGGGGGCCAGAAACCTCACCTAAATTTGGTGGTGAAAATTGGGGAAAGGAAGAGCTGCTACACCTGAGACTGTTTGACCCAAAAACCTGTATTTGGTTCTCCGCTCTATGCAAATACAAGGACCATCATTGTCTGGTTGGGTAAAAAGTTGTGAAATTAACATCGGTCCCCCGGGGAAACGAACAAAGAATGTCGACTGAATTGCAGTTCTTGCAGGAAATATATGACAAATTACAAATTGAGGTCATGCTACAAGGGAATCAATTCAAAACACCTTGTCCTTTGTGGGGAGGGAGCTGTTATTTCAACTGACAGGAGTTTTTTTTAGGTCATTTCAAGAAAAAATGTGCTTAGGACTGGAGCTGCAGATGTTTTTAGCCATTCTCTTTTTAACAAGCACCGTGTTTTAAATGGTACTGAAGTTGAATATGGATTGTTGACTTGAAGAATGACGCCCAGACACAAGCAGTTATCCAAAGATTAACTGAGATTTATAGGTCATAAACACAAACTTGTACTCAGAGGTGGGTAGTACTCAGTTGTTTTTTTAATGCAAGTAACAGCATTGTACTGACAAAAGCTTTATTTAGCTTTATTTTAATGTATTTGTTTAGTTTTCTGTGGGACAGTGTACATTAATAAACATTACAATAATATAAATGTACCCGAATTAGCCAAAAGGCTGGTTTTCAGCAGTCTGTGTGCCAGATGGTAATGGGCTCCCTATGTTGACATTATTAAATTAAAGGAGAATTAACATTTTTTTTACAGTCTGAGCCTTATTTCGGTAATAAAACAAGTTGTTTAAAGGTCCCATGGCATGAAATTTTCACTTTCTGAGGTTTTTGAACGCTAATGTGAGCTCCCCTACCCTGTTTAGGCCCCCCCCGCCCCCCCCCCATGGTTAAAAGTTGTGAAATGTCTAAACTGAGCATTTGCGATCCTTTTCTGCGTTACAAAAAATCGGAGCTCAAACGGGCGATTTTGAACAAGGACGATATTGACGTCAGGGGCGATATTGACGTCAGATCGAAAACAGAAATCCAAATGCAGTTCCACCCCTGTCTGTCTGAACTCAGCGTCTCTGTAAATCACGCTCAGAGAGTTTGGACTGCGAATGCGCTAGGCAATGCGAAATGCGTTTTTTTATTTGCCTGGAGGCATGTCCGAGTGTTTCTAGGCTCGGAAGTCCTTTATCTGAGCCTCTGGACCTTTGAACAGCAGTGGTTTAATTTTATTTTCTGTGGAAATGTGTTTATTTTTCAATGGAACGCTTCAAATCTCTCCCCCCGTGCAAAAACATGGAAATGGATCAGCTGAGAGCTAGAGCGGAGAGTTTGGCCACGCCCCCATCCTCTACTATTGGCCAGCTTTTTTCTCATTTGCATTCAAGCAACAACGCCCAGAATAAAGTGTTTGAGAGAGATATTTATGACTCTTTCTCATTTTATCTGTTTCTCATGCACTGTTGATTTGTTGAGTGTTGATTTTGAAGAAGGATTCATTTACAGTATTAGGGAACCATTAAGGAGCCATATAAAAGCATCAAGAAGTACCATGTCATGGGATCTTTAACTCACCCATAGCACTTTGTCATTTGGAGCATTCCTGGAGATGTTTTAAATTAGCGATCTCCGTAACGTGAGTTCTCGGGGCACATGTTTGCGGTCTCCAAATAAAACAAACTTTAGCACTTTTCAAATCATATAAACTCAATTTCTTGGTCTACACTTTCGTTTGAGTCAAAAGTGCCTCTAATCCGAGATTTATCCATAGTTTCGAGTAGATGAGGAGGCCAGTGCGCATGTGCGGAGTCACAGTTTATTTCGCTCTCAGCTCTCGGGACCCAAACATGAAATGCAAAGCTGTAAATTATGGATAAATCTGTGATTACAGGCCACTTTTGACTCAAACTAAAGTGTAGACTAAGACATTAGCACTTTTCAAATCATAGAAGCTCAAAGTTTGTGTTATTTGGAGACCGCTCGGGGCATATAATATATGCCCCGAGAACTCGAGTTACGGAGATCGCTAATCTAAAACATCTCCGGAAATGCTCCATATGACACCAAAGTGCTATGGGTGAGTTAAACAACTTGTTTTATTACCGAAATAAGCCTCAGATTGTAAAAAACGTTCATTCTCCTTTTTAAGTCAAGAAATACTGCCCACAATCTCAACACAAATGTCCTGCATCTTAAAGGCGAGAGATGTAGAATTTATATTTAAAATGTCATAAACTTGACCGGTGTGTCCCAGATAGGAGGAAGCCACATTATACCACACAGATACCAAGTGTAATACGGATTTGTTCTTAATTACAAAAATGGCAGGATGTTTTGTTGACAGAATTGTTGTAATTTGTTGTTTTGGCTCTCGAGCTCCAAGAGGAAAGCGGAGTGAGCCTCTCACTGGGGTTTGCCAGTTCTCAAAACCAGCTGGAAATAAATCAGTGGACTCTCTCTGATCTCAGCGCTTCCCAATATTTAATGAGTGCTGGTGCAGCCTCTGCACACAAGGCCTGTTCAGCTCTCATGTCATCTATGTGCTTATACGCCCTTGTGGACTTATGTATGTTGGCCAGACTAAACAGAATCTAAAGTTAAGAATTGCTGAACACAAGGCAGCTTTTAGAAACAACCATTTTGATTACGCTATAGCCAGACATAACTTGGGTTTGTTGGCATTGAAAAAGTGCCACCGAATCCTAGAGGTGGAAACAGAATCAAACAACTTTTAAGGAGGGAAGTCTACTGGATTAATAGTTTAATAGTTTTCATCTGCAGTCCCTGGACAGATGTTAGATTGTCAATCTAAGAAAAAAACAGGTTAAAACAATGTACATACACAATTATTTACACTATTTACATGCTTTCAGGCTCACTTATAGTAACAGTCATGCACACTTTGTAAAACATTAACAATACATACATACAGCACATACATTTGGCACCCCTCAGTAACACAACAAACAGGATAGAACAAAAAAGGTGACTCTAAGAGGTGTGTATATAATATACTGCATTCAAAGAAAGAATATGACTAAGAAAAAAACAAACGTGTAGTCGCACCTGGCACTACTCGGGCGAACCTGATGACGCTGTACAGGCGAAACGCGTTCGCTCTAACCTAATAAAGAGTCAGTTTTAGGAAAATGGAACGGAAGAAAGGCATTGATTCAAGATTGAGGTTATCAGCATTTAATGTCGAATTAAGCAGATATACAAACGTAAATCAGTTGTCACATGTCTCCTTGGCCACACAGGTCCTTTCTTGGGCCACCCTCATCACAGAGAGATCATGTCCCTTCAGCCCCATCCCACACACATAAGGCTGCTGTCTTTTAAATACAGACATGCCCTGACATAAGCTCCCAATCATAGCGGGGGAGTTACCCATAGTTTGAGGGATTGGGACAGGTGGATATCCCATTACACCAACCTATAGGAAACTATATCCTTATAAATAAGTTGTTTACCACGTCCAGATTGAGGAACAATTTTGACAAAATACTTGTACTCAGAGAGATTACAGTTTTCATATGTAAATACACATAATGTTTAGCTTGGCCTTTGACTTCGGTCGTCTGTTTGCTTGTCTTTTGTTTGTTTGTTTGTCCATCTGTTTGTTTGTCTGCTTGTTTGTCTGTTTGTTTGTTTGTCCATCTGTTTGTTTGCTTGTTTGTCCGTCTGTTTGTTTGTTTGTCTGCTTGTTCGTCTGTTTGCGTGTTTGTCCGTCTGTTTGTTTGTTTGTTCGTCTGTTTTGTTTTGTTTTGTTTTTTCCCTCTGGCAGCACAGTGGCTGAGTGGCTAGCACTCATGCTTCACAGCAAGAAGGTTCGGGTCGCCCGGGCCTTTCTGTGTGGAGTTTGCATGTTCTCCCCGTGTCTGGGTGGGTTTCCTCCGGGCACTCCGGTTTCCCCCAACAATGCGCCATAGGTAAAATCCTCCCGCTGAGGGCCTGACCAAACCTAAATAACAAAATTATGGGGATGGTCAACTTCTCCTGTGCGAGATCAATAAAGGTCAATCTTCTAATCCTTAACCACTGTAAGGCGCTTTGTACAATTTTGTATGCAAAGCGCTTTATAAATATTGTTTGATAATGAAAGAATGAAATCCTACAAGAGAATAAAGTTGAAGTGTGCGGTAAACCTTCTCTTTTTTGGGCCTGTTGAGCTCTGTTCAGTTCACATTTTTGTTGCGTCCTGTCTTGCCTGTGTGAATGCAGCTCACAGGCGAGTGATTGGAGGTGATATACAGTGGTACCTCACCTTACGAAATTAATTCGTTCCAGAAGTGGTTTCGTAACGTGAATTTTTCGTAAGTTGAGTAGCTATTTCAATGGAAAAACCCTGATTCGTTCCAAGGCCCTGATCCAAGTTTTTTTTTAATATAGTGTAACATTGTGTTCTGCGTAGAGACTGTAGACCCACGACTAAACGTGGACTAGACCAGGTCTAGACCAAGGTCTAAACCTGGACTAAACCAGGACTAGACCAGGTGGATTAAAGGGCCGCGTGCGGGTCGATTTCCTGGTTTCGTTTCGAGTCACGGCTGAGGCGAGCAGCGAGGGGGACCGCACGCAGTCTGAGCGCATGAACGAGACCCGTGCTCAAACCGTGCCTCCTCTAGCGGCTCTTGCATGCGTTCGTTCATGCGCTCCGACTGCGTGCGGTCCCCCTCGCTGCTCGCCTCAGCTGTGACTCGAAACCAGGAAATGGACCCGCACGTGGCGCTTTAATCCACCTGGTCTAGTCCTGGTTTAGTCCTGGTTTAGTCCAGGTTTAGTCCTGGTCCAGTCCTGGTTTAGTCCAGGTCTAGACCTGCTGGCAGCCCCACGCCGGGTCATGCTGCGCTATCACACGTGTCAGAGCGCAGTTTTCTCCCCCCTCCCCCTTCCCCCCACACTTCACTATTAATAATTTTGTTGAAAATCTATGAAAGTTTGAGTGTTTAAACGAGAGACAAATGTGAGAAAAGTTTAAATTCAGTCTGAAAAAAGCATATAATGTGTGTGGCTGAGTGCGCATTATTTGAATTTTTGAGATTTCACGTTTTAACTTGAATTTTCTTTCGTATCTAGAGACCAAAACTGAAGGCGTTTCGTAACTTGAAATTTTCGTTTGTTGGGTCTTTCGTAAGGTGAGGTACCACTGTACGTGAATCCATCAGAGTACATGCAAACTTCCAAGAATTGAACCAGGGACCCACTTGCCGTGAGTGCTCGCCAAACTGTGCCATCAGACGCCCATTTCAGTTTTCAGGCAGACAGAACCCAAAAACTTTTTTTTTTTCCTTCCTCAATTTAATATCTATTTTCATTCACTGCTGTTAAAGTGTTTTGGGTCACTCGTTATTTTGCACAACTACCCCTTCTCCTCCTTTTCATCATCCACTCTCTCCCCAACCCTCCGGTGAATAAACAGCACCACCCCTCCCATTGACTGACATGCTTTATTAGCCTGTGCCGAGCTATGCCCCGCACTAACATCCACTTTAATCACCAGTTATCTACAATGGCAACCCAGACAATGTCGTTCTCCCAAGTTTATGTGTGATTACAAAAGAGAATTTCTTTGTTGGGCGACCGGGGAAAACAAAAGACTAAGCCTACACTTCATTTTTTTATTTTATTTTTTTCAGAAGAATAATCAAAAAGCATAAACACTCCGCCGCTGTGTTGATATGAAATTGCATCCCATTAACTGAGCGTTCCATTCAACATCTCTCGGGACCCAGAAAGGATAATCAAAGAAATGTTAGAAAGGACTCTCACCAAAAGAGGGGGGAAAAAAACTTAAAAGCGTAGTAGGCAAAACGAATATTGAACGTAATTTGGTCGCTCAGTGTTATACCATATCAAGCCTCCGCCCCTGAGCCATCTTTCATGTGGAATCAAATTTGCAAACTGATTAAATTTCCGTTGTGGTTTCTCATTTGCATAATCACAAACACGATTCTAATGCTGCTGTTTGAAAACACATGGTTAGACTTTAAACGGTAGAACAATGGTTATGGTAGTGTTGGGAAGTAACTGAATGCATGTACCAGAAATACATTATACATATTTTATCATGCAGTTTAGGCTTCAAACTGCAAGGCATTAGTAAGGAAAATGGAAATGCGTTTTTTACATTACAGTGGTCCCTCGCTCTATCGCGGTTCACTTTTCGCGGCCTCGCTGTTTCGCGGATTTTATTTTTTTTTTCAAATGTTTTTGTTATAGTGTGTGAACATTGTGTTGTGCGTCCTGATTGTCTTCTCCTCCGTGTCTCCTGTACAGTACAGAATGTGTTCAGTTTGACACATTTATATAGATGTTATAGAGGGGGGACCCGGGGGGGCTCCGGGAGTCCCGCTGGATGCACGAGGAGCCCAGACATGAGTCACTGGATCTGTAGGAAGTCCAGACCGGGACTAAGACATGAGGACCAGACTGGGACCAGACCGGAACTAGACCAGGACTAGACCAGGACTAAACGTGGACTAAACCAGGTCTAAACCAGGATTAAACCACCGCATGCGGCTCTTTGCCTTGTTTCGTGCGGCTCTTGTGCGTGTTCGCTTCGACTTCGTCGTTGGACGTGGTCCCGAGGGTGAGGCATGGTCCGGGCGCTGCCGGCCTCGGTCTCGTGCTCGCAGCCCCGGGTGGGACGCACGGGGCTGGTCTAGTCCTGGGACCGGAGAAGTGTGCGTGCGGATACATGCACACTTCTCCGGTCCCAGGACTAGACCAGGTCTAAACCTGGACTAAACCAGGACTAGACCAGGTCTAAACCAGGACTGAACCACCGCATGCGGCTCTTTGCCTTGTTTCGTAATCACTATGAGCGGGTGCACGTGTCCGCGCGCACCCCCCCTTCCCCCCCACGCTTCACTATTAATACATTTTGTTGAAAATCTATGAAAGTTTGAGTGTTTAAACAAGAGAGAAATGTGAGAAAAGGTTAATTCCAGTCTGAGAAAAGTGTATAATGTGTGTGGTGAGGCGTTTACAGCCTTAAAACATGTATAATCATTATAAAATATAAAGTTGTCCTACTTCGCGGATTTCACTTATTACGGGTTATTTCTGGAACCTAACCCCCGCGATAAACGAGGGACCACTGTATAACATCAGAAGTATTGAAAATCAGATACTAATTGAAACAATAACTAGTATAGAAACTAGATCCTCATTTGAGCAGGTATCGATACAAAAATGAACCTTTCCTGAATGGCTCTAGAATGATTTTGAGCTGTATAAGGGCACATAGGCTACGTTCCGACTGCAGCCTGAAGTGACCAAAATCCGATAAAAAAATAAAATAAAATTTAACCTTTATGCGACCTGTATCTGATCTTCTAATGACAGTCTGAACGACACAGATCCGATTTTTTTTCAAATGCGATCCAGGCCACTTGGATATAAACTGATACATATCTGATTTTTTGGTATGCGTCTTCAGTCTGAACGGCCAGGTCGCATTCATCTGACCTACACGTCAACAAGCGAGAGTGGTACAAGTAGGCGCTCACAAATGTTCATTTCGTCGTACAAAATTGTGTATGAAGTCCATGTCAGTGAAGCAGCAAAGCACATCGCAATCCCCCCACTCTCAGCACCAACACGTTCCTTTCTACGGACGTTGCTGCCACTGCCCCACAAAACGCCAAGGCCAAAAACTTTGTCCTTCTCAATCTCATCCTTTAAAGAAATAAGTTGTACATGTTCTGGCTTCGGTACGACAGCAACTTGAAAATCGCCCGACGCTCAATGCTAGTGTCCATGTTTAGGCGACTTCCGTAACTGAGCACACTCGCTTCGTGTGACCTCGTCGTGTCCTCCAAAGCGCATGCGGGACACTTTTGAGGAGTTTAAAGTTCACACTGGAGATCACATACAAGTCGCATTTAATTGGAAATGTGAACGACCTCGTAAAAAAAATTGGATTTCACAAAAAAATCCGAGTTGAGCTTTAAGCCCTGCAGTCTGAACGTAGCCATAGACTAGTATACGCCCATGGACCACCACATGGACAATTTAGTGATATAAAACAAAGTATTTAATGTTGAAAATCACATTCTATTGTCTAAAGAAAGACAACATTATTGTGGTATCGGAATAGGTGTTGAGTGCTGAGTCTGTTACTGATTGTTTAGAATACAGAGTAAGCAATGCACTAAAAAGTCAAAATATCGTTCCATCTCTAATTCAAAGCATTGTTCCCATCACTGTATGTAGGTGCCGCGGAAATGTACATAAAGCCATTTCATACGAGGTGATTGGGCATATACATCTTCATTACTGTAATCGATATGACCAAATGGATTTTTCAGCAATTCCAGCTAAGCCATTATGTATTGTGTGTGATCAATATGTTAGGGAGTAAACAGCGTGATATGAAAAGAGGATGGCCGTGCTGAGGCATGGATTCTGGATTAAATACATTTGGAGAATATGAATTTAGGCGTAGTAATTGTGTGTGTGTGTGTTGTGCGCGCAAGGTCGCTAACAAAGCAATCTATTGTTTGTTTCTACTGTGCAAATGGGTATCTGGTTGCTTTCATGTAATGCATTACAGGTTCTATATTATGCTAAATGGACTCTTGTGAACTTTAAAGCTGCACTGCATAACTTTTCCGGTGGAGGGTCCGCTGGTCTCCGTGTTGATTTTATTGGTTTGCCCAGAATGTTCCACAGTACAGCATTACATTTATCTATCATACTATTCTGCCTCCACTGATGTTTAGGAACTAGCTTTACAGATAGCGAACAGTTTCTCCAATAAACACCCAGGAAGCTTCTGCTGTTTTGGACATTTACTGAAGAGTTGACTGTAAAACTGTAACAGACAAAACAAATACATAATACAATCATGTTTTCACATTCAAATGAACAGAGGATATGTAGAGCTCCATTAGCGTTACACATTTTAGCCTTAAAGCCCCAGTGTGTAGGATTCGTGGCGCATAGGTGGATGGTGCTATTGCACTTTCTGTTTTAGCTACGGCAGACCTCAAGGGTCACCCGGGTGCGCTGCCGTACCTGCGCGGCGCCAATGTACTGTATAAATAAAACACGGTCCCGTTTTTTTTGTTTTTTTTTTTTCTCATGAAAACACACATTCCCGCTCATGTACCATGACACTCTACACATCAAATGAAACCTTACAGTCTCCTCTTTTTGACTATGCAATTCATTTCCCTGCACAACAAACACTCCCTGAGCACATGGGGCTTTTATACGGAAAAGCACAAAACGAGGTTAGCTTACCTTAGAATGCTTTGCACAGGTCAAACTCTGTATTTCACCATAAACTTGCTCTCAATTTGTCCATAAGGATCCAGCAAATAAAATCCAGTAAAACAATTTAGTCCAAAACACGTGTTAGATCCATTACGACGTCTGATCCGGCAGCATGCTTGTGTTGTTTACCCAAAACCACGAGCCTTGCCGAAGGCGAAGGCGGAGCCCAAATGTCCTTCTGCGGCTCTCGTATTCAAAATGGCTGCCTCTGCATGGGGAAGATCCCCCTTTTATGTGACTATATCTAAGTCCAAAAGAATACTTTGATTTCATGATGGAAGTGAAAAGGCTTGGAAAACAATGTATTTTTGAATGGGTATCTTCAATTTCAGTAATTAACGGGTAAAAATCTTACACACTGTCCCTTTAATTTGAAGCGTAAAACAACTTAAAGTACCTCATACATTTACAGAGTGAATTAACATCTTATAACACCACAATACTTACAGATATTTTCATGGGCCAGATGACAGTTTACAGGATTTAAACACTGGCAAGTAACAGAACAGTAGAAAAGTCTAGAACAGGGGTGTCAAACTCATTTTGGTCCAGGGGCCGTATCCAACCTACTTTGATCCCAAAGGGGCCGGATCAGAAAACTCATGGCAGATATACCCCAAAAATGGCAATAAGTCCAAATTTGTGCATTTGTCCAAATTAAGATTTTAGACCGTAGACTTTAGTTTTAACTTTAGATCTCTGTCTTAGATAGTTTTTGTTGTGTTTTGTCTTCATATTGTATTTTGTACACTGTCTTTTTGCACTACCTGACCAGAGAGAAACAAAATTTCGATTCACTGTATGTTGAACACATATGGCAGAATTGACAATAAAGCTGACTTTGAACTTGAACTTTGAACTTGAGAATCTAGTACAGAACTCTTTCTTTTACAAAATATTATTTTAATGACAACCTAAAACTTGATGCTATTTCAACAAAAGCATACAAGTTTCCAAGCAGGTTAACCAATAGGAATTAGTCAATTTTTCTTGGAAAATCCTGGACTCCTGCACCACTTTTCTCATTTTTGACATTTTGCTGATGAGGGTGTCACGTCAACAGTCAAAACGATGGTCCTTTAAGAGCGTTTGGAAAGAGGCGAGTCTTCATTTGTGGTGCTCTGGTGGGAGGGGCCACGTACAGAGGTGCTGGAGACGCCGCTATGCTAAATTGCACAAAAAAGAGGCAGAAAATTACCAATATTTTAATGAAAAAATGTTTATATTTTAATAGAAAATCAGCTGAGGGCCATATTAAAGGTCTTAGAGGGCCAGATCTGGACCCTGGGCCGCATATTTGACATCCCTGGTCCACAATGTGGGGGCTAAGGTAGCTCAGTATAGACAAAACAGATACTCAAAACACAAATATTCTTTCTCCACTGCGGCAGAACATATATTTATTCAATTAGATATTTTCTTGCTCAGAAATACCTTAAAAATGGAATTCATTCTCCACAGATCTCATAACATGGCCATGAATAATCTCCATGGAGATAGATGAATTTAATGCCATACTGTGGAACATTCCAGGCAAAAGACCTTCCACCAGAGAAGTTACACATTGCACCTTTAAGTCATGTTAGAATGTTGTTACCCCGTCAAAAATATACCTGGAGTTGTGTTTTGTTTTATCCACATGTTTGAGTAATCCTTTAAAAACACAGTGGAGCCCTTGTCTTACCATATGACATCACAAGGTGGAACAGTGTTTTTGTGTTCTGGGAGAGGTACTCAGCCTAAATATGCACGATTTGTGTGGTAAACGTGTGAATGAAACAAAACAAAACAACATAATAACATAGATCAGAGAATGATGTCATTTATAACAGTCATTTATAAGAGTGTATATTTTTGTTGTAATAAACAGGACTGATCCCCTTCATTTTAGTTTTTTAATTAGCACACATAATTAGTTTTTAGTGCACAAAAATTATAACAGATGTTGGCTTCTGCTGAAATTACTGATTGGTGAAACAAAACACTAGTTAATTTCAGAAATACCATCTTTATTTGTTCATTTTGTCACGCACAGATGAAAACATTTCAGCGTTTTGCATCATCCTTGGAGTTTTCAAACTATTACTGTACATTTGCACAAGCCTATACTCCTTATGCATGACAGTTTGTATTTAAAAGGCCTATATTAATCTGATTTCTGATCTGTTATAATGTTTCCTCATCATAAACATACCTACAGTTGTGTTTTGTTTCATTCACACACGTTAAACACACTAATCCTGCATATTTGGGGTTCTTCTCTCAAACAGAAAACACTCGGTTCCACCTTGTGATGTCATGTGGTAACACAGGAAGTGCTCCACTGTGATTTTAAACTCCATACACCTTCACTAGAATCATTTGGATGATTTCAGTCCTGGAATTGCCAGTGTTTACTGAACAAAAGGTAGAAAGGTGTGAACCTGAAAACTACCACTACATGACATCACAAAGTGGAACAGAGCATTTTGGGACTTTTTGACTTTGAGACTTTTGGAGACTAAAGGCTCACAAGAGTCAGTCTTGTGTAATATTAGGACCTTTAGGTAAATATTATGTATTACGAGCCCTTTTTATGAGGGCACTCCAGTTTCCTCATAATAACATAACATAAACAATGGGTAATATTCTCAGGATATGGGAGTCCTGATCAGGATAAATAAAGTATAACTTAACCTTAAAGATCCCATGACATGGTACTTCTTGATGCTTTTATATGGCTCCTTAATGGTTCCCTAATACTGTAAATGAATCCTTCTTCAAAATCAACACTCAGTTGATGTGCATGAGAAACAGAGATAAGATGAGAAAGAGTTATAAATATCTCTCTCAAACACTTTATTCTGGGAGTTGTTGCTTGAATGCAAATGAGGAGAAAAGAGCTGGCCTATAGTAGAGGGTGGGGGCGTGGCCAAACTCTCCGCTCTCGCTCTGAGCCCTCAGCTGATCCATTTCCGTGTTTTTGCACGGGGGGAGAGATTTGAAGCGTTCCATTGAAAAATAAACACATTTCCACAGAAAATAAAATAAAACCACTGCTGTTCAAAGGTCCAGAGGCTCAGATAAAGGACTTCCGAGCCTAGAAACACATTCGCAGTCCAAACTCTCGTGATTTACAGAGACGCTGAGTACAGACAGACGGGGGTGGAACTGCATTTGCATTTCTTTTTTTGAGCTGACGTCAATAAGGTGCCTTGTTCAAACTCGCCCGTTTGAGCTCCGATTTTTTGTAACGCAGAAAAGGATCGCAAATGTTCAGTTTAGACATTTCGCAACTTTTAACCATGGGGGGGGGGGGCTAAACAGGGTAGGGGAGCTCACATTAACGTTCAAAAACCTCAGAAAGTGAAAATTTCATGCCATGGGACCTTTAAATATAATCAAAGGTCCTATATGACGCAAAATTAACTCTTTTGAGCTTTAAGCCGTGTTATAATGCTGTTTCTTCCTCAGAAACATACACAGTTGTTTTGTTTCACTGAGTAACACTTTATTATTAGTCTGTCTACATCTCCAAAGCTCAAGATGCTCTGTTGCACCTTATGATGTCATGACGTGGTAGTTTACACTTAACTCCTTTTACCTTTTATTCAGAAGAGATGGCATTTTCATGGCTGAAATCAAACTATTCTAGTAAAAGTGCATGGTGTTTAAAAACACAGTGGAGCACTGTATTACCACATGACATCACAAGGTGGAGTGTTTCTGTTTGAGAGAAGGGTGTGTGTGTTTTAACATGTGTAAATGAAACAAAACACAACTCGTTATGATGAGGAAGCATCCAACAGATAGGCAAATATAAGCCCTTTATAAGCGTAATATAAGTGTCATACAAGTGTAATATAAGCCCTTTATTCATCCTTAATTCCAGCTTCATAAAGCCACATAATGGAGTTAATGCTGTGTGCCTGTACCTTACCACTTTGCCTCATTGTTGTATTACAAAATGAGCCAGTGTTTCTTCAGGTGAAAAAGTGAGAACTAGCCTTCAGAGTTGCTTTTCTACAATGTAGAGAATGTCTGCCATTTAATTTCTCTAACAATGTCACTAAAGCCACTTCTAGTCCTGTAAAGTGAAATCACACAAAAGCATCGACTTATAAAGGATTTATTCTCAATACATAAAGGCCATCTAACAGAAAAGAACTCCTGCTACTGCCCACTCAGTTTAGACAGTGACCCCTTACTACCAGGTGAACTGTAGATATAGTTTTATACATTTACCATTTGAAGTTCAGTCCACAATCAGGTTTAAAAGTCCTATTTTTACGCCAAATGGATTCTTGTGAAGTTTGTTGTATTGGAATGTTTTCACCTCAAAAACACAGCTAGAGTCGCGTTTTGTTTCATTCACACAGGTCTGAGTAATCCTGCTTTATTCGTCTGTCTACATCTTCAAAGCTCAAAATGCTCTGTTCCACCTTGTGATGTCATGACCAGTTTTCAAGCTAACATCTACCATTTACCTTTTGGCAGTACTCGAGTTGAGGGGGGATGGGGGGGGTGGCATCCCCCCTGGGGGAAAAAATCATCAAAAAAGTCAAAATCATCCCTCTTCTAAAACAGGCATCCCTTCTTCCATCCCTTGTGGCATTTTATCAATCAGGCATGAAAATCTCTCACCTTTTGGCGAAATTCGCCGTTTTGAAGTCAAAATAGGTGACCTACATGAATCGTGGCCAGTTCCAAGAGCCAATCATAGGCCGAACTGCGCTCCGGCTTCCAATCATATTGCAGCGTTGTTCTACCGATCACGCTCCCGCCAATCATGACGATTAGCGTTGTTGTGTTTGAGCCTGTTCGCCGATCAGCTGTGCGCGAGCCCCGTTAATATGTACGCTACGTTAATGCTACGTAAGAAGGAACTCTCGCCTCGGGATAATTATGTCAGTTTCCACGCACATACACGTGGACACATGAATTATTAGACAACACCGCAAACTACGGAGCTGACCGTGTTCTTATGGGGTGAGTTATATTATCATATTATTTCTGCATCAAAGGGACAGATTAGCTGACAGCAGGGGCCCGGGACTAAACCAGGTCTAAACCAGGCCTAAGGTTTGTGGAGGTTAAAAACACAATGGTGCACTTCCTGTATTACGACATGACATCATAAGGTGGAGCAGGGTGTTTTCTGTTTGAGAGGTTTTAGTAATACAAGCATGTCTACGAAACAACCCACTGATTTAAGCAGGATTGGAGCCTGTGGCACAGCATTGCATGGAAGTAGCTTTTGTTTGGGGCTTTGAATAATCCTTCAAATACATTCAAGTCTTCAAGGCCACCGGACAAGATTACCTCTCAATAAAATTGATTAAATAAAAAATAAATAAATAACATGACTACTTAGGAATAAATGAATTAAAAAGTCCTGATTTAGTCCTCGTTTAATCCTGATTTAGATCTATTTTTGCCCTGGTTTAGTCCTAGTTTAGTGCTGGTTTAGAGCTAGTTTTGCCCTTCTTTGAAAAAAATATATAAAAAATAAATAATAACATGCTTGAATTGTAAATCAAGACCCAAACTCTTCCTCATGTACGCCATCATGATCACAATCCTACTTTTCATATAACATATAAATCTGACATATTTTACACCCCAAAGGAGTAACTAAAAACGATATCTTTGTTTGCCAAGAACAAGCCCTTGATCACGGCGCAGAATGTGTAGCCGAGGATAAATCATTGGGAATTAAGTATCGGAGCGGGATTAGCCTTATGAGCTAGCATAAATCAGGCATTATCATAGCCCTAACTTCAGCAGAAAACATGTGCGGCTCGTCTGATTTACATCCCGTAATTCATCTTAAACAGAAACACCAAACCTGACGCGTAATAAGATGTTGTTATAGCTAATGAATGCACACAGGAAATGGGTTTGAAAGACTCTCGGGGATTTAATTTTTGCTTTGTTTGTCGATGTGTGAAGCAAGACACAGTTGAAGCTAGCTAATTTATAAGAAATTAATGACTTTTTCCTATTTAATTTCCTGATACATGCAGGTATAAAGAAACACACATGCGTTTTGTCCGTTGTGTTGCTTACGAGTTGGTAATTATTTACACTTCTTCTTCTGCACTGGGTTAAAGCCAATCACCTGTACTCACACCACGTTTAATTATTAGCCAGGAGGGTGAAGTGTCAGATACCGCTTTCGCAACTTAAAGGAAAAGTAACGTTTTTTTACAATCTGAGCCTTCTTTCGGCAATAAAACAAGTAGTTTTACTCACCCATAGCAGTTTGGTGTCAATTGGAGCAGTATCGCAGAACTTATGTTGAGCCGTTCTGTTCTACTAATGATCCCGTATCCGTTAGCGTGAGTGCTCGGGGCACTGACTTGCGGTGTCCAAATAACACAAACTTTAGCACTTTTCAAATCACAGAAGATCGCTGTGTCAGGGTAGACTTTTAGTAGATTCCAAAACGGCCTGCTCCAATTGACACCAAACTGCTATGGGTGAGTAAAACTACTTGTTTTATTGCCGAAAGAAGGCTCGGATTGTAAAAAAAAAACGTTAATTTTCCGTTAAAGGTGCATTCTGTAACTTTTCTGGTGGCTTGTTTCTATGGATATGTCACAGCTCTGCCCCCACAATGTGACATTAAACAGCTCCACTTTACATTTATTCAATTACAGGTGGTTTTATTGCTCAAAAATACATAGAAAAGCAGGTACTATGAACAGGGTCGCCTCTCCACAGATCTGACCTGTAACTTGGTCTGGTTTGGTCTCCATGAAGATAGAAATACCATACTGTGAAAATGTGATGAAACCTCAACCAGAAAAGTTACACAATGCACTTTTAATGTTCACTTGATAGAAAATATCTTGATCTGTCATAACTGTTATTTGTTGGAACTAAGGCTACGTTTATATGATAACGGTCTGAACATCCATCCATCCATCCATCTTCTTCCGCTTTTTCCATTTCTGGGTCGCGGGGGCAGCAGTCCAAGCAGATCTGCTGCCCAGAACACAACGCACCAGCCCCCATGGATCCTCCCGTGGTTGGTGGGTCCACAGGAGGACGGCCCACGTCACAACAGGCCTTGGTGTACTTCTGCCATGGGGGCTACCAGTGTCCTGGGGGCGAGGTGGGGTTAAGTGTCTTGTCCGAGGACACAGCAGCGCTCATCTGTGGGAGCTGGAATCACACGCGGTCAACCCATCAAGAGCGGGATTCGAACCGCCAATCCCTGAATCAGTAGACAAACGCTCTACCAATTGAGCTTCCGCCGCCCCAACAGGCTGAACAGAAGACGCAAAAGTGGCGTTGCGTCTTCACTTTTTATTCCGCAAGCCTTTTTCGGGAGGAAATCTGTGTACGTACGGTGACGCTAAAGTGTGTGGAATTCGATTAGGTATGCATGCCAGGCGGCTATGTCAGTGCGCATGCGTAGAATCTTCCTCCTTCTCGTCTGCGTCGTGAAAAGCAAAACAAAACATGGCTACCGGGAGCAAAAAAAAAAATTGTGTGTTCAGACGAAGAAGGCGCAACAAGGTGTGTACTGGGAGTCGTGCCAAACAGAGTACACTGGTATATGGACCGATGTGACGTAAAAGTGTACGCGACGTCAGCAGATTTGACCAGAGTTTTGCGTCTTGGGCAGTGTAGACGAAAACGCTACGGAGGAGCGTATTCAAGTTTTCCACTTTGGAGGGCGGTTTCAGTTTTTTAAGTTTTTAAAGGTCCCATGGCATGAAATTTTCACTTTCTGAGGTTTTTGAAAATTAATGTGAGCTCCCCTACCCTGTTTAGGCCCCCCAATGGCTAAAAGTTGCGAAATGTCTAAACTGAGAATTTGCGATCCTTTTCTGCGTTTGAAAAAAACACAGCTCAAACGGGCGATTCTGGACAAGGCACCTTTGTTACGTAACATCGAAAAAAGAAATGCAAATGCAGTTCCACCACCGTCTGGATCTCCACCCCCTGTCTCTGGAAATCACGCCCAGAGAGTTTAGACCGCGAAGGAGTTACGCAATGCGAAATGCGTTTTTTTAATTTGCCTGGAGGCACGTGCGAGTGTTTCTAGGCTCGGAAGTCCTTTACCCGACCCTCTGGACCTCTGAAACAGCAGTGGTTTAATTTTATTTTCTGTGAAAATGTGTTTTTTTTTTTCATTTAAATTCCTCTCCTTTCTGCCTCCGCGCTTCAAACGCGGAAATGGGAGCCAGCCACAGCGCAGCGCTCCAGCGGCGCAGACCCCATCTGTGTCCTTCTCATTTGCATTCAAGCAACAACGCCCAGAATGAGTCATTCAGACAGAGAGATTATGACTCTGACTCTGTACATGTGTCTTTCTCATGCACTGAATGTTAATTTTGAAGAAGGATTCATTTACAGTATTAGGGAACCATTAAGGCACCATATAAAAGCATCAAGAAGTACCATGTCATGGGACCTTTAAACCCCCAAAACGCCGTCCCCGTCTAAACGAAAGGCACTTCCGCCAAAATATTGTTCTTTTTACTCGTAAGTGTCCTTGTTTAAACAGGCCCTAAATTTTAACCTCCACCATTTAACGCCACTTACTCAGGGAGTTTATGCCGTTTCCAGAATTCAAATTTTTCTGATTTGAGAAAACTTTTTCAAAACAGTTTTCATGCACAACTTCTGTACAAAGGGGCAGGCAGAAATCAATCAACACTGCAATTTTCACACTAATTAGAATTTACAAAAGAATTCAAAAATAATAAAAACAATTAATAAGTATTATTATTTTTGTGACATTTGACAAGCTGTACACTGTTTCAGTTATAGTACTACTGACGCTACAAAACGTTGAGCCTATTTAACGTGAAAGGCTACCGCCAACCAAAAAAAAAAAAGTCAGTGAAAAGAATTTATGCATTTTAATTGGATTTGTCTGTGCGTCTAAGTATAATCTTTTAACAACAAGCAATCTGTCACTCCAGTGTTTTTATTTGGCTCGCTGGTGGCACTGTTGGAACGATGACGGCACCTTAAATTAGTGCTGGAAAAGCTAGATTTCCAGTAGCGGTTTGGCATCATAATGACTTCTCTGTGGCACATTGTTAATTACCGCGGTTCTAACTGGGAGCGCTTGTACCATAAAATATTCAAATGAAAATGGTGCTTTTTAACAATCACGTCGGATGAGACAAAAAAAACACTGCACAAGTGGCACAGGAGGGAATTGAAATGAAGTGTAAAAAGTTGTCTTGGCTACTTTGTTTGTATTTTTTTAGTTGTGAGTGTAGTTAGCGACGCATTCATTTCGGTATTCCAGGTTTTATATTACGCAAAATTGACTCGTGTCATGTTAAGTCATGTTATAATTCTGTTACCTCATTAAAAACATGCCCCGAGTTGTGTTCCACCTTGCGATGTTGTGTAGTTGTAGTTTTCAGCAACCTTTTACCTTTTGTTCAGCAGAGATCGGTCTCCAAATGACGGTGTACGAAGTTTAAAAACACGCTGGAGCACTTATTGTTTTACCACCTGTAATCAAAAGGTGGAACAAAGTGTTTTCAGTTTCAGAGAAGAACTCTAAATACGCAGGGTTTGTGCGAATGAAAGAAAACACAACTCCAGGTATGTTTTTGATGAGGAAACAATGTTATATATAACTTGGATCAGAAAATAATATTACATGGGCCTTTTAAGTGATCTAATATAATTCTCACCATAGAATGATTCAATTCATCTTTTGGTTATTGTTCAAATTGGAAATACATTTACATGTTTAAGACTTAGGCCGCATCCCATTTTTGTCTTACCCCTACCCCTTGGTTTTGCGCGTTCATGTGAGGGCAAGGGGTGTCCCGATTCTAATTTTGATCAAGGGCTCGGGCCACGACCTCGGGCTACATACCCCTTGAAACGAAGTAAGCGCTCGCCCAGACTTGAAACGAAGGCGTACGCCTACAAGCTCAGGCAGATTTTGGGATCAGGATGGCAGCGTCACATCGACCAGCCGAGGAGTCTCATAAATGTATTTTCAGCAGTTGGAATTATCGATTAACAGTTTAGCAGGTTTACAATTATGACGCTTATGTTCTACGTTACTTTTAGTGAACTGCGGTTTTAAAGGAGAATTAACGTTTTTTTACAATCTGAGCCTTATTTCAGGAATAAAACAAGTTGTTTTGCTCACCCATAGCACTTTGGTGTCATTTGGAGCATCCATTTGGAGCATCCAAATGACACCAAAGTGCTATGGGTGAGTAAAACAACTTGTTTTATTACCGAAATAAGGCTCAGATTGAAAAAAAATTTTTTTTTCCTTTAATTGTAGTGATGTCTGTTTAGCCGACATTATCGTTTTCATCGAAGTTTCATGCATAAATAAGCTAGTTTTTTTGTCGAGCTAAGGTACCCGATAATCCTCTACATTTGTTTACGTTTGTTTGGAGTGGGTAGTGTTGTGTTTTAATTTTAGTTTTTCCTCGAGTGATGCAGAAAAGAGGGAGCCACTGTCTGTGTTCATGTATGTTGTCGCCTCTGTAGACGTAACAGCTCAGGTAGAGGCGAGGGATGATGACGCAAACGGTAATTGAGTGGCATCCCATTTCTTAGGGAAACATTCGTACCCCGAGCCCTCTCAGCTCGGTATCGTGGTACAAGACAAAGACGTAGATAAAGGGGGAAGGGGGAAGGGGGAAGACAGAGTAATGGGACGCAGCCTTAGTTACTTTTAATTATGAAATCTGTAGTTCCAGGACCCAATATCTTGAGCTAGGTTTGGTCAGAACTGCCTAGCTGGAGGATTTTACCTGTTGAGCATGTTTTAGGTTGATGGGGCATACTGGAGCTGCCAGAATAAACCCATCCAGATAAGAGGAAAAACATGCAAACTCTGCACAGACAACCAGACAATTTAAACCACAACCTAAAAGCTCAGTGTTAGATTTACTACATGGGAAAACAGTCAGGCTGTGCAACAGACATCTGCAGAATATTGTTATACCAATACTGCTTTTGCTGTGGTATATTTGCTAGGGATGCACCGTTCCAGTGATACTTTGGCTTTAACTATCTGCCAATACCCAATATCAACTAATACTAAGATGGGCAGTGAAAATATACGTTCTTTAAGTGTTATTTGTCATTTAAAGGTGCATTGTGTAACTTTTCTAGTGGAGGGTCAGTCAAATACTCTTCTCGTTATTGTCTTGAATGTTTCACAGTATGGTATTGAATTATTTTATCGTCATGGAGACTAAACCAGACCAGACTGCTCCTGAAAAGGATGGGTCAAATGCAGAAGTCAAATTTCTCCCGTGTGTCACTGTGTGTCATTGTGTGTGAGACCAATAAAGGCTTAAGCCTAATCTTAATAAGCCTAAACCAGACCAAGTTACAGGTCAGTCCTATGAAGAGGCAACCCAACTCTGAGTCAGAATGTTTGTTCTTCTAGGTATTTTTGAGCTATAAAACCACATGTTTAATTTAATAAAGGAAAGCTGGAGCTGTTTAATGCCATATTGTGGAACATTCCAGGCAGAGCTATGGCATATTCATAGAAACAAACAGGTGACGGATCAACCAAACATAGGTTCAAATCAATTGACATAAGAAACATCAGTGGTTGAGTGGTCAGATCCACTGATCCACCGGTTGGCAGGTATGATTCCAGCTCCCACAGATCAATGCTGCCGTTGTGTCCTTGGGCAAGACACTTGACCCACCTCGCCCCCAGTGTCTGCGTACACTGGTGTGTGAATGGGTGAGTGGTTCCTTGTTGTAAAGCGCTTTGGGTCACCTTGAAGGTGGAAAAGCGCTGTATATGTGACCATTTACAGTTAACCAGTGCACCTTTAAAGTAACTGCAGAACAACATTAGCCAGTAAATCATCTTATTACACCAAAATGGGATATCGTTTTAACCAATATCTTGGGACTGATGTCTGGTATCACTATCGGTGCTTCCCAAATAGTCCATCCATCCATCCAAGATTAAGATTAAGCCTTTATTGGTCTCACACACAAATGACACACAGTGACACACGGGAGAAATTTGACTTCTGCATTTGACCCATCCTTTTCAGGAGCAGTGAGCAGCCATCTTTTTCGGCGCCCGGGGGGCAGTACCGTGAAGGGACTTGCCCAAGGACCCACACTGGTTAGCTCATTGCCGGGGGGGATTTGAACCCACAACCTGCCGGGGAAAGTCAGTGACTTACCAGTTGAGCTAACCAGCCGGTAAAGCTAACCAGCCGGCATCCATCCATTTTGTTCTGCTTATCCAGGGCCGGGTCGCAGGGGCAACAGTCTAAGCAGGGACTCCCAGACTTCCTTCACCCCAGACACTTCCTCCAGCTCCTCCGGGGGGACCCCAAGGCGTTCCCAGGCCAGCCGGGAGACGTAGTCCCTCCAGCGTGTCCTGGGTCTTCCCCCCCAGGCCGCCTCCTGGTGGGACATGCCCCGAACACATCCCAAGGGAGGCATCCGGAACAGATGCCCGAGCCACCTCAGCTGCTCCTCTCGATGCGGAGGAGCAGCGGTTCTACTCCGAGCTCTTCCCGTGTAACTGAGCTCCTCGCCCTATCTCTAAGGGAGCGCCCAGCCACTCTGCGGAGGAAACTCATTTCGGCTGCTTGCTTGTGTCCTTTCCCTAATAGTTGCTATGCAAATAGGTGGTCAGAGAGGCTGTTGTTGGTGAAGACTAGCAGTTACATTTCTACCAATTTGCCCCGGGGCAGTTGTCACTACAGAAAAAGTGAGACTGAGGAGTGGATGAATAATGCAGCAAATTCTGAGAGCAAATCTCTACAGCATTTGCAGCCGAGAACAAGAGTTCATGAATTACAATTGTGTTATGCAATCCTTGTATAATTTTTGATTTAGAACTATACCCCCTTTGGTCATACATCACTCCAAAGCTAATCTGACTCCTGCTACGAGGAGTGAGCTCGGGGCAGCCACGGAATTAGCTTTAGTTAATGTATGAGTATTAATCCCTTTTACTCACAACAAAATTAAGGAATAATGTCTCCATGAATATTTCAGTCACTCTGTGGCAACACTAGCCAGGAACTGCCCAGTGCAATCTCCGCCGCGTTGCAAAAAAAAGGATCAGTGTTTACATACATTATTAACAGCCTCATCGTAAAATTCATATCTGAAGTGGGTGGCTGCTGTGTGAGGATTTAATGACGGTCAATAGTATTTGGGGACTTGCTGAATACACAGAAGGGGGAGAAATGGGCTTGAAAACATCCAAGCTAGCCCGGGTGCACTTGTGTGTATCTTTTACAGCCCTATCTCGCAATCGTGTGCATTCTTATACGGAGTGTTAAAATAAATGACAACCGTCCAAGCTATTGTGCTGCTGCAGTCTCTTCCTAAATGAAGTTACAGGAGCGTTCGCTATGGTTCAACAGGACATTTTTGGACATTACATCGATGTTTTTTTATTCTGTTTTTGTTTTTTTGTTTGTTTGTTGTTTTTGCTGTTTTGTGAATACTTATGACTTATGTAGAAGTAATGATTTTTCATTTTTATTTGATGAATTTTCAGATTTCTCAAAGATTATAAAAGTCTATGCAAAGACTAAACTAAATTGTCATACTGTCATAAAATGTTTGCTTTCAAATCATTCGCACATATTTACTCCAGCGCTATAAATACCCAGATCCACCTTGTGATGTCATCAGGTGGAAATCCAGAAAGTGCTGCTCTATGTTTTTAAAGTCCACATGCCTTACAATCATCAGGATGTGTACACACTTATACACTGGTTTGGTTAAATCCTGATGTAGACCTGGTTTGGTCTTTTGCTGGTCCTGGTTAAGTCCAAGTCTAATCCATGTTTAGTGGCATTTTAGTTCTAATTTTAATTTAATTGTGGAAGTGTGATTGTTTTTCAATGTCCATCCATCCATCCATCCATCCTTGCATTTTCTTCTGCTTACCCGGGGCCAGGTCGCGGGGGTAACGGTCTAAGCACGGACTCTCAGACTTCCTTCACACCAGACGCTTCCTCCAGCTCCTCCTTCTCAGGCCAGTAGAGAGACATAGTCCCTCCAGCGTGTTGGAACATACCGGAACACCTCCTGAGGGAGGCGACCAGGAGGCATCCGGAACAGATGCCCGAGCCACCTCAGCTGGCGCATGGAGGAGCAGTGGCTCTACTCTGAGCCCCTCCCATGTGACTGAGCTTGATTTTCAATATAATTTTTAATATTTAATAATAATATTTAATTGGCGGCACGGTAGCTGAGTGGCTAGCGCTCTTGCTTCACAGCAAGAAGGTTCCGGGTTCGATCCCCGGGTCGCCCAGGCCTTTCTGTGTGTGTTCTGTGTGGAGTTTGCATGTTCTCCCCGTGTCTGGGTGGGTTTCCTCCGGGCACTCTGGTTTCCCCCACCAACCCAAAACATGCACCATAGGTACCTCCAGCTTAGGTCCTGACCAAGCCGAAGCAAGAAGATCATGGAGATGGTCCCCGGGCGCAGTAATGTGCTGCTCACTGCTCCTAATATATGTGTGTGTGTGTGTGTGTATGTATATATATATATATATATGGGTTAAAATGCAGAGAAGAATTTCTCCAGTGTGAGATCAATAAAGCCACTTCTTTCTTCTTCTTCTAAACACCTTAATAGAAAATATATGTTTAATGCTAGACTGTGGAACATTCCAGGTAAAGCAATGACATTTATATTGACACAAACAAGTAGTGAAACCCCCCACCAGAAAAGTTACATCCATATTTAGGATGAGTTAAACAGAAAACACTCTGTTCCACCTTGTGATGTCATGTAGTAATACAAGAAGTGCTCCACTGTGTTTTTAAACTACTTGCACCTTCACCTAGAATCATTAGGATGATTTCAGCCTTGGAATTGCCAATGTTTACTGAGGTAAACATTGGCAATAAAGGTTAAAGGTAGCTGTAAACTTAAACTACCACTACATGACATCACAAGGTGGAGTGAGGTTTCGCAGGTCTTTCCTTCCTGCTGCTGTCAGACTGTACAGCGAACACTGTTAACATGTCATTCAACTTTATCTGCACTACAATATTCAGCTATACTCCAGAGTCTATTTTTAGGTCTATTTTTAAATTATTTATTTATTATCTTGTTTTATGGCATGCTACTTTTTCCTGCTGTTCTTGATCTGTGCGTTGCAACACTGGAATTTCCCCACTGTGGGACTAATAAAGGCATATCTTATCTTATTTTGAGCTTTGGATATGCAGACAGAATAATAATAAAGGGTAACTCAAACACTTGTGAATGAAACAAAACACAACTCCAGGTATGTTTTTGACAATAACTTAACAATAACTGAAAAATATTGCCCATAATGCAGAACGTATTGGCTGTAACTCATTAACATTTCAATAGTTCTTGCCCATACAATCCTTTTGTCCAAACCTCAATGCCACAAATCCTTATCATAGATTTTTCAGTCTTATTTCAGAGTGTAATATGCCTTAATCGGTTTAGGTTTTATTAATAAGCCTTAAGCCTTATTGTTTTGTCTGTTATTGTCGTGGCTGGTGTGAAATCTACATCTGGCGCTGTTACTTCTAGCTGGCTTCAGTGGGGAATTATAGCCTTATCTCTTTATTGTCACCCACAGCGGCGTGATTGACGAAACGTACTGTGATAACCATGGCATGAATTCAGATGACTTTGTAGCATTTACACGAGGCACAGAAAACACACAGAAAATTTCTATAATTTAACTAATCATCCCCGACACTGTTATTTGCATATGTTAATAAAGCAATTCCACAGAGATCGGGGAGAGACGGTATTCATTTGGATTCTGAAAGCTCGTATGAATTCTCCGCGCGGTAATGAGACTTTGGACAGCTACAGCGGCGCGTCATTGAGAAAATCCACAACAGAGCGCGCAAGCTAGCTAGTCCCCTTTGTGTCACTGTATTCCCCCGGCTCCGTTCCACCTCTTTGTTTGCTTTGGTGCGGTTTCCGTGGCGACAGAGCCCAGGGCCCCCAATCAGAGGCCCATGGAGGTGACAGGCAGGAGAGAAGAAGAGAGGCTGGAGGCAGGGAAAAGGGGGGGTGCACACTTCATATCCATGCGCGACGTCTCTACTCTCGTGCACAGCTATAAGGCCATCAATTATCAATGGTAATGGCGTCCTCTCCTCTCCGCGACTATAAATCTTCACATACAAGAAGCATCAATGACAAAACGTCCTTGTGATAACGCAATAGCACAGGGCTGTTTGCGCGCGGCGTGACAGCTGAGGCAGACTTCAGCTCCCATAAGCTGCTCCTCATATCGCCACAATGACACCTTCTATACAGATTATATCTACAGCCACAGTGCACCAGGTTTACACGGACAATATGAAGTCCATGTGAGTGGTAATAGCTGGAGACAGAGACTGGAGTGGAGTGGTGCAAACAAATGGAGTGGAGTTGCAAACAAATGTATGGAAATGACTTATTCGGGCAGATGGTAAATGGATTGGTGAATGATTTTATTATATTACGTACATTTGAAATAAGGATGCATGTACTGCAAATGGCTTAATCAAATTTATTGTTGGTAAATGGTCATATTTTTATATAGCGTTTTTCCACCTTCAAGGTGCTTAATGTGTTTGTAATTACATCAAGAAACCACTCACCCATTCACACACACACGTTCATACACCAGCATCCGCAGACACCGAACCTGGGAAATCCCAGGCTGCTTTCGTTCGTTCCAATCTGAAAAACAGCCTGGCAACAATGGAAAGCAAGCTCGCCCGATTCTGGGAGCCAATCGGAGAGCGGGGAGGGGTGGAAAGACGGTGACGCGTACTACGTGACAAACGGAAGCTTGTAGTTTGAACTGACATCTGACATGATTGTCTATGGGCTACGTATACGCCAAATGATAGTCATTCGTAGCGCCCAATAAACGGCCGTTGGCGATCGTAAACCACACCTCCGCTACGAGATATTTCAAAGGTGGCTTCCAGACCATATCTCACTTGTGATATGGTCTGGTGTAAACCAGGCAAGCAGACACCAGGGGTGAGGTGGGTTTCGTCTTGTGCAAGGGCACAATGGCAGTATTCATCTTTGGGAGCTAGAATCACACCCCCAACCTTTGGGTTAGTGGATCTGCCAGCTCTACTAATGATGTTTGTCATGAGCAGGAATTTAATTGGCAACCTTTGGAATTTCAGTGGACAAACACTCTACCAACAGAGCTACTGTCACTCGTGTTAGATTTTCTTTTTGAATATTGCATAAAATGTTTGTGCTGTAATGATGTGCGATACCAGTGATTTTTTTTATTTGATCAAATATACTTTTCCAAGTATTATATCATTCCTGTACCAAAAGGTTTTGCATAAAATGCACTCAAACTCAGCTATGACACATTTGACCTTGTAAAGACTACATTTATATTAGCACTACACTTTTGCTTAAAATTCTCTAATTCAATATGTGTGGATAAACTGAAATGTTTAAAGACACATTTGAAGTGTCCAGATTTTTGCACGACAATCAGTAGTTCTTGATACCTAGTCGGAATCAAAATATCAACTGTTTCGTATCAATCCACCCATCATCGTTGTCCAGCCATTACATTTTAGTCTTTGCCAAAATCAACAACAACAAATAAACTAATATTTGCCCACTTTTGCTGCCTGGGATCCAGAAAAACACGTCTCCAGTGCTTTAAAAATATGTTTCTGGTCAGTCGTGAATGAGTTCAGATGGGGTCTGCCGATATCAAAACAAATATGGCTACTTATAAGAATATACTTAAATATATAATATATAAATGATGAAGTTAAATAAAAAATACATTGCTTATTTAAAGGTTCAATATTGAGCAAAATTAACTCTGAGCTTTTGAGCCATGTTAGAATGTTTTTACTGCATTAAAAACTCTTGGTTTTCATACATGTATTCATATTCATACATACATATTCATAAATGTTTGTGTAACGCTACATTATTAGCCTGTCTACATCTCCCAAGCTCAAAATCCTGACGCTGTATGGAGTTAAAAAAAAAAAAGCGTAATTGTTGTTCTTACATGCACCCTGCTGACCTGCTAACCTTTGTAACTCTTCGGAGGAAAATAAATGAATTTCCACTGAAGAATCCCAACGCCTCATGCCAGAACACTTAACGAACTCCGGAAATAAAATGTATTCCTAATTACCTTCAGCCGCATATTGTTGCTACAGAAACCACACAGTATCCTCACCACCTGTGGAGTAATGACTGCACTGGAAGGTAACAGCTTCTCCCCCTCCCCCAATCATTTCCTCTTAGTTTATCTCTCTCTTTCTACCCGTCTCCTCGTTGTTTACCTCCGCTTCTTGACCCACTTCAAAAAGGACCCAATTTCACCTGAAGAATTCTAGCGGCTAACACTTTGAAATGTTAAGTACTACCTGCCATCCGCGAAATCTCTCCAGTTTGCTATTGGCTCCCTGTTAGCTCCCTTCTCAACCGGGGCAAAACCCTCTAATACCATCTAATCGCTAATGTCGTCCGGCGAAAATAGCCCTTGGATTTTCTTGAAGGAAAAAGGGGAAAAAAAATGTAGGTGATCTTCAAAAGCGCTTGGAAGTTTATTATGACTCCCAGTCCTCCCTTTTCCCTTTGCTCAAGCTTTGGTCCACAAATAGCCTCTTGTTGATTGACTAGAGGCAATATTGTCATTTATTCCTTTGTAAAGCTTTAAGGTTCACTAGGTTAGAGTACAAATTACCTTTAAAAAAAAAAAATAATAATTTACCGTCTGAAAAATATGAAAAACAGTTTAAATCATCTCTCACTTGTCTGAAGCATTATTCACCGTTATGAGTTTAAAATCGATTTTCACAACTTTCAGAGACCACAGCAGTTTTGCAGTTAACAACAACTAGCATGCTAATGTGCCCTTCCTGTTTACCAGGCAATATAATTAGCTTTATAATTAGATAAAAACAACACACAACTGACATATTTTGACTTGAAGAGCTGGGTCATTCCAGAAGTGGAGGACATTTTGGCTTTTAAATTCTTGAAAAATAAACCTTCACTTTTCTGATTTTCTGCTACATATTCATCAATAATAGGTAATAAACTGCTGCAAATGCTTGATTAGCTCAGTTTACGGTCAATGGAAATTTTTTTATTACATGATTTATATGGTTTATTTATTTCCTCTAATCGCAGTAACAGGGTTGCAGGTAACAGGGTTGCAAATCCACACTAATGTTCACTTTATCTCAGGAGTAGAAGCTGTTTGGCTGTTACTGCTAATCAAGAGGAAAAACTTATTCATGCAAATACGTAAAGGAAAATAATAATAATAATTGTCTTATTCTGATCATTTGCATAACAGAGTTGCATGAGGCAGAGTGAGACATTCAATCAAGGCTAACGATGTTATAAAAATATGAAAAAGAGAAGATAAACCTTTGCTCTGCCCATTCTGACGTCAAGTCCGGAGTATCATGTGGTTCACTGTTGATTGATTGATTGATCATGTGGTTTTCTGCTTTCTTCTTCTTCTACCAGACTAAAAATGTTCTGGTAACAGGGTTGGTGCATGTTGTGGGACACATGTTCCATGAATAATAATTATTATTTGAAATATGTCTATTAAAACAAATGTTCCACAGTTACAAGAGATGGCAATGAAACAAATTATACAAAAAACAAGAAATTTCAATTCAATTTTAACTGGTTCATTTAAGATTGAATTTGGTCATTAGAGGGGTGGGACAAGAGGAAAATTGCATTTGGGGGGAACTCCAGACTTATTTGGTATTTTAAAAACTATTTTTTTCTCAGTTTTTTTAGATTTGGTCTCAGGACAAGTGAATTCACTCAGAAACTGTATGTTTTAGTATTTTGTATGTGGATTATTTAATATTTGATGGGTGGGACGTAAAATGTCCTCCAATTCTGGAATGACCCAACTGCTTATACAATATATCAAACATAAAAATCTTCTAAAAATCTTATTTTTTTAAATTTTGGTTAAGTTTAGAAATTGATTGGAGACAACAGAGACGTAGAGGTAATTCCATAACTGTAGCGCCAAAGTTTGTCTAAATTGCACAATAGTTATGATTAGACTAATACAAATAAGTGACAACACCTTTTATTTTGTTAAATCAATGGAATGAAATTTTCTGTTGATGATTTACTAGGTAGAGGTATTCTGTTCTATCCCACCACACCTAGTCATAATTACAAAAACATGAAAACCTGTCATGCACACTTTAAAGAGTTTATATTACACTGTTTTCTGATCTATTTTATAATGTTTCCTCAGCAAAAACATACCTGGAATCTCTACTAAACGTAAGGTAAACAGAAGACGACGACTAGCTACGTTTCTGATGAGATAACAACATTCTAACACGGCTTAAAGCTCACAAGAGTCAATTTTGTGCAACATGGCACCTCGCAGCAGCTCCTGTGCTTCTCTTTTTACCTCAGTTTGCAATTCGGCTCCTCCCCTTCACAGAAAAGTCCAAGAGCTCGTCAAATGGACTGCAATTTATTTCAATGAACCATGTTTTTTCTTTTTTTTTTTTTCAAAGGCGTGTGGTTGATTGTGCTATTGAGAGCGCGGAGACCAGAAAGCTTTGGTTGCGTTCTGTCGGGTTGTCTTTGTGCGCGGATTGCTAGCATGTTCTTTATGTTGTGTAGCAGGTGACTGGAATACTGATTACCGTACACCAGTCAGTCTTCCCTCTGGCTAAGATTTCCCATTCTTCTCCCAGTGCCTGTACATATAAATCAAATATAAGTTCTATCCATGACCTGGTGTGACGGCTGAAATTATGCCAGATGCTTTGCCCTACTTTGGGTGTAGGAGTTTTTTCATCCGTTGTAAACCTTAACATGGAATGCTGATTATAGGAAAATATGCGTGGTATCTACAAGGAAAAACATGCGGTTTACCAAACCGAAATACAGCTGAAAAATGAAAATGACTTATTTGAGGTTGCAGTTGTATCATTCGTGCCAACGCAGGGAAAAAGATTACTTAAGAACCATCACATAAAATGTCAAATGTTGGGCTAATGTTTTCAATATGAACAAAGTGGCAATAGTAATGTTTTTTGTTTTTATTTAATTGACTTTTAGGCTACAGATTCCGCACTGGTCAGCGTGGTGTAAGGTTTATTTGTTATTAAAAAAAAAAAAAAAAATCTATAGATATTATGTACATTGACTGTTTTCCCACTGTATATAGATGTATTGCATTCAAAAATTATGACTTTAAGTGAAAGAACATGTGACCAGATGGTATTTAGTCACACCTGGCACTAATCGGGCGAACCTGATGACGCTGTAGAAGCGAAACGTGTTGTTCGCTCTAAGCCCAATAAAGGAATAAGAGTAAAGTCAAGCGAGTGTGCGGTAAATTTGTTCTTTTCTGGAATTATTCAATGTTCCTGTTGTTACCAGCACCTGGAAGCTGTGCATGGAGTTTTGAACTTTTGACTTTTAGGCTACCTTTTTTTTTAAATTATTATTACAAGGTACATATTTTAACATCACAATAACATTCGCAAAACACTCAGGGGATGGGGGAGTGCAGAGGACCAAAGGGCTCGTTCCAGGTGAAGAAAGGGGGTCTGGGGGGGAGCAAGGGCGATGCAGTGTCCAGGGAAGGTCTAGATAACAGGGTCCAGGGGGGGACAGCGGAGGGGGGGCAGGGGTCAGAAGTCCAGCCGAGGGGAACCGGATCGGGAGATGGAGAAAAGCGTATTGTTTGGGGTGAAGGTGTTGCAGCTACGTTTATGTGATGACGGTCTGAACAGAAGACGCAAAAGTGGCGTCGCGTCTTCACTTTTTATTCTGCGTTTAGACGAGCGTTTTCAGGAGGAAATCTGTGTGCATACGGTGACGCAAAAGTTTGTGGAATTCGATTGGGTATGCATGCCAGGCGGATAGGTGGTCACTATGTCCGTGCGCATGTGTAGAATCTTCCTTCTTCTCATCTGCGAAAGCAAAACAAAACATGGCTACCGGTAGCAAAAAAAAAATTGTGTGGTCAGACGAAGTTCAACTATTGCTTCAAACCACGTTAGACGACAAACAAACGAAGGCGCAACAAGGTCGTGCCAAACAAAGTACACTGATATATGGACCGATGTGATGTAAACACGTACACGACGTCAGCAGATTTAACCAAAGTTTTGCATCTTGGGCAGTGTAGACGAAAACGCTACAGCGGAGCATATTCAAGTTTTCCACTTTGGAGGGCTGTTTCAGTTTTTTGCGCCCCCAAAACACCGCCACCGTCTAAATGAAAGGCACTTCCGACAAAATGTGTCCAACCGCAGGAAAACCAATATCAAGTCGTCGCGGAGGCGGTTTGAGTTATTCACAGATTCTGAAAGAACAGGTTCTAAGCTTTCCAATGATGTCTTACATGTAAAAATCTGACAATATTTTAAAAAGTTATCTCTATTTGAAAGCAGCCATAGCAGATCCCAGAAATTCCAGAAACAGCCTCTCAAAGTTTGGTCTCTTCAGCCCTCCTTGCCTAACAAGCATTTTTGAAATGAAAAATGTATGTTTTTAACATCACTAATGCTGTTATCTGAAACATGAAGAGGCTTCTGCATGACCTCAACTAGCACATTATGCAAAAAAACGAAAATCACAAATTTTGAAAACAAAAACACAAAAAACGCATTTCTTGAGAATCTGTAATGCCGACATGCGCCCTCAGCTTCCGTGGAGGGACACAAATATTTTGCAGTTTTCACCTGTGTAAACCCATAGTTCATTTTGCCTTTACTAATTATAAATAAAAGGGCCTGTACCTGATATTTTTTCCATGTTTTTGAGCAAAATCTGTCCTTTCCCAGTACAGATGTATTGTATAAGCAGCAGAGGTCAGAATAAGTCAGCTGTGTACTGTCTGCATGTAATTATAAAGTGTTATATTATCAGATAATCAGGAAGCGTGCAACAATCTTTGCTCTGGCCAAACGGTGAATCAAGCTTTGATTCACAATTTGGCCACATCGTGAATGATTAGGATGCCTAAGGTAAGTGAGGAATAACTTCGGACCACTGCAAATGAACTAGTTGTGTGTGTTTTTTCCACATCAGCTACAACACTTTTAATAGAAAACTGAAAAGATATCACCAAGAAGATATGCTAATTTTTTTGGTTGGATGCATTGTTTTCTAATTCTGAAGAGACTGAAACTTTCCAGTGACATTACGCTGGGGGTGTTTTGCATGTATGTCAGTCAAACGGCGAGAGTGACTACGGAAAAAACTGTCGGCGAACGCTACCTAGCTTGTGACTGTAATGTTATTTGAGAGGGACGCGTTTAAACGGCACAAATCGGCTCACCTGTTCACCTCATTTAACAAAGTCAGGTCTTTCTGGTGAGATTAAATCAAAAACAATTTTTTAAAAAGCTCAGATTAAAGTCTAACAAAGCCTTAGACAGTTAGCATAATGTTGTTGACACCAGCTGGGATGTATTGGTATTCACCGGGCTTTATAAAGTATACACATAATGAAATTTCCAATATTTCACGAATAGCCAACAGACAGCTGACTAAATAAAGCCATAATGTGTAAAGAGCAGATGTATAAGCACATAAAAACCAAATATATATCCTCCCCACTCTAGAATATAGGTAATATGTTTATGGGAGAGTGGAGCAGCTTTGGCATACCACAATATTCCTGGTGAGACCCCCACACACACCTGTCATACTCTGCCGAGAATCCAATCATATGTCCAGATGATATGATATTTGTGGACATGCGGAGAATCACAAGTGTTGGCGTGTGGTCGGGGATTTGAATAAAAAGGTAACACGCGGACGGATGAGTGACATGTTTGTATCACCTCATGCCAAAGAGTGCTATCGTTTTCATCTAATGCGCAGCCATTTGTGGTTTGATTCCGTTTGAAATCGGCAAAGACGCGAAGAGAGACGCTGAGACGGCGGCATCTTTTGTCTTGACGTTTAGTTTTTACAGGCAGAAGTTTTGAATATGAATTTGGTTTCATCTTTCTATAAATAAAAGAAAACAGTGCCTCTTTAAGAACAGCAGATATTATTAAAGCTACTAGTTTTGGTTGCGCTTATTGCACTGAAAATGCGTTCTTACTCTGAGTGTGCTGACTCTGACAGCTCTGGAAAAAAACTAAATAAGAGACCATTGCATTTTTTTTTCCTGAAATCAGCATCTCTACATGTATTACAGCCATTCCATTCCAGCGTCTGTTGAATTCCAACACAAACACAAAGCTGAGCTACTTCAGTTCTTGCACCAGGAGTGGAATAAAGTCACCCAAGAACAATGTGAAAGACTTGTAGAGAGCATGCCAAGATGCATGAAAGCTGTGATTAAAAATAAGTCTTATTGCACCAAATATTTCTGAACTCTTCTTAAGTGTAAACATTAGTGTTATGTTGTTTTAAAATGAATTTGATCTTGTTTCTTTGCATTGTTTGAGCTCTGAAAACATCTTTTGACCGTTTGTCATTTTCTGCAAATAAATGGTCTAAACCAGGGGTCGGCAACCCGCGGCTCCGGAGCCACGATAAGCGAAATCCGCGAAGTCGTCAACTTTATATTTTACAATTATTCTCCATGTTTTAAGGCTGTAAACGCCTCACCACACACATTCTACACTTTTCTCACACTGGAATTAACGTTTTCTCACATTTCTCTCTTGTTTAAACACTCAAACGTTCGTAGATTTTCAACATAAAAGCACAGTATTATAGAACCAAACCAAAGTGTATTTCGTGTGTATTTCACAGTTCTTATGACCGCTTCGCTGTGGCGGGTTTTGTCGGGGAGAAAATTTGCAAAAAACAGCACTTCAGAGTCACACTGCGATCCAACATTTATATAAATCTGGCAAACTGAACGCATTCTGTACAGGAGACACGGAGGAGAATGACTGACGAATCGGCAAAGGTCTACAGTCCCTTAGCCAATCAGGACGCAGAAATGCGCGCTGATACGCTATAAAAAAAATTGGAATAAAAAAATCCACGAAACAGCGAGGCCACGAAAAGTGAACCACGATATAGCGAGGGACCACTGTATTTAATTAAAATGTATTTTATTTTAGTTCATTCATTTTCAAAATGTAATTCTATGACACAAAGGCAAAAAAAAAAAGGACGTTATATGCAGTGTTATTTCATTTTAAATTTCAAAAGGGTTTTGTGGCTCCCAGTGTTTTCTTTACTGCGTGAAACGGGTCCAAATGGCTCTTTGAGTGGTAAAGGTTGCCGACCCCTGCTCTAAACAATAATATTTTTATTTGGAATTTGGGAGAAATGTTGTCAGTAGTTTATAGACTCAGACAAAAATGTTCCTTTTGCCCAAACACATACCTATAAGTAGTAAAATCAGAAAAACTGATAATTTTGCAGCGGTCTCTTATTTTTTCCCAGAGCTGTATTTAGCCTGAATAAGAGTCTTGATTATCTCCATGGAAATGTTGTTACCAGAGGTGGGGAGTTACAAGCCACGACTTGGACTCGAGTCAAAATTGAGTCACTATTTTGATGATTTGTCTTGATAAAATGGACTTGGCAACTCTGTCTTACACTTGAAGGTCAGTTACTCGGGACATGACTCAGACTTGAGACTTGAGAACTTGATGCTTCTCCTCAAAAAAATAATGATTTAAGAAAATACTTTCCTCTGTACAGTTCATCTGTGCTTAATTTTACACAAAGTGGAATATGTCCCCCTCATTTACTTGACACTATTGACAAAATGTCCTACTATAATATACAAACTCCGTTGTTTTGTTGCAGCAAAAGGTAAAACACAGAGGGAACTACATGGACCATGATCCTTTACACAATATCAGTGTAGATTACATGACAGAACGCTATTAAGCACTTTTAAATCTTAATTCTTTCTATTATGATTAATGATTCATACTAACAACTTGAGGTGAAAGACAAGAAAAACAATAGTTACTTTGGCTTAAATATTCCACCATTTTTTTTTATTTTCTTATTTTTTTCAACTTTAAAGGTCCCATGGCATGAAATTTTCACTTTCTGAGGTTTTTGAACGTTAATGTGAGCTCCCCTACCCTGTTTAGCCCCCCCCATGGTTAAAAGTTGCGAAATGTCTAAACTGAGCATTTGCGATCCTTTTCTGCGTTAGAAAAAATCAGAGCTCAAACGGGCGAGTTTGAACAAGGAAACTTATTGACGTCAGCTCGAAAAAAGAAATGCAAATGCAGTTCCACCCCCGTCTGTCTGTACTCAGCGTCTCTGTAAATCACGCCCAGAGAGTTTGGACTGCGGAGGAGCTACACAATGCGAAATACGTTTTTTTTATTTGCCTGGAGGAACTTGCGAGTGTTTCTAGGCTCGGAAGTCCTTTATCTGAGCCTGTGGATATCTGAAACAGCAGTGGTTTGATTTTATTTTCTGTGGAAATGTGTTTATTTTTCAATGGAACTTTGAAAAATAGAACTTTTTTTCATCTCTCCCTCCGCGCAAAAACACGGAAATGGGTCAAAGCGCACAGGGCACAGCTGAAAAGGAAAGAGTTTGGCCACGTCCCCACGCGCTACTATAGGCCATCTCTGTCCTCCTCATTTGCATTCAAGCAACAACGCCCATAATGGACTGTTCCAGAGTGACATGACTCTTTCTCATCTTATCTCTCTTTCTCATGCACTGAGTGTTGATTTTGAAGAAGGATTCATTTACAGTATTAGGGAACCATTAAGGAGCCATATAAAAGCATCAAGAAGTACCATGTCATGGGATCTTTAACTTTGAAATGGCCTTGATGAAAGTAACTGTAAAATAGAGTGGAAAAATGAAAAGTTTGTGTTGAATTTGTTGTGCAATTTTCAATACACTTTTATTAAAACTATCTACTAGGTTCATGATGACGGTGACAAGCTCTGAAGCCCTAGTTTATTTATTTATTGGTTTATTTGACAGGGTTGACTTTCAGATGTGAGTTCACCGGATCATACACTGGTGTCCACGTCTCATCCGTGTGTTTGTTCCTCCCTGCAAGTTTACCGAACTGAATCTGATATTTATTTATGTACAAATAATGGAGTGTACATTCCGCAGAATTCAATCTACGAGCGGGAGCACTGGGGCGGCTCCCATCTGAAACCGTAAATACCACATGTTCAATATTTATGGGCACACTGCCTGTAGTGGAGGCCAAGTTTCTGCAAATTTTGTCATGAAACCGTAGTACAAAAAGTAGTTTCTTCAAAGGCTTTTAATCATACAAGCAGTTGATATTTAAAGATGCACTGTGCACTGGGTCCGTCATCTGCTTTCTTCATGGAGATCCTGCCTGGAATGTTCCGCAGTACGGCATTACGCGTTTTTATCTCTACAGAGACAGCAGGTGACACCACAGGGCCAACGGTACATGTCAGATCTGTTTAGAAGCGAGCCCAATCATACTTTTCAGGTCATTGTTAGTGAGTAAAGGCAAGATGGATACGTTTATCAGACCAAACACCAACATCTCCATGGAGACAAGCAGGTAGCAGACCCTCCACCGGAAAAGTTACACAGTGCATGTTTAACTGTAAAATTAAATGTAAAAATTGCTAGCTTATGTACAGTTTTAAATAATTTGATGCAAGTGACCTTCCTGTGTAACAGTCCATGAAAAAATGTTTATTTTAATTATGTGCCTGCCACCCGGACAAGTTACGAGGGAGGTCTGTGGAAAGGCAAGACTGCTCAATGTAAGGATGTAAGGAACCACTACTGAGGAATCAAACTCACAAGAGAAACCCCCCATGAGACAATCTAGTCAGCCACTGTGTCGAAGTTAAGGTTTTAAGTAGGGCTGGGCGATATGGAGAAAAAAAAATTATCTCTATATGTTTTTGCTATATCTCGATATACGATATATATCTCGATATCTATGCAGGGGAAAAAAACAAAAAAAACAAACAACCAAACGCGCCAAATTCAGCAAGGATTTTTTTTATTTTTATTGAAGTGCAAACAGGCAGCCAAGTGCTTAAAGGTAGACAGGTACTAGTAACAAAGTGCTGTGCTTGTGTACCAATTTTAACATAATCAAACCAAGGAAGTAGTATATTGCCTTATTTAATTGTAAACATAAAATCTGAGGGTAGACAGTTATATAGTGCAAAGATAAAAAAACAAAAAAATTTAAGATGTGACAAAAAAATCCCTCATTTCGTAATTAATAAAAGAAATAATACATATTGCCTTCCTTTTCCTTAAAAAACAAAAATTCGAACTCCAAAAAACAAAAAACTGTACCTGTAGTGTAACATTTTTACATTTTGAAGATTTTGAGCCAGGAACACCAATCGGTCAACTGTGTCAGGCTTAAGTGATGCCCGTTGACATGTAACGTTCTTGGAAGTTCCTGCCTCGCAAAAAAGTGGCGACTGTATCTAGGGTCAAGCGTTTTTAGCATTCGTTTGAAGCCCGGTCGCTCAACAACCGCTATGGGCGTCATGTCTTTTGCGATATGAAAGGCAATGGACTCCGTAATGCTGACCCACCTTGCACTTGTTTTTCCATAGGGTAGACACCGGGGTAAAGATGTTTGGAGCGTTGTTTGTTGTGTCTTAGAAGTGGTGGTGGGTTTGCCCGCGAACCGAAGCCTGGAACACTCTTCGTATAAGAGTTTGTGGTGGTACTGTAAATGGTAGAACAGATTCGTGGTGCTCGATGCTTTTGATGGCACAGGTTTCTTGCATTCTCTGCAAAATGCCTGTTTCTGCATCTCATCGGACGGTTTAAATCCGAAATACCGCCATATAATGGAGCCGTTTGTTCTTTTCTTTGGTATTAATTCACTCGTGGACGCTTCTGTGGGCGCCGCCATGTTGAAAATGAGTTATCAACAAACACACGCGGTGTGCGTACAGGGGGGGGGGACCACGGCAGTGAAACACAAACGCAAGAAGGAGGCGGGGCGGACAGCTCCACAAACAGTTGAGGAAAATAAGCAGAGTGGCGAAATCTTATTCATTTAGCGCATTATCTCGAGTTTTTCGATATGCCAAAATCTTTCTCGATTTCATAAAACATCTTGAGATATCGCAAATCTCGATTAATCGCCCAGCTCTAGTTTTAAGTACAGTGGTCCCTCGCTCTATCGTGGTTCACTTTTCGTGGCCTCGCTGTTTTGCAGATTTTTTTTTCTAGTGTATGAACATTGTGTTGTGCGTCCTGATTGTCTTCTCCTCCGTGTCTCCTGTACAGTACAGAATGTGTTCAGTTTGACACATTTATATAGATGTTATAGAGGGGGGACCCGGGGGGGCTCCGGGAGTCCCGCTGGATGCACGAGGAGCCGAGACATGAGTCACTGGATCTGTAGGAAGTCCAGACCAGGACTAAGACATGAGGACCAGACTGGGACCAAACCGGGACCAGACTGGAACTAGACAAGGACCAGACCAGGACTAGACCGGGACCAGACTGGAACTAGACTGGGACCAGACCAGGACTAAACCAGGACTAAACGTGGACTAAACCAGGTCCAAACCAGGACTAAATCAGGTCTAAACCAGGTCTAAACCAGGATTAAACCACCGCATGCGGCTCTTTGCCTTGTTTCGTGCGGCTCTTGTGCATTTTCGCTTCGTGGCTCGGACTGCATCGCTGGACTCAGTCTGGAAGGGGAGGCACGGTCTGGACACTGCCTCGGTCTCGTGCTCGCAGCCCTGGGTGGGACGCCGATCATGTTGCTCTATGGATTTGACAACGATCAGCAGGTGCACGTGTCCGCGCGCACACACTTCACTATTAATACATTTTGTTGAAAATCTACAAAAGTTTGAGTGTTTAAACAAGAGAGAAATGTGAGAAAATGTTAATATCAGTCTGAGAAAAGTGTATAATGTGTGTGGTGAGGCGTTTACAGCCTTAAAACATGTAGAATAATTGTAAAATATAAAGTTGTCCTACTTTGCGGATTTCAATTATTACGGGTTATTTCTGGAACCTAACCCCAGCGATAAACGAGGGATTACTGTATTTACAAACGGGAATCATTCTAAAAGGTCCTATATTGAAACTGAGCTTGAAGCCATGTTAAAATGCTGTTACCTCATCAAAAACACACCTGGAGCTGTGTTTTGTTTCATTCACACATGTTTCAGTAATCGTTTATTATGAGTCTGTCTACATCTGCAAAGCTCAAAATGCTCTGTTCCACCTTGTGATGTCATGAAGTGGTAGTTTTCAGGTAAACGGCTCCTTTTACCTTTAGTTCAGTAGAGACTGGCAATTCCAGGTCTGAAATAATCCAAATCAGACCCTCCAGGAATTTGCGATGTTGCGATTTGCAACTTCAACGCAACTTCAGCCAATCCCCGTGAATTCAGGGCGGTGTTGCAATTTTGACCAATCACCGCAACTTTTCCGCAATTTTTACTAATTTTGACCATTCATAGGCGACGTATTGAACGCCGACCAACTTCCTTCTGTGTAGGAGACATCACTGACATGAGGTGCACAGTGTGTGTGTGTGTGTGTGTGTGTGTGTGTGCGGCAGAGGCGGTGGGTCATGTGAGTGTGGGTGTGTGCACGTACGGAAGTGTGTGCGTGTAAAAGCGCGCGCTCACCCGTTACACAGAGGAGAGAGTCAGGGTTGGGGTGTAGCCGTATTTTTTGTTGACCGCAAACCGTTCATTCATCTTTCACGTTAATCTGTTCATCCTGCTGGTTTTTATGAGTTCCATTTCATCCTGCTGCGCTGTCATAGCTGTGTGCGCTCTTTTTGTAATAAATGCACAAAACATATCTGGATCTCAGCGCATCTGTCACCATAGCCTCCTCTTTGCGCGTCACAAATCTGCGAGCCATAGGACCCAACCTCATATTCTCGGCGGCTAAAAGGTTTGAGTTTGGAAGCCGCAACATTCTGCTTTACATCCGTGTGACAAAACAAAACTGCGGCCGTGTCCCCAGTTCCCAGAGCGCACAGCTCGGAGCGCGGCCCGAAGGAGGCTCAGACTGCAGTCAAGGAGGTGCACACTTGCTCAGCCCCGACTGCAGTCCGCGGACCGCTTAACGACTGCGGTCTTCGGACCGCGTGTTAACTGCGCATGGGACAAAAAAGAAGTGGGACAGCAGTCGTCGCGCCGGTGTTCTGGCGAAATGTGTGATGCACATGCCCTTCGGACCACGCTCCGAGCCGCGCGCTCTGGGAATTGAGACACGGCTTCTAATGGCAAAGAAACATGTCTGCAGCCATTTGCCCACAAAAATAACAGCAAAAGACCGAAACAGTTCCCCTCCTAGTAGTAATTTATTTTCGATGTTGGTAAGGTTGTTTTAGGACCATATCTGTGATCTGTGTCTTTGTATTATTCTTTGTCAGTAATAACTCAGTATTCAAAATATTACTCAATTTTAATTACAAAAAGGGAAAATCGCAACTATTTATCGCAACTTTCACTTCCTCCCGCAACAAAATCGCAACAAAAACCTTAAAAGCACCGTACACATCACTGAGGATCTGTCCTGGACACTACATACAGACACTGTGGTTAAGAAAGCCCGACAAAGACTCTACTTCCTGAGGAAGTTGAGGAAGTTTGGTATGAACACCAGCATCCTCACAAACTTCTACAGGTGCACCATCGAGAGCCTGCTGACGGGCTGCATCACAGTGTGGTATGGGAACTGCACCGCTCAGAGCCGCAAAGCACTACAGAGGGTGGTGCGAGCGGCAGAGGACATCACTGGCAGCAGTCTCCCCTCCATCCAGGACATTTACCACAGCAGGGGTCTGCGTAAGGCACGCAGCATCACTAAGGACCATACTCATCCGGCACAAGGACTCTTCCGTCTGCTACCCTCTGGTAGACGATACAGGAGCCTGCCAGCACGCACAAAAAGACTCAAAGACAGCTATTACCCCCAAGCTGTCAGACTACTGAACTCTGGGTAATACTCTAAATAATACTGAACTCCCAATAATACTGCACTAAACTACCTTTCATTATGCATAATTGTGTTTACTGCTGCTGCTCTATATGAATATATCATGTTTGTCACTACCTCACTGTAAATTACTGTTACATGTGCAATAATCAGTGCAATAACCTATGTGCAATATTTATATCATACTATGTGCAATACGAAATCCACATGCAACACCTACACCACACCATATTATGTGCAATCTGTGAAATACTTACACCTTATTTGATCTTGATTTAATCCTACCTGCACCTTGTACATTGTACCTTGCTTTTTTATTTTACTACATATTTTATTATATTGTTTATTATATTGTTTATTATATTGTTTACTTCTTCCCCTGCACTTTGCAACACTTTTTTTTACCATGTACTATTATTGCATGTTATTAGTACTTCTTGACTATCTTAGCGAGTCAACGGTTCTTCTGATCCTGAGCATTTCATTGCATTGTTGACCTTGTGTTGATCCTGCATATGACAAATAAACAATCTTGAATCTTGAATCTTGAACTTTCATCGCAACTTTTTGGAAAAGCTCCCGCAAATTCAGGCATTTTAGCCGCAACAATCACAAAAAATGCCCGCGAAATCCTGGGGGGTCTGCCAAATGATGAAGAACTCAGCCTAAATATGCAGGTTTGTGTTTAACATGTGTGAATGAAACTCCAGGTATGTTTTTGATGAGGAAATAACATAATATAGATCGTAATATGGGCCCTTTAATGATCTATTAAGTCTTTGCTTTTGTTTCTTTAGGTCAATTAGGGCGCAGTTATTATAAAGTGGTATCATAATTCAATCTGTATAATTCACTGTGTATCCTGCATCGAGGATTCTTTTGTACTCCTGCTGTTTTCCAATAAAAGCTCAACTTCGCCAAGGGGTTTCTTTTATATTTTAGATCATTTGGAGTTTGAATCAAATGAAAGTTATCTTAAAGGTGCATTGCGCAACTTTTCTGGTGGAGAGTCTGTCATCTGATTGTCTTCATGGAGATGTTATTGCTTTGTTTAGAAGTCGACATTACAGGTCAGATCTGTAGTGAGGTAACCCTATTCACAAAGAGAGTTACAGTCGTCCCTTGCTATAACACAGTTCGCGTTGTTTCGTGGATTTTTTTATTCCAATTTTTTTTATAATCAACGGACATTGTGTAGACCTTTGTCTTCCGTGCCGTGTCTCCTGTACAGTACAGAATACGTTCAGTTTGCCAGATTTATATAAATGTTCGATCGATCGCAGTGTGACTCTGAAGTGCTGTTTGTATGCAAGTTTTCTCCCCGACAAAACCCACAATGTTGATGAAATGTTCTCAAATATAATCAAAGGTGGAATGTCTTCTCGGCCAAAAGAAAAAGAGCGCCAACAACTGCCCATAACCATGTTCTTCACTCGGAAAAAGACGCCTGCACGGTCAGAGGAACTGTGAAATAATAATTCTTTTGTTTGAAAAAGAGGGCTGTGCGGATCATTCACAAGATCAGCTTCTTAGAACACACTCATGGACAAAGTTATTAAAATTTAATGACCTTGTAAAATATTATACAGTGATTATGCTTTTTAAAGCATTTAATAAACAATTGCCAAAAAAATTGCAAAAATGTTTGGTCTTAAAGAGAACATTTATAATTTGAGAGGTTTTGCCCAATGTTAGAAGCACTCGTAAAAGTTTCTTTGTGACTGTGTGGGGTAAAAATGTGGAATGTTCTGGATTTACAGCAAAAGCTCCAAATTCACAAATTTAAGTTCTTGTATAAAGACGTGGGCTGGTCTGAATACAGAGAATGAATATTTGAATGAATCGTCAAATGGCACTTTTCTGTATCAGTTTTGTTTTTTGGGGTTTTTTTGTACAAGAATGGAATTTGCCTTTGTTTTGTTTTTGTGTTTCTTTCAATTGAGCTGATAATTGATAATTTAAAGGAAAAGTAACGTTTTTTACAATCTGAGCCTTATTTCGGTAATAAAACAAGTTGTTTTACTCACCCATATCACTTTGGTGTCATATGGAGGATTTCCGGAGATGTTTTATATTAGCGTTAGGCTAACGCCGTTAGCCTAGCGCGACTTATAGCCATAGCTCGGGGCATTCCCCGAGCATGTAATATGCCCCGTGCGGTCTCCAAATAACACAAACTTTAGCACTTTTCAAATCATAGAAGCCCGATGTCTTAGTCTACGATTTCGTTTGGTCAAAAGTGGCCTGTAATCTGAGATTTAGCCATGGTTTCCGAGTAGATGAGGAGGCCAGTGCGCATGCGCAGAGTGTGCTCTCAGCTCCCGGGACCCAAACATGGAACGCAAAGCTGTAACCTATGGATAAATCTCGGATTACAGGCCACTTTTGATTCAAATGAAATCGAGCTTCTATGATTTGAAAAGTGCTAAAGTTTGTGTTATTTGGAGCCCGCACGGGGCATATTACATGCTCGGGGAATGCCCCGAGCTATGGCTATAAGTCGCGCTAGGCTAACGGCGTTAGCCTAACACTAATCTAAAACATCTCCGGAAATCCTCCATATGACACCAAAGTGCTATGGGTGAGTAAAACAACTTGTTTTATTACCGAAATAAAGCTCAAATTGTAAAAAACGTTACTTTTCCTTTAAGTGATGTTTTGGAAGACAGGGGTGGGATTTAATAAGTTTTCTTCCCACTCCTTTTCGAGCAAAAAGAAAAGACAAATGTATTTGACTGTATATTGGTTACCTATATTTATTTCCTTGTGTTGACCTGCACGAAATGAATAAATAAATGAAATGAAATCTACGAAAGTTTGAGTGTTTAAACAAGAGAGAAATGTGAGAAAATGTTAATTCCAGTCTGAGAAAAGTGTAGAATGTGTGTGGTGAGGCGTTTACAGCCTTAAAATATGTAGAATAATTGTAAAATATAAAGCTGACGACTTCCCGGATTTCACCTATTGCGGATTATTGTTAGGACGTAACCACCGCGATAAACGAGGGACCACTGTATTGTATTTTTAAGCAACAGAAACGACTGTAATGAATAAATGCTACACAGATGCGTTGTTTCAGGCAAAACAATAACATCTCCATGGACACAAGCAAATGACGGACCCTCCTCCAGAAAAGCCGCGCCATGCAATATAATTTTAACACATATCTGGCACAGTTTTCAAAAAATATTCTATGCCTCCTTCCTCCGTCTCTTATTTTGTTCTCATCTCTTCATGAAAAAAACTGTGAAAAACAAAAATCAGGTTTGCGTCGCCGATCCGCTCTCATTCTCTCGCACGAAAGACAAACTTATGTTAATTCCAAATGTAACTTGTGATTACACGTATGTTTTTTTTGAATCCTTGCTTTTCTCCCTCCCCCAATTCCCCAACGCCCCTTTTTCAGAGGGACTTATCTAAATGCTAATGTCCCAGTGCATCAAACACGACATCCAAACCACACGGCTCTTTTGTTGGGTTGAACTAGGGGGAAAAAATGAAGCTACTGTTGTTGTTGTTGTTGTTTTCTGAAAGCATTTAAAGGCACACTATGTAACTTTTCTTTGTGAGAAGCATGCCACCTGCTTGCCTCTGCTTTGCTTGGAATGTTAGTGTCTTTATCGCTAAACAAAACATAAAAAACTGCATTTATATTGTGAATCTCTTTGCCTCTCCACAGATCTGACCTGTACTTTGTTGTTACCTGCTTGTCTCCATGGTAATGTTACTGCTTTGCTGGGAATGTTCCTCAGGATGACATTAAACCTATTCCATTACAAGTATTTTTATTGTGAAACAAAACCTTAAAAACCCTGAATTCTTATGAGCTTGGTTGCCTCTCCACAGATCTAACATGTAACTTATCACATGTTTATTTCCATTGAGATGTTACTAATTTGCTGGGAATGTTACTCAGTATGGCATTTACCATATAGATCTTGCATTTATTCAATTATAGGTGTTTTTATTGATAAACAAAACCTTGAAAAAACTGAATTACAGTGGTCCCTCGCTCTGTCGCGGTTCACTGTTCGCGGCCTCGCTGTTTCGCGGATTTAAAAAAAAATTTTTTTATAGTGTAACATTGTGTTCTGTGTCCTGATTGGCTAAGAGACTGTAGACTTTTGCCAATTGATAGATGGGGGACGCAGGGGGGGACCGGGACCAGACTGGAACTAGACCAGGACCAGACCGGGTCTAGACCGGGACTAGACCAGGACTAAACGTGGACTAAACCAGGTCTAGACCAGAACTAAACCAGGTCTAGACCAGAAGTAAACCAGGTCTAGACCAGGTGTAAACCAGGTCTAAACCAGGACTGGACCAGGTCTAGACCTGGACTAAACCGGGACTAGACCAGGTCTAAACCAGGATTAAACCACTGCGTGCGGCTCTTTGCTGGTTTCGTGCGGCTCTTGTGTTTGTTTGTGCGTGTTCGGATTGTGGCTCGGGCTGAGAGGACGCGGTCCGGGTGCAGCGGTTCAATCTCGTGCTCGCGGCCTCACGGATTTGACCACGATGAGGGGTCCACGTGTCGCGCACTTCTCCAAGGGGTTGGTGCGCGTCGCGTCCCGGGACGTGGCAGTGCCGTTGGATGAGCGCGGTGCTTCCTGCGGATCCAGTGCCTCATGTCTCCGCTCCCCTTGCACGTCCGGCAGGGCTCCCGGAACCATGTCTCCCTCCCACGCTTCACTATTAATACATTTTGTTGAAAATCTACCAAAGTTTGAGTGTTTAAACGAGAGAGAAATGTGAGAAAAGGTTAATTCCAGTCTGGGAAAAGTGTATAATGTGTGTGGTGAGGCGTTTACAGCCTTAAAACATGTAGAATAATTGTAAAATATAAAGTTGTCCTACTTCGCGGATTTCGCTTATTGTGGGTTATTTCTGGAACCTAACCCCCGCGATAAACGAAGGATTACTGTACTATTGTGAGCTTGGTCACCTCTCCACAGATCTGACCTATAACTTGTCTCCATGGAGATATTATTGCTTTGTCTGGAATGTTCCTTAGTATCGCATTTAAGATAATAGCTTGCATTTAGCGATCAATTAACAATTATCAATTACAGGCGTTTTTAAAAACCTTGAAAAAACCTGCACGCTGTTCCACCTTGTGATGTCATGTGGTAATACAGGAAGCGCTCCACTGTGTTTTTAAGACCCATACGCCTTCACTAGAATAATTTGGTTTGTTTCAGCCCATCTCTTAACTTGAAAACTACCACTGCATGACATCACAAAGCGGAACAGAGCATTTTGAGCTTCGAAGACGTAGACAGACTAACAAAGGATCACTCAAACATGTGTGAGTAAAACAAAACAAAACTCCAGGTCTGTTTTTAATGAGTTACCAATATGAAAACATGACTAAAAACTCACAAGAATAAATTTCACGAAACCTTTTAAAACATAAAACAGATGTCTTCCCACAGTCCTTATTCCATTTTCCAATCGGGCAGTACAGCAACCACCAAAGAAGTGTCATCCGGATTTCTCAGGCTAAACCCTCCTTGGCGAAAAGATTGGCGAAATGTTCAATTTGTAGCTTCACCCTCTGGTATGGCATTTCTTCCACGGATTACAACCCAAAGATAGCGTTGTACCCTCTGTCACAAGGACACAGATGCTGAGATAGCGATTGTTAATACAGCCGGGGGTTTTGCTTGCGTTCAAATGGCTATCTGTACTTCTTTTTTTTTTTTCCATCAGTCCTCTAAGCTGCACTGGAACTTTTGCCTATAGGGAATGGGATCTGATGTGAGGATTTTCAATAGAAGGCGGCGTTGACTGGAGGAGTAAGATAACCGAGCGGTATAAATGGCACACCTTTTACCTTTTGTTCAGTACAGATTGCAATTCCAGGTACGGAAATTATCCAAATGATTCTGGTGAAGGTGTATAGAGTTTAAAAACACAGACGTGCACTTCCTGTATTGACATCACAAGGTGGAACAGTGTTTTCTGTGTGAGAGAAATATGCAGGATTGTGTGTTATACAGCTCTGGGAAAAAAAATAATAGACCACTGCAAAATGATCAGTTTTTCTGATTTTACTACTTATAGGTTTGTGTTTGGGCAAAAGGCACATTTTTGTTTGAGTCTATAAACTACTGACAACATTTCCCCCAAATTCCAAATAAGAATATTATCGTTTAGAGCATTTATTTGCAGAAAAATAAGACAAACGGTCAAAATAACAAAAAAGATCCATGTTTTCAGACCTCAAACAATGCAAAGAAACAATAACAATTTCATTTTAAAGCAACATAATTCTAATGTTTACACTTAAGAAGAGTTCAGAAATCAATATTTGTTGCAATAACCCGTATTTTTAATCACAGCTTTCATGCGTCTTGGCATGTTCTCCACAAGTCTTTCACATTGTTCTTGGGCCCTAGTTTAGACCTGGTTTAGTCTTGGTTCAGACCGGGTTTAGTCCTAGTTTAGACCTGGTTTAGTCCCTGTTTTAACCTGGTTTAGTCCTCGTTTATCCCTGGTTTACTCCTGGTTCAGCTCTGGTTTAATCCTAGTTTAGTCCTAGTTTAGTCCCATTTTTAACCTGGTTTAGTCCTGGTTTAGTCCCATTTTTAAACTGGTTTAGTCCTAGTTTAGTCCCATTTTTAACCTGGTTTAGTCCTGGTTTAGTCCCATTTTTTTTACCTGGTTTAGCCCTGGTTCAGTCCAAGTTTAGATCTGGTTTAATCCTGGTTTAGTCCTGGTTTAGTCCCCTTTTTATCCTGGTTTGGTCCTGGTTCATCCCTGCTTTAGTCTTGGTTCAGACCTGGTTTAGTCCCAGTCTTTCACATCGTTCTTGGGTGACTTTATTCCACTCCTGGTGCAAGAACTGAAGTAGCTCAGCTTTGTGCTTGTGTTGGAATTCAACAGACGCTGGAATGGAATGGCTGTAATACATGTAGAGATGCTGATTTCAGAAAAAAATCCAGTGGTCTCTTATTTTTTTCCAGAGCTGTATTTGTGTGAATGAAACAAAACCCAACTCCAGGTATGTTTTTTCCATTATAACATAGATCTGAAAATGGCATAATATGAGGCCTTTAAGGTTTTTTCATCCCTCTTAAAGGTGCATTTGGTAACTTTTTCTGATGGAGGGTCCGTCAAAGGCTTTTTTCCATAGAGACATTATTGCTTTGTTTCACAGTTTGGTGTTAAACCTTTCTATGATCATGGCCAAATTAGATCAAGTTACAGGTCAGATTTGTGGAGTCAGAATGCTTGTTTTTTTTTGTTTGTTTGTTTTTTTGTAGATATTGAGCTATAAAACCACCTGTAATTAAATAATAATGTAAAGTAGAGCTGTTTAAAGTCATACAGTGGAACATTCCACACAGAGCAATAATATATCCATAGAAACAAGCAGGTGATGGACCCCCAACCAAAAAGTTATGGACTGTATATATAAATGGACATTAAATAGAAATGGACAAGTTTACATGCGGGACAGTTTAGTATTAACCTGCGCCACGCCATTTTGTCTGTTAAAAATTCATAATATAAAGCCTGGCTCCAAATTCTCCTCTGTATTGGTATTGTACTGTATTGATATTGGTACTGCATTGTATTTGATATTGTATTTTATATTTTATTGCAGTGGTCCCTCGTTTATCGCGGGGGTTAGGTTCCAGAAATAACCCGCAATAAGTGAAATCCGCGAAGTAGGACAACTTTATATTTTGCAATTATTCTACATGTTTTAAGGCTGTAAACGTCTCACCACACACATTATACACTTTTCTCAGACTGGTATTAACATTTTTTTCACATTTCTCTCTTGTTTAAACACTCAAACTTTCATAGATTTTCAACAAAATGTATTAAAAGTGAAGCGTGGGGGGGCAGAGAAGTGTGCGCGCGGACATGTGCACCCGCTGATCGTTGTCAAATCCATAGACCAACATGACCAGCGTCCCACCCGGGACTGCGAGCACGAGACCGAGGCAGTGTCCAGACCGTGCCTCCCCAGCGACGCAGTCCAAGCTACGAAGCGAAAACGCACAAGAGCCACACGAAACAAGGCAAAGAGCCGCATGCAGTGGTTTAATCCTGGTTTAGACCTGGTCTAGTCCTGGTTTAGACCTGGTCTAGACCTGGTCTAGACCTGGTTTAGACCTGGTCTAGTCCTGGTTTTGTCCAGGTTTAGACCCGGTCTAGTCCTGGTTTAGACCCGGTTTAGACCTGGTTTAGTCCACGTTTAGTCCTGGTCTAATCCCGGTCTAGTCTCGGTCTGGTCCCGGTCTGGTCCCAGTCTGGTCCTCATGTCTTAGTCCCGGTCTGGACTTCCTACAGATCCAGTGACTCATGTCTGGGCTCCTCGTGCATCCAGTGGGACTCCCGGAGCCCCCCCGGGTCCCCCCTCTATAACATCTATATAAATGTGTCAAACTGAACACATTCTGTCCTGTACAGGAGACACGGAGGAGAAGACAATCAGGACGCACAACACAATGTTCATACACTATAAAAAAAAAATTTAAAAAAAATTTAATTCCGCGAAACAGCGAGGCCGCGAAAAGTGAACCGCCATAGAGCGAGGGACCATTGTACTACTTTTCTATTTAAATCTGATTTGTACATATACATTTATTATTTTTATGTATATAATTATGTCTGATTTTAACGCAGGTCTATTGCTCTTTGATTGCTATTCCATCTATTTTTCTTTTTACCCTCTGTTATACAGTATATTATATTTGATGAGTGAGCTACCGTACCCATAACAATTTCTCTTGTGGATCAATAAAGTTTGTCTAAGTCTAAGTCTAAGTAAGCGCTAGCATCGTGAGCTTCATTTAACTGGAGCCCAGCGCTATGGGTGCCGTCACACTCACTTAGTCCAGTTCTTTATACAGTGTATAAGTGATTCCGGCTTGTGCTTACCACCGAGCCAAGTTATGAATGAGGTCTGTGAAGAGGCAAGTCTGCTCAATGTGAAGATGCATGACCCACTATTGAAGAATGGGTCAAAATTCCCTACATGAGACAGTCGAGCCTAATCAGACAGACTACACACTAAATTAGCCTTAAAGGTGCACTCTATAACACTTGGTTGTTGGTCCGTCACCTTCCTCTGCCTGGAATGTTCCACAGTATGACATTAAAGCTGTTTTACCTTACATTTATGGTTTTATAGCTCAAAAATACCTAGAAAAACAGACATTCTGACTGTGAGCAAGTTGTTTTCCTGCAGATATGACCTACAACTTGGTCAGGTTTGGTCTTCATGAAGATAGAAAAGTTTAATACCATACTGAGAAACATTCCAGACAAAGCAATAACATCTCAGACCCTCCACCGGAAAAGCTACACAATGCAGCTTTAGTAAAGCACGACGAAAGGCTTAAACATGAACATATTGTGAATGATTCAGGCTTAGTAAAGATATAGGAAATGGGATCTGATGTGAGGATTTTCTGTAGAAGGTGGTGTTGACTGGAGGAGTGAGATAACTGTGTGTATAAATGGCAGTATTAGTCTCCAGAGCGGGGTTGTGTGGGGTTGTGTGGATCAGCGGGGGAGCGGATTGCAGAATTGTAAGGAGTTTGATTGACAGCTCCTTGTTTATTTGTGCTGTAGAGCCATTGAGAGATTATTCATTAGGCCAGGCTTAGTAACAAAAGCGCCCAATCTGACACCCTTTTATGTGATACCACTCCCACTAACATAATAATAATGTAGTGGTCTTGTTATACTTCATTTTATTCTATATTTCATTAAAGGGCCCATATTCTGATCTGTTTTATAATGGTGTATTCTCATAACAAACATACCCAGAGTTTGTTTTGTTTCATTTATGGGTCATTCTCCAACTATCAAAGAATTTGTGTCCCAGGCAGAAATTAGAAAAACAAAAACACATTTTTTCATTTTTTTTAATTCATGCTGCACTTACTAGACACAAAGATGAACTTACAAAAAATGTATGATAGATAAATTACTATTTTTATTATATAAAATATGGTTTTATATTGAGTTTTTTTGCTATATGTCCTTTGTTTTTTGTTTTTTTTTCCAGTAACTTCATTGACAAATGGCACAGAAATTCCTTATTTTAATGAAAAATATCATGTGCTTGAAAGATATATTAGTATTTTATTTATTTTTCATAAAAAGAACACCTGTCCCTAGGGATCACTGTCATTTCCACAACAAAATGTAACTTTGAACTTTTTTTTTTTTTAACTTTGTCTACTTGAAACACATCAGTTGTGATGTGACAGGAGCTCATGTTAGCATAGCAGCGTTAGCTCCATGGAAGGAAGGGAAACAAGAACAAAATCAAGGTCAAGTTTTACAAAACCAAGAGTAGGTTTATTGGTCGTCATTTCCAAACACCTCATATTTCCTTTGAATGTACAAATAATGAGAAAAATACCATTTTATATTGTGTATTTTGAGTATATTTTATGCTAACTCTAAAACAGAGATTAGCATGCTAATATGTCTTGAGATGTGTGAAGAATCCCTCAGTCGTCCAGGTAGAATCCAAGGTAAAAGGAGAAATTCAATTTGTCAACTGGACAAAGTTTATTTGGTCAACCAAATATGTTATCAAATAAACTTTGTCCAGCTGACAAATTTAATTTCTCCTTTTAGCATCAATATGTCATGATATTTTAAAAGAAATGCTAAACATTGTCATTTCCACATCAGTCATTTCCATCACTTTATTTATTGTTATTGTTTATTATTTATTTAATATGTATGTCATTTCATTACAACCACTATCAGTTCATGTTTCTACACATTGTGATGAAGTAGAACAAATCAAAATATTTCTAAAAATGTGTTGGATTTTCTGAAAAATATCATGACCAAATTTGACTGTAGTTGGAGAATCATCCTCACGTTTAACACACAAACCCTGCATATTTAGCTCTTCTTTCAAACAGAATACACTCTGTTCCACTTTGTGATGTCATGTGGTAATACAGGAAGTGCTCCACTGTGTTTTTAAACTGCATACACCTTCACTAGAATAATTTGGATAATTTCAGCCCTGGAATTCCCTACGAAATAAAAAGTAAAGGGTAGACGTTAACTTGAAAACTACTTTATGACATCACAAGGTGGAACAGAGCATCCTCAAACATGTATGAGTGAAACAAAACACAACTCCGGTATGTTTTTAATGACGTAACAACATTATAACATAGCTTAAATTAAATTAAAGATGGCAGTAAATTGTTCGTAATATAGGGCTGTTAGGATTGTCATTATGATTTTCATCATACATTACTTAGCGTTGTATTTTGAGTGATTCATGCATGTTTGAGTAATACCATAGTGCCCTTTATTTGAGGCTTGAGTGCTCAGAAAATGTGTTTATGCCACTTAGCTCCACAACAATGTTATGTAGCCATTTTTCAAATAAAAATAATATAATGAAAAGAGGGCCCAACATCAGAAAAACACTAATGGAGAAGTAAATGGAGATGTTTTTATTATTTTAGATCAATATTGTGCAACGAAAGAGTTATGTACTAATTCACACTGTCAAAACTTTGTCTTACTTTAAAATAATTGATTATTTAATCATGATGTAATGATTTAACTGTGGAGTATTATGGATCTATTTGCTCATTATACCACATTTTGTTGCGCTTACAAAGTTACAGTTACACATGTGGACGAAATTGTCGGTACCCTTCGGTTAATGAAAAAAAAAGTCAAAATGGTGACAGAAATAACATGAATCTGACAATAGTAATAATAAATAAAAAAATCTATTAAATTTAACCAATGAAAGTCAGACATTGCTTTTCAACCATGCTTCAACAGAATTATTTAAAAAAAACAAAACTCATAAAACAGGCCTGGACAAAAATTATGAGAACGTTCATGTTTTTAAGAGTGGGCTCAAGACTCACCTGTTTAGCTTGGCCTTTGATTGACTTCGGTCGTCTGTTTGCTTGTCTTTTGTTTGTGCTTTTGTTTGTTTGTCCATCTGTTTATTTGTTTGTTCGTCTGTTTGTTTGTTCGTCTGTTTGTTTGTTCGTCTGTTTGTTTGTTCATCTCTTTGTTCGTCTGTTTGTTCGTCTCTTTGTTTGTCCGTCTCTTTGTTTGTTCGTCTCTTTGATTGTCCGTCTCTTTCTTTGTTCGTCTCTTTGTTTGTCCGTCTGTTTGTTTGTTTGTTTGTTCGTCCATCTGTTTATTTGTTTGTTCGTCTGTTTGTTTGTTCGTCTCTTTGTTTGTTCGTCTGTTTGTTCATCTCTTTGTTCATCCATCTGTTTGTTTGTTCGTCTGTTTGTTTGTTCGTCTGTTTGTTTGTTTGTCTGTGTTTGTTTGTTTGTCTGTTTGTTTGTTCATCTGTTTGTTTGTTCGTCTTATTGTTTGTTCGTCTCTTTGTCTGTTCGTCTCTTTGTTCGTCTCTTTGTCCGTCTGTTTGTTTTTTTTCCTTCCTCTGGCAGCACGGTGGCTGAGTGGTTAGCACTCATGCTTCACAGCAAGAAGGTTCGGGTCACCCGGGCCTTTCTGTGTGGAGTTTGCATGTTCTCCCCGTGTCTGGGTGGGTTTCCTCCGGGCACTCCGGTTTCCCCCACCAACCCAAACATGCTCCAGGTAAAATCTTCCAGCTGAGGTCCTGACCAAACCTAAACAACAAAATCATGGGGATGGTCCCGGGTCAAATGTAGAAACAACTTCTCCTGTGTGAGATCAATAAAAGTCAATCTTCTAATCCTTAACCACTGTAAGGCGCTTTGTGTTACATTTTTGTATGAAAAGCGCTTTATAAATATTGTTTGATTGATTGATGATGACCGACGGGTACCAACAATTTTGTCCACGTGTGTATTGTCCCAGCAAGGAAATTTGTCGTCTGTATTTGACCCATCCTTCACGCAGCTAGGGCACTATAGATTCAAGATTCAAGATTGTTTATTTGTCATATGCAGAATCAACACAAGGTCAACAATGCAATGAAATGCTCAGGAGAAGGAGCAATTGGCGACATAAACTTGTTGCTACCAGACATGGAGAGAAAAGGCCAGGTGACCCAGGAATCAAACCCGACACCTTCTAGCCACTCAGTCACTATGCCGCTCGGTCTATATTTAACTCCATTCATCTCTTCTGAAGTGGAGAAAAACTGCTATCACAGAAATGTGAAATGTCAGCTAAGCCTTTAGTTAGAGTGACTAGGGATGAGGAAATTCCATGAATAAAACTACTGTTAATACTTATACTTCTTTATATTTTATAGATTACTTAAAAATATATATATACAGCTCTGGAAAAAAATAAGACCACTGCAAAATTATCAGTTTTAATGATTTTACTACTTATAGGTATGTGTTTGGGCAAAAGGAACATAAACTACTGACAACATTTCCCCCAAATTCCAAATAAAAATATTATTGTTTAGAGCATTTATTTGCAGAAAATGACAAATGGTCAACTTTTTTTTTTGAGATTTAAATGTTTAATGCTGTACTGTGGAACATTGCAGACAGTTTATGATAGCGTTTTATGTTCACTTGCCATTTCCAATTAGAAATCTAAAGTAATTTAAAACTATATTACACAAAATACAGCTTTGGGAAAAAGTAAGAGACTTCATAATGATCAGTTTTTCTGATTTTACTACTTATAGGTTTGTGTTTGGGCAAAAGGAACATTTTTGTTTGAGTCTATAAACTACTGACAACATTTTCCTCAAATTCCAAATAAAAATATTATCGTTTAGAGCATTTATTTGCAGAAAATAACAAAAAAGATATGTTTTCAGACCTCAAACAATGCAAAGAAACAAGATCAAATTAATTTTAAAACAACATAATACTAATGTTTACACTTAAAGGGACAGTGTGTAAGATTTTTAGCCGTTAATTACTGAAATTGAAGATACCCATTCAAAAATACATTGTTTTCCAAGCCTTTTCACTTCCATCATGAAATCAAAGTATTCTTTTGGACTTAGATATATTCACATAAAAGGGGGATCTTCCCCATGTAGAGGCAGCCATTTTGAATACGAGAGCCGCAGAAGGACATTTGGGCTCCGCCTTCGCCTTCGGCAAGGCTCGTGGTTTTGGGTAAACAACACAAGCATGCTGCCGGATCAGACGTCGTAATGGATCTAACACGTGTTTTGGACTAAATTGTTTTACTGGATTTATTTGCTGGATCCTTATGGACAGATTGAGAGCAAGTTTATGGTGAAATACAGAGTTTGACCTGTGCAAAGCATTCTAAGGTAAGCTAACCTCGTTTTGTGCTTTTCCGTATAAAAGCCCCATGTGCTCGGGGAGTGGTTGTTGTGCAGGGAAATGAATTGCATAGTCAAAAAGAGGAGACTGTAAGTTTCATTTGATGTGTACATGATCGGGAATGTGTGTTTTCATGAGAAAAGAAAAAATAAATAAATAACGGGACCGCGTTTTATTTATACAGTAGTGCCCGGGTGACCCTCGAGGTCTGCCGTAGCTAAAACAGAAAGTCCAGTAGCACCATCCACCTATGCACCACGAATCCTACACGCTGGGGCTTTAAGAAGAGTTTAGAAATCAATATTTGGTGCAATAACCCTTATTTTTAATCACAGCTTTCATGCGTCTTGACATGCTCTCCACAAGTCTTTCACATTGTTCTTGGGTGACTTTATTCCACTCCTGGTGCAAGAACTGAAGTAGCTCAGCTTTGTGTTTGTGTTGGAATTCAACAGACGCTGGAATGGAATGGCTGTAATACATGTAGAGATGCTGATTTCAGAAAAAAAATGCAGTGGTCTCTTATTTTTTTCCAGAGTTGTATATAGAATTAATCTGTGGCGTAGCTGATTATCTGAGTATAAGACAAAAACATAAACAAACTTGAATAGTAATACTTGAATGAACAGAAAGTTTATTAGCCCATATTAGTCGATGAAAAGTGACAAAGTAATGAATATATTTGAAACAGTCTGATCATCTTAATTACAAAGAAGCACAATGAGCACAAATATACAAAAAAGCAAACACTGCCTACACAGATTCTATTCCCACATCGGGGTCACCTGCATTCTGTACACCATAATGCCTTTCCTACAGCTTCTTCTCCATCTGGGCTTGGAAATCACCTGGCTACAGATAAATACCCCCGAGGAATTTGAGCTGCTTCTGAAGTCGGGAAGGCAAGCGAGAGAAAGCCCCCTCCCTCTCCGTCCTCCTCCCTTTCTCGTCTCCTCCCTCCCTCCCTCGCTCCCTCCCTGTTGTATAAGACTCTTCTAATGGAATCTGACCTTCACTGCATTCCAGCTTTTTGTCCAACATTGGAAACTGCGGCGGGCACGGATCAGTCCCAGAGCCCTGCAGGACCAGTGCTTCAGCCTCATTACTGCAACAGTCTCTGGCCCTGTCTGTGAACACTATGCATCTCAACGAGGAAATGTGCTGTGCCAAAAGAATTGTGTTTTTGTTAGTCTATATACATGATAACGCTATGTTAGGCTGCGTCGCATTTCCCTGTCTTACCCCTACCCCTTGGTTTTGCGCGTTCATGTAAGGGCAAGCGGTGTCCCGATTATAATTTTGATCAAGGGCTAGGGCCATGACCTCGGGCTACATACCCCTTGAAACAAAGTAAGCTCTTGACCAGACTTGAAACGAAGGGGTACGCCTACAAGCTCAGGCAGGTTTTGGGATCAGGAGTCTCATAAATGTGACCGGCCGTGGGATTTCAGGACACATAGGCTCCCGGAGGCGTTTTGAGTTATTCACGGATTCTGAAAGTGTAGATTCTAAGCTTTCCAGTGATGTCTTACACATGAAAATCTGACCATATTTGAAGAAGTTGTCGCTATTTGAATGCAGGCACTACAGATTTTCGAAAGCCCCGAAAAAAGCTCGTGAACTTTCCTCTCTTCAGCCCTCAGTCTCATAAATCTATTTTCAGCAGTTGTAATTATCAATTACAGGCATGGTTTATAATTATGACGTTTATGTTCTACGTTACTTTTAGTGAACTGTTGCGGTTTTAATTGTAGTGATGTCTGTTTAGCCGACGTTATCGTTTTCATCGAGCTTTCATGTATAAACAAGCAACAGTAGTTTTTTTTTGTCGAGCTGAGGTACCCGATAATCCTCGACATTTGTTTACGTTTGTTTGCGTCAGTTGTTGTCGCCTCTGTAGACGTAGCAGCTCAGGTAGAGGCGAGGGACGATGACGCAAACGGTAATCGAGTGGCGTCCCATTTCTTAGGGGAACATTCGTACCCCGAGCCCTCTAAGCTCGTTATCGAGGGGCAATAAAAAAGACGTAGATAAAGGGGAAGGGGTAAGACGGCGTAATGGGACGCAGCCTAAATGTCCCTCTTTTCCCCCATTAACTCAATAAAGTGTATCTTACAGGAAAAGTAACGTTTTTTACAATCTGAGCCTTATTTCGGTAATAAAACAAGTTGTTTTACTCACCCATAGCACTTTGGTGTCATATGGAGCACTTCCGGAGATGTTTTAGATTTGCGATCTCCATCATGTGAGTTCTCAGGGCACTTATTTGCGGTCTCCAAATAACACAAACTTTACACTTTTCAAATCATAGAAGCCCGATGTCTTAGCCTACGATTTCGTGTGGTCAAAAGTGGCCTGTAATCCGAGATTTAGCCATAGTTTCGAGTAGATGAGGACGCCAGTGCGCATGTGCGGACTGTGCGGACGCAAAGCTGTAAACTATGGATAAATCTCGGATTACAGGCCACTTTTGCTTCAAACGAAATCGTAGACTAAGACATCGGGCTTCTATGATTTGAAAAGTGTTAAAGTTTGTGTTATTTGGAGCCCGCACGGGGCATATTACATGCTTGGGGAATATATTATATGCCCCGAGCTATGGCTAGAAGTCGCGCTAGGCTAACCGCAAATCTTAAAACATCTCTGGAAGTGCTCCATATGACACCAAAGTGCTATGGGTGAGTAAAACAACTTTTATTACCGAAATAAGGCTCAAATTGTAAAAAAAAAACGTTACTTTTCGTTTAACCTTACTACAGAATGTGGCATTTCCAATTAATTCCATTTTAGAAACATGTATTTTGTATCAGTAGGAAATTGTGAATGTGTTATATAAACAGACATATGGCTCCGTGTTGCGAGAGTAATTTGGCAAATGTTGTTTCCAGGTTTTTTAAAGAACACACATTGTGCTTGAGCTCCTATATAGTTAGAATCTATGACAACTGCATATGATTATGTTGGAATTTGTGCATTTAAATCACAATATTGATAAATAATGAGAGCTGTGAGAATGAGAACTCTGATGGAGAGCCGCAGATGACTTTTTTTGTTTTGTTTTTTCATTTGTACCAAAATGCCTATGCGATGCTGCAGAGTCCTACGCATATTACTAATTAAAAAAATTAAATACAGAGCAGTGGGCGTATGCAGGTGGGAGTGAAAGAGGGGGTTGGTTGGCAATATGGTGGTTAAAACTACTCAAACATCACTCCAAATACAACTCTGAGAGGGTAAATGCGAAGGGGAAATAACTACAACACCATTAAAAGCTCTGAAAAGTTAATTTAGGAAAATATGTCTGCTTTGGGTCTGATATAATGTAACCACATTATGTAACATCACTTGTCATGTACAGTAACTATTATTATTATAAAAATGGAATTGTTTTTACCACAATGAAAATGCAATTTTAATGAGGAACTTTTGTGTCTAAAATTGATTATTTTTTAAAAGTAACTGAGTGAACTACTGTGATTCTTTGCCTCATTGTTGTTGTAAAATTGCTGCTACTGTGCATGATTGAAATGCGAAAGATGTTCCAATAACAATCTTCCCTGACTTTGTGGTAAAAAAGAGGATATGTGCGGACACTCTGGTAATGTCTTGATCTTCCGCTGTTTGAACTGTCCCAATCCCGTGTTTGTTTGAAAGCTGATATACCTTGAAAGTAATAGTGACCCTGTGGTGAGCGCGGAGATTACACTATGAATCAATCCTTCACAGCAGCAGTTAGCCTTCAGGATACTGCTGGTGCCTTACTTCAAAGATGATTTTGATAGCTTAATTTTTGTGAATTGTGGAGGAAAAAAAACATATTATAAAAAAATTAGATTCTCTTTCTGACTCTTATCTGGGACAGCAGTAATTCGTACATCCTGTATTACTCCAAATTGACTCTTGTGAGCTTTAAAGCACGTAATAATGTTACCTCATCAAAAACATACATTTGTGTTTCATTCACACGTTTGCATTATTAGTCTATACAGTAATCCCTCGTTTATCGCGGGGGTTAGGTTCCAGAAATAACCCGCAATAAGAGAAATCCGGGAAGTAGGACAACTTTATATTTTACAATTACAGTGGTACCTCACCTTACGAAATTAATTCGTTCCAGAAGTGGTTTTGTAACGTGAAAAATTCGTAAGTTGAGTAGCTATTTCAATGGAAAAAGCCTGATTCGTTCCAAGGCCCTGATCCAAGTTTTTTTTTTTTATAGTGTAACATTGTGTTCTGCGTCCTGATTGGTTTCTCAGACTGGATTTAAACTTTTCTCACATTTGTCTCTCGTTTAAACACTCAAAGTTTCATAGATTTTCAACAAAATTATTAATAGCGAAGTGTGGGGGGAAGGGGGAGGGGGGAGAAAACTGCGCTCTGACACGTGTGTGATAGCGGCATGTGTGACAGCTGACCCGGCGGCTGCCAGCAGGTCTAGACCTGGACTAGACAAGGTGGATTAAAGCGTCGCGCGTGGGTCCATTTCCTGGTTTCGTTTCGAGTCACAGCTGAGGCGCACGCAAGAGCCGCGGTCTAGACCTGCTCTAGACCTGCCCGCGTAAGGTGCTCACAGAGCGGCCTGGATAGAACCGTGAGGTTGGCCTCTTCAAGACCTCCAGGCTTATGACCGGGACAATCCTCTGAGCTAGTCCAGGTCTAGTCCAGGTTTAGTCCTGGTTTAGTCCAGGTCTAGACCTGCTGACAGCCCCCGCGCCAGGTCAGCTGTCACACATGCCGCTATCACACACGTGTCAGAGCACAGTTTTCTCCCCCCTCCCCCTTCCCCCCACACTTCGCTATTAATAATTTTGTTGAAAATCTATGAAACTTTGAGTGTTTAAACGAGAGACAAATGTGAGAAAAGTTTAAATTCAGTCTGAGAAAAGCGTATAATGTGTGTGGCTGAGCGCGCATTATTTGAATTTTTGAGATTTCGCGTTTCGTAACTTGAATTTTCTTTCGTATCTAGAGACCAAAATTTACCGTGAAGGCGTTTCATAACTTGAAATTTTCGTTTGTTGGGTCATTCGTAAGGTGAGGTACCATTGTATTCTACATGTTTAAAGGCTGTAAATGCCTCACCACACACAATATACGCTTTTCTCAGACTGGAATTAACCTTTTCTCATATTTCAGGTCTAGACCTGGTCCAGTCCTGGTTTAGTCCAGGTCCAGTCCAGGTTTAGACCTGGTTTAGACCTGGTCTAGACCTGGTTTAGTCCCGGTCTAGTCCCGGTCTGGTCCTGGTCTAGTCCCGGTCTAGTCCTGGTCTGGTCCTGGTCTAGTCCCGGTCTAGTCCCGGTCCCCCCGCGTCCCCCATCTATCAATCGCAAAGGTCTACAGTCTCTTAGCCAATCAGGACGCAGAACACAATGTTACACTATTAAAAAAAAGTTTCACTATAAAAAAAATTGAAATAAAAAAAAAATAAAAAATTTAAATCTGCGAAACAGCGAGGCCGCGAACAGTGAACCGCGTTAGAGCGAGGGACCACTGTATTTTACATTTAGTTCAATAGACATTAGAAATTCCAGGGCTGAAACTATCCACATGATTGTAGTGAAGTTATATGGAGTTTAAACACAGAGTACATAATGTATTACCACATGACATCACAAGGTGGAACAGTGTTTTCAGTTTGAGAGAAGAGTCTAAATATGCAGGATTTGTGTGTTAAACATGCGTGAATGGTACAAATCACAATTCCAGGTATGTTTTTTGATGAGAAAATTATAAAATAGATCAGAAGATAGCTGGAAAGTTTCTGTTTTTGTTTTTGTTTTTTTTGTTTTTTTACCTGTGATGTAACAATCTGGGAAAAATTCAAACGGAACATTTATGAAAAAAAAAAATACAACTCCAGATATGTTTTTGATGAGGGACAGCAATATGATGGTTAAAAGCTCAAAACAAGCCCAAACATTTCTTTACAGGCAGACTTCAGTAGAGCTGGTGGGTAAACATGAATATAATAATCATTAATTTCAATTTCAATTTGATCATTCTAATAGACCTTTCATTTTTATAGTCTTGAAGGTTTAGCACACTTCACTGTCATTGCTTAAACTCACCTGTCACTCATTCAGAACAGGAGGGAGACTGGCCAATAAGAGGAGAGGGCGGGCTAAAAGTCAGGTCCATAGTCGATGTATTTTACTCAAACGAACCGTCTTTATACTAACCAATGGAAGTTCTCTGGAATAGTGTATAGGATGGGGTTGCCAGGAAACAGGACGAGGCATAGATAAAAAAAAAAATTAAAAAAATCTTTTGGATCAGTTCATTTCAAAAGACTGGCTCCTTTTATATGTATTTATATGACAAGCCAGTGTGAGAACTCATTTTATACAAACAAATCACAGCGGGAAACGACCATGAATATTTGTTTAACGTGATTCAGACTGAGAGTGGGAGTGCGTTTACCCTTTGAAATGATCCATAACTGAAATAAACTGTACTGTAATAATAATCATTTTTAAAAGTAGCTGTTATTAAGATGCCAAATGTGTGTTTTTGGTTTTTTTTTTGTGCACAAAGCTCTGATTCATGGTGTCTACTCCGCTTCCGAGTCTTGGGTTGGGTCGGCATTAATCAGTGTAAAAATGCAGGTATGAAAGAAAACAATTTAGTTCTTTTAAAAAATGAACACCACTAATAAGGACCAAATAGGAAATCTAAGGATGTAATGAAAATACTGTATATAAACGCCTTAGTAGAGTCATTTATTATTTCAACTGATTACCATTTAACACTTTAGCTGGGTTTAGGCTGCGTCCCATTTCTCGGTCTTACCCCTTCGTCTGCGCATTCATGTGAGGGCAAGGGGTGTCCCGATTCTAATTTAGATCAAGGGCTAGAGCAGGGGTCGGCAACCCGCGGCTCCGGAGCCACATGCGGCTCTTTGATCCCTCTGATGTGGCTCAGTACAGCGGTCCCTCGTTTATCACGGGGGTTACGTTCTAAAAATAACCCACGATAAGCGAAATCCGCGAAGTCGTCAGCTTTATATTTTACAATTATTCTCCATGTTTTAAGGCTGTAAACGCCTCACCACACACATTCTACACTTTTCTCAGACTGGAATTAACGTTTTCTCACATTTCTCTCTTGTTTAAACACTCAAACTTTCGTAGATTTTCAACAAAAAAGCACAGTATTAGAGAACGAAACCAAAGTGTATTTCGTGTGTATTTCACAGTTCTTATGACCGCTTCGCTGTGGCGGGTTTTGTCGGGGAGAAAACTTGCAAACATACAGCACTTCAGAGTCACACTGTGATCCAACATTTATATAAATCTGGCAAACTGAACACATTCTGTACAGGAGACACGGAGGAGAATGACTGACGAATCAGCAAAGGTCTACAGTCCCTTAGCCAATCAGGACGCAGAAATGCACGTTGATACACTATTTTAAAAAAATTGGAATAAAAAAATCCACGAAACAGCGAGGCCACGAAAAGTGAACCACGATATAGCGAGGGACCACTGTATTTAATTAAAATGTATTTTATTTTAGTTCATTCATTTTCAAAATGTAATTCTATGGCACAAAGGCAAAAAAAAAAAGAAAACGTTATATGCAGTGATAACAGGAGAAGTTCAATCTGTCAACTGGACAAAGTTTGTACAAACTTTGTCCAGTTGACAAATTGAACTTCTCCTGTTATCATGGATTCTACCTGGACGACTGAGGGACTTTTCACGCGTTATATGCAGTGTTATTTCATTTTAAATTTGAAAAGGGTTTTGTGGCTCCCAGTGTTTTCTTTACTGTGTGAAACGGCTCCAAATGGCTCTTTGAATGGTAAAGGTTGCCGACCCCTGGGCTAGAGCCACGACCTCGGGCTACAGTACATACTCCTTGAAATGAAGTAAGCTCTCGACCAGACTTGAAATGAAGGCGTACGCCTACAAGCTCAGGCAGGTTTTGGGATCAGGATGGCAGCGTCACATCGACCAGCCAAGGAGTCTCATAAATGTATTTTCAGCAGTTGTAATTATCGATTAACAGATTAGCAGGTTTAAAATTATGACACGATATTGAAACGAAGGGGTACGCCTACAAGCTCAGGCAGGTTTTGGGATCAGGAGTCTCATAAATGTGACTGACTGCGGGATTTCAGGACACATAGGCTCCCGGAGGCGTTTTGAGTTATTCACAGATTCTGAAAGTGTAGATTCTAAGCTTTCCAATGATGTCTTACACATGAAAATCTGACCATATTTGAAGAAGTTGTCGCTATTTGAAAGCAGGCACTGCAGATTTCGAAAGCCCTGAAAAAAGCTCGTGAACTTTCCTCTCTTCAGCCCTCAGTCTCATAAATGTATTTTCAGCAGTTGTAATTATCAATTAACAGTTTAGCATGGTTTACAATTATGACGCTTATGTTCTACGTTACTTTTAGTGAACTGTTGTCGCGGTTTTAATTGTAGTGATGTCTGTTTAGCCGATGTTATCGTTTTCATCGAACTTTCATGTATAATCAAGCTAGTTTTTTTGTCTTGCTGAGGTACTCGATAATCCTCGACATTTGTTTACGTTTGTTTGCATCAGTCGTTGTCGCCTCTGTAGACGTAGCAGCTCAGGTAGAGGCGAGGGACGATGACGCAAACGGTAATCGAGTGGTGTCCCATTTTTGGGGAGAACATTCGTACCCCGAGCCCTCTCAGCTCGGTATAGAGGGGCAAGACAAAGATGTAAATAAAGGGGTAGGAGAAGGGGTAAGACAGAGGAATGGGATGCAGCTTTACTCTCTGAGAGTATATTGTGGAGAAGGCCCATTATGGATTTCTTGAGCCAATACCATTTATCCAATATTTATTTTGTTGCTGTTGCTGATAACTGATATTTACTGATACCAATATGATTTTAAAGGTCCCATGGCATGAAATTGAAAAAATTGAGGTTTTTGAACGTTAATGTGAGCTCCCCTACCCTGTTTAGCCCCCCCCCCCATGGTTAAAAGTTGCAAAATGTCTAAACTGAGCATTTACGATCCTTTTCTGCATTAGAAAAAATCAAAGCTCAAACGGGCGATTTTGAACAAGGAAACTTATTGACGTCAGCACGAAAAAAGAAATGCAAATGCAGTTCCACCCCCGTCTGTCTGTACTCAGCGTCTCTGTAAATCACGTCCAGAGAGTTTGGACTGCGGAGGAGCTACGCAATGCGAAATGCGTTTTTTTATTTGCCTGGAGGCACGTCCGAGTGTTTCTAGGCTCGGAAGTCCTTTATCTGAGCCTCTGAAACAGCAGTGGTTTAATTTTATTTTCTGTGGAAATGTGTTTATTTTTCAATGGAAGGCTTCTCATCTCTCCCCCCGTGCAAAAACACGGAAGTGGGTCAGAGCGCACAGCTGAGAGCTGAGAGCGGAGAGTTTGGCCACGCCCCCACCCTCTACTATAGGCCATCTCTGTCCTCATTTGCATTCAAGCAACAACGCCCATAATGGAGTGTTCCAGAGTGACATTTATGACTCTTTCTCATCTTATCTCTGTTTCTCATGCACTGAGTGTTGATTTTGAAGAAGGATTCATTTACAGTATTAGGGAACCATTAAGGAGCCATATAAAAGCATCAAGAAGTACCATGTCATGGGACCTTTAAGCTACAGTGCAGCTAATTTACTGGGAAATGCATATGGCCATGCAGAGACCTCCAATATCAACAATTCCGACATATGAACCAATCACCCATCTCTATTATAACGAGCAACTACGATTTATTGTTTATTTGGAGAGTTGGAGGAAGGAGCTGAAGAAAATAATTCAACAAATCCAAAGTTTTTCTTAATTTTTATTTACTATTGTTGAAGTCATAACTTTAGGTGGATTTTTTTCCAAATTCATGATCCAAAAAAACAGCAGAAATGAAAAATGGGAAGACGAGACTGCATTCAAACACAGAAGGTTCCAGTATATTTCAGACAGTTCTGGACAGGGGAGCAGCCTCATTTGCATAACCACAATAACTTTAGCCGCAGGCCCTATTTAAATGCCAAAAATCCACTCCCAGTCATTGTTTAGGGCCAGGTACAAAGGGCTTTCTTGGATTTATGGTGCAAGAAGATGGGCGTTTCATTTTCTAAACGTTATACAAGAAGTTTAAAAATTAACGCTGGCAATAATATGTCTTTTTGATGTAAGCCTTTTTGAAAATGTTGTTTTTGGGAGTCCAGATCACAGCCAAGACCTGGTGCTATGAGTCTATTCAAGATATCAGGTTATTTTGTTTTAGAATTTAGCATCAATATTTGGATTTTTGTCAAAGCAGCTAAAACGCATTTATAAAAGCTCCAGATCTGGAACAGAAATGGGGCTCTTATAGTTGATAAAAGCTTCCAAATATTGATGCTAAATTCTAAAAAACCTGATATCTTGAACAGGCTCATAGCAGCAGGTCTGGGCTGCGATCCGAATTCCCAATAACGTTTTTAAAAAGGCTTACGTTAAAGACATAATATTATTTCCAGAGTTAATTTTTTAACTTCTTGTATAACGTTTAGAAAATGAAACGTTAGCCAGATGCCCTCGCTTCTTGCCACTTTAGTGTGACTGCCAAGGACTTTGTAAGCGAAATGTCTTGGTCAAAAACACAGCAAAAATATGCAGTTGAGACTGGTTTGAACTGACCGCCATGTGGACGGTGGTCAGATGCTTAAGGAGGCACTACTGTACGAATTTTAATGGGGGTCTCAAGGTTTCTTTATTAGTCTCCATAAGGCAGAAATTTGACTTAGAGGTAAGAGCAGAGAGACATGCAACCAGAGCCCTCCTCCATGTCGTCAGCAGAGCAGCGTCACCTTAACAGAATGGAAAATGCAGATACAAACAGTATAAACTGCCAGTTGTTTTTTTCCATAAAGATGTTATTGCGTTCCACAGTATCTCAAAATGTTGACACTTATAGGACACTGACACTACTGTTAAGTGACACTTAAAGATCCCATGACATGGTACTTCTTGATGCTTTTATATGGCGCCTTAATGGTTCCCTAATACTGTAAATGAATCCTTCTCCAAAATCAAACCTCAGTGCATGAGAGAGCCTCATGAACACAGTCAGAGTCATAAATATGTCTCTGAAACACTTTATTCTGGGCGTTGTTGGTTGAATGCAAATGAGGAGGACAGAGACAGGCCAGTGCAGCGGGTGGGGGTGTGGCCAAATGCGCCGCTGTTTCCTGGATTACCGGTGCGATGTGCGCTGTCACCCACTTCCGTGTTTTAAGCGCGGAGGAAGATATGAGATGCGTCCCGTGAAAAAAAAAACAAATTTCCACAGAAAATAAAATCAAACCACTGCTGTTTCAGAGGTTCGGAGGCTCGGACAAAGGACATCCGAGCCTAAAAACACTCTCACGTGCCTCCAGGCAAAAAAAAAACACACACAAAAAACGCATCTCGCATTTCGTAGCTCATTTGTGGTCCAAACTCTCTGGGCGTGATTTCCAGAGACGGTGGGTAGACATCCAGACGGGGGGTGGAAACCTTTCCGCGAGTGTGACGTCAGAAAGTTCCCTTGTTCAGAATCGCCCGTTTGGGCTGTCTTTTTTCCAAATGCGGAAAAGGATCGCAAATGCTCAGTTTACACATTTTGTAACTTTTAGCCATGGGGGGGGCTAAACAGGGTAGGGGAGCTCACATTAACGTTCAAAAACCTCAGAAAGTGAAAATTTCATGCCATGGGACCTTTAATTTGACACTAACCCTGACACTAACCCTGCTGACACCATTTGACACCAATGACACCATTTGAGCTTTATTACGCTACACATTGTGTGTTTTATCTATTTGTATTATTTACAAGTTTACTGTACTTTTGCTACAGGTACATGTGATGTTTATTGTCTTGTTTATCAGTTGTTTTATGTTCACTGTGTACATATGTTTTTTGACAATAAAGCTGACTTTAATCTTTGAGAATTACCTTAAAATAAACATGCACTCTTACTGTAAACGGGGTCTCCTCTCCATAGAGCTGACCTGCAACTTCGCCTCAGTGCATCACCTACTAGACCAGGGGTCGGCAACCTGCGGCTCCGGAGCCGCATGCGGCTCTTTGATCCCTCTGATGCGGCTCAGTACGGTGGTCCCTCATTTATCGTGGTGTTCACTGACACTGACATTACTGCTTAAGTGACACTTAAAGATCCCATGACATGGTACTTCTTGATGCTTTTATATGGCGCCTTAATGGTTCCCTAATACTGTAAATGAATCCTTCTTCAAAATCAAACCTCAGTGCATGAGAGAGCCTCATGAACACAGTCAGTCATAACCTGGTCACGTTCTAAAAATAACCCGTGATAGGCGAAATCTGCGAAGATATTACAGAATGAAACCAAAGATCCAAACCTGTTTTCAGGCTCTAAACATATTGCGTGTATTTCATAGTTCGTCTGATCGAGCCTCTTCGTCCCTGCACTGTTGCGCGTTTTGTCGGGGAGAAAACTTGCAAGCAAACAGCACTTCAGAGTCATACTGTTAGTGATCGAACATTTATATAAATTTGGCTGAACGCATTCTGTCCTGTACAGGAGACACAGAGGAGAAGCACTGACGAATCGGCAAAGGTCTACAGTCCTTTAGCCAATCAGGATGCAGAACACAATGCACATTGATACACTATTTAAAAAATCAGCAAAACAGCGAAAAGTGAACGATACAGCGAGGGACCACTGTATTTAGTCAAAATGTATTTTATTTTAGTTTGTTCATTTTCAAAATGTAATTCTATGGCACAAAAGTAAAAAAAAAAAAAAAGGCCGTTATATGCAGTGTTATTTCATTTTAAATTTCAAAAGGGTTTTGTGGCTCCCAGTGTTTTCTTTACTGTGTGAAACGGCTCCAAATGGCTCTTTGAGTGGTAAAGGTTGCCGACCCCTGTACTAGACTCTTTTGAAATAGTTTAATGCTTTACTATGGAACATTGCAGGCAAAGCAGTCACATCTCCATGGATATAAGCAGGTGTCAGACCCCAACCCGTGTTTAAATGACATACTGTAGTGCACCTGTAAGCGTTTGACCACCACCTACACAGCAGGTAGTTCAAACCCGGCTCAAGTACGCATTCTTGCTGTGCGTCCTTGGGCAAGACACTTCAGAAGCCAAAAGGAGACATACTGTACAGTCCAGCGTCATCCTTCTGTGCCACTGCCAAACATATTACATACAGAACACATTACATTTGCAATAAACTACAATAATGTAAGCTAGCTGTTTTCTCCTCACTGTTGTGGTTTTCCATATATCATTTAACCATTTTCCATATTGGAGTTTGGGAGATGTGTGGCCCTCCGGAGCATGAAACAGCAGTGCCTGATGGCTGGTAACAATAGCTCATTGATGTATGCCGAGCGCTGTGCTGAAGCTGCAAGTTTGAGTGGGAAAGAATCTCTCCTCCACATGTTTAAGTCATGAGACACAGCCGCTCTCCTCTCCTCTCATGCAGATTGGGTTCCTCTATTCCTCCTCTACACATTTTTTGCTGTCTTTTTGTCTGCCGCTTACGCCTACGCAAAAGTGGGTAGTACTCGGTGGCATTTACTGGAGTAACTTGTTAAAGAAATTGCAGTTTTCAGAGTAGGTTTTCTAGCAGCATACTTTTACTCCTGTTTGACTAAAGTTTGTATTCAGTACAGTAAAAGTTGTGGTTACTCTTCCTACTGTGAGTTTACAAGTGACAAAAGCATTTTGTTTTTCTTGTACGACTCCTTCGGATAATGTATTTTTCTTATTTTTGTGCATTAATGTTCCTTCCAAATACATTCCCTTCAAATTATAAATCAGATCTTGCCTCCGGACAGTTACTCGTACTGATATATCCTCCTGGGACCCGAAGAAAAAAAGTGTATCTAAATTATTATTATTATTATTATTTTAATTTTCTATTTGGAGGTAAATGGACACCTTAGCATTTACATTTTGTAAATTTTATTTTTATTCATATTTTTGTAACATGTCCTCTGTAATGGACTGTAACAGTGTTAAATCCATGTCAAGTTAACCCAGTGCTTCTCAAATAGTGGGGCGGGCCCCCCTGGGGGGGCGCGGTGTGATGCCAGGGGGGGCGTGTGTGACCTTGGGAAACATGCTTTTTTGCCGTACTGTACTAGAACTAAGTGTAATTGCACATCAACAACAGTAGTTGGCAGTGGCGCTCTCATTGTTGCTCTGGGGCAGGGGTCGGCAACTTTAAATATGCAATATACAGAACAGGCTCCCCATCAGCAGAACATCCTCTGTCACAGAAAAAACATGTATATCCTACTGCATCATGTACTTTAGTCAGACAGAAGCTGATGCATCAGCGGCACAAGGACAGAGCTTTTTATTTTGTTGTTTTTTCAGAGCTTTTAGTTTATGCAAATAAGCCATGCGGTTTTAAGTTTCGTTTCTGTAAAACGTAAACAAATGTGTGCAAAGCTGCATTAAAAACACATTAATATTTGAGTCCTCAGTGCAAAAAAGACAGTGCGGTCTTTGTTTCTTTCTTTTTTTGTTTTTAATGTTAATAAAAGGATACAATCTTATGCAGAGATGTACTAATAACAATTTTCTAGACAAATACTACTATTTATAGCCTAGTCGTGCGTAAGGAGGGGGGGGGCGTGAAATTTTTTCTTCTTCCTAGGGGGGCGTCACAGAAAATAATTGAGAAGCACTGAGTTAACCTAACCTAAACCTCACAAAAACATTTTTTTGGTCGGTTTTACAGTCGCATCAAAAAGTTTGTAGACTCCTTTTTAATTTATTATTTATTTTTTTTATTTTTTTTTTTTTTATTTATTATTTTTTTATGTTTTATTAAATTTTTTATATATTATTTATGCATTTATTTATTTTATTTATATATTTTAGATTTTTTATGCATTATTATTATTATTATTTATTTAATTAATTAATATATTCTTTTTTTTTATCATAGTGCAGCCATTTTTATTATTTATTTTATTTTTTTATTTTTTTTTATTATTTTTATTATTATTATTACCTATCTTTATGCCATTCTTGCTGCATGCACTTGTCTTCTTGTTCAAACTGTCCCTACCTGGAGCTACTGTGACAAGTAAATTTCTCCTGTGTGAGATCAAGTCTTATCTTATCTTATCTTAAACTAGAGTCTATCTCAAAATTTAAAAGATATCCACTATAAAGGACACAAATGAATTAGTTTTCTCAAATACTTTTTTACTTTTACCACTACTTTGTACCTCTGTTTTGAAGTAACGTTACTAGCACTTGAGTACAGTATTTGGTTGCTCTACCCACCTCTGCTCCAACGCAATTATCTAAGAAGTACAATTGCCTGTCTGTTAAAAAGTACAGAAATAGCAGTATTATGAGTGCTTTATACAGGTATGCAGTTTGGCAAATTGCGTTGGAGGTTGGGATAGCGAGCATTCCACAAGTCAAGGTAAGGCAGATGAGCCAGACAAGAAAATAAACCCAGGCGATTGCAGTAAAGCTACGTAATTACTGAAGAATAAACATGCAAAAGAGCTATAGGCTTTCTGTATGTATGTGCAATCATATGGGAGTTCTTCTCTCAAACAAAAGCACTCTGTTCCACTTTGTGATGTCATGTGGTAATAAAGGTTGTGTTTTTAAACTCCATACACCTTCACTAGAATTATCTGGATCATTTCAGCCCTGGAAGTGTCGATCTCTAGGGGACTAAAAGTAAAAGGCAGCTGTTAACATGGAGGCTACCGTTTCATGACATCACAAGTTGGAAAAGAATATTTTGAGTTTTGGAGATGTTACTCAAACTACACAACTCCAGAGGTGTTTTTGAGGACGTAACAACATTATAACATGTCAAAAGTCTACAGCTCTGGAAAAAAAAAGCCATTCCATTCCAGCGTCTGTTGAATTCCAACACAAACACAAAGCTGAGCGACTTCAGTTCTTGCACCAGGAGTGGAATAAAGTCACCCAAGAACAATGTGAAAGACTTGTGGAGAGCATGCCAAGACGCATGAAAGCTGTGATTAAAAATAAGGGTTATTGCAGCAAATATTGATTTCTGAACTCTTCTTAAGTGTAAACATTAGTATTATGTTGTTTTAAAATGAATTTGATCTTGTTTCTTTGCATTGTTTGAGCTCTGAAAATATGGATCTTTTTTGTTATTTTCTGCAAATAAACGCTCTAAACCAGGGGTCGGCAACCCGCGGCTCCGGAGCCACATGCGGCTCTTTGATCCCTCTGATGTGGCTCAGTACAGCGGTCCCTCGTTTATCACGGGGGTTACGTTCTAAAAATAACCCACGGCAAGCGAAATCTGCGAAGTCGTCAGCTTTATATTTTACAATTATTCTCCATGTTTTAAGGCTGTAAACGCCTCACCACACACATTCTACACTTTTCTCAGGCTGGAATTAACGTTTTCTCACATTTCTCTCTTGTTTAAACACTCAAACGTTCGCAGATTTTCAACAAAAAAGCACAGTATTATAGAACAAAACCAAAGTGTATTTCGTGTGTATTTCACAGTTCTTATGACCGCTTCGCTGTGGCGGGTTTTGTCGGGGAGAAAACTTGCAAACATACAGCACTTCAGAGTCACACTGCGATCCAACATTTATATAAATCTGACAAAATGAACGCATTTTGTACAGGAGACACGGAGGAGAATGACTGACGAATCAGCAAAGGTCTACAGTCCCTTAGCCAATCAGGACGCAGAAATGTGCGTTGATACACTATTAAAAAAAAATTTGAATAAAAAAATCCACGAAACAGCGAGGCCACGAAAAGTGAACCTCGATATAGCGAGGGACCACTGTATTTAATTAAAATGTATTTTATTTTAGTTCATTCATTTTCAAAATGTAATTCTATGGCACAAAGGCAAAAAAAAATCCGTTATATGCAGTGTTATAACATTTTAAATTTCAAAAGGGTTTTTTGTGGCTCCCAGTGTTTTCTTTACTGTGTGAAACGGCTCCAAATGGCTCTTTGAGTGGTAAAGGTTGCCGCCCCCTGCTCTAAACGATAATATTTTTATTTGGAATTTGAAGAAAATGTTGTCAGTAGTTTATAGACTCACACAAAAATGTTCCTTTTGCCCAAACACATACCTATAAGTAGTAAAATCAGAAAAAAAATAATTATGAAGTGGTCTCTTATTTTTTTTCCAGAGCTGTATTTTGTGTAGTATAGTTTTAAATTACCTTAGATTTCTAATTGGTAATGGCAAGTGAACATAAAACGCTATCATAAACTGTCTTAAACATTTAAATCTCAAAAAAGACAAGTGATGTTATCAGGCCAAGCTACAGGTCAGATCTACGAAGGCGCGACCCCACTCACAGTAAGAATGCGTGTTTATCAATGTATTTTCCAGCAATAAAAATACCTGGAATTAAATAAATGCTCAATAGATAGAGTTAATTCAGACAAAACAACAATATCTCCATGGAGACAGGCATGTAGCAGACCACTCCCCACTAGAAAAGTTACAGTGCATCTTTAATTCATTATTGTATAGTTTTATTGTTGTCCAAAACTCGCAGTTGGAAGACAGGTGCATTTTGTGTCTTGGGAAAAGGAGGACTTGTTTACATGGTATTAAAATGCTGGGGAAAAAAAGTAAACATGAATAATTTATCGAGCTTAACCAAAGTTAGCTGAGCCAGATTGAATTTCCCTTCCACTAAATTAGCTTTTTCACAAACGCACACAAGCCTGGGTGGTCTGAGTGGTGTTTATGCACAAGTCCGTCTGATATAAACTCATTTTGACAGCAGCTAAAGATTTTCTGGTGAACCTCAAAGTTATTTACGATGCTGCTTTATAGATACATGTGTAGCCGTCTGGAGGTGGCATGTCACCTGCACGATTCCATGGAAATCAAAAGTTAAAACCAGACTTCGGAACATTCTCCATGGAGATATGTATGTTGAATGCCATACTGTGGAAGACTGTAGCCAAAGGAACAACATTTCCATGGAAACAAGCAGGAGGTCTAGGTTAATGGCGATGCAAGCCCTCACACAGTAAATGCATGTTTTTCTGCAATAAAAATTAAAATAAATAAATTCAATGAAAAACATGCTTTTTTTTTCTGGCTAGAAATTTACATCAAATAGTATTTTTTTAATACTATTACCATTGGTAACATATTACCAATCTGCAAAATGCATTTGAGTCTAATGTTTTTAAAGGGATATGCCATCCCCAGGCCAAACTCGGGCATCTCCCCACAGTCCAGAGACTAAAATAAGTGGTGGAAAGTGTTTTTCTGGTGACGCAGCCATTGTCCAGGTCTGTCAGCACTGACCGCCGCGGTATCTGCAGCTACTCCGCATTAGACTGGAGTCTAACCTCACCAGATAAAGATTTCGGCCAAAAGGAATTAATTTGCTCGATGTGTTTCCCAATTACTTTCTGTGTAGTGCGCATTCGTATCGAGTGCAAATAAATGTGCAAATCAACACGGAGAGCTTGACTTGGTCATTTTGGGTGGGAACTATTTTTCAGTGCGGAAAAACACAGACGAAGCACATACCACGCTGCGTAATAGGGGAACTCCCTTCCTGGTGCGTAACAGGGATTCCCCTGTCAGCGTGGTCAACCACCCATGGTTAAAAGTTGCGAAATGTCTAAACTGAGCATTTGCGATCCTTTTCTGCGTTACAAAAAATTGGAGCTCAAACGGGCGATTTTGAACAAGGAAACTTATTGACGTCAGATCGAAAAAAGAAATGCAAATGCAGTTCCACCCCCGTCTGTCTGTACTCAGCGTCTCTGTAAATCACGCCCAGAGAGTTTGGACTGCGGAGGAGCTACGCAATGCGAAATGCGTTTTTTTATTTGCCTGGAGGAACTTGCGAGTGTTTCTAGGCTCGGAAGTCCTTTATCTGAGCCTGTGGATATCTGAAACAGCAGTGGTTTAATTTTATTTTCTGTGGAAATGTGTTTATTGTTCAATGGAACGCTTCTCATCTCTCCCCCCGTGCAAAAACACGGAAATGGATCAGCTGAGGGCTCAGAGCCTAGAGCGGAGAGTTTGGCCACGCCCCCGCCTTCTACTATAGGCCAGCTCTTTTCTCCTCATTTGCATTCAAGCAACAACGCCCATTATGGAGTGTTCAGAGTGAGGAAAAATTACTCTTTCTCATCTTATCTCTGTTTCTCATGCACTGAGTCTTGATTTTGAAGAAGGATTCATTTACAGTATTAGGGAACCATTAAGGAGCCATATAAAAGCATCAAGAAGTACCATGTCATGGGATCTTTAAGTAAGTAAAATATTTTGGATCTTGAAAGTTATCAGGTATTATGGATGCTCACCTTATTTTTAAAGTTTTAAATGGACTCGCTCCTCCACCATTAATGGATTTTATAAGTAAAAAAAACTACTAACTGAGTTAACACGAGAGCGTTGACCAAATGGTGACGTCAATCAGGAAGTCAGTTTTTTTTTTTTTTTATCTTTTATTATTAAAGTTACATGTTTCAAAATCACAATAACATTCACAAAGCACTCAGGAGGCACATTGGGGGACGTGGGCACAGGAACAAACAACACTGGGTGCAAGGGCTAAGGAAGTACATGACCTGCTCGTGTCAGGAACTGTGGGTCCTTCTTAACCTTCAAGAACACTCTGAAACACTGGTTTAAAAATAATCAAACATGCTCTCACAGGTAGATGTTCTTCTTCTCTGGGCCTCTTAAGCTCAGAGAATGGTCTGTTGTGGTGAACTTGCCGTCATGTCTGTGCACTTCTGTCTCTTCTGTGTGCTCCTCTAAATCAGACCCGGGCATTTCAAGGCCCGGGGGCCAAATACGGCCCTCTGACCAGCCCGTGAAAGGTTGCATGGAATTAAGAAAATAAAACCTACTTTCAAAATTGTACATAATGCATTTGTACTGATGATCATCTGTCAGACTTCACATCTCCACCTCAAACATGAACCTGACTTTGATGCACTTGTTAAAGCTCATCAGAGGCGACATTTCTCTCACTGATCAGGAAAAAAAACCCTAAACATGCAACTTTGACTTTTTTCTACACAGTTTGGCAGTTGGACAAAAATGTTGTGACATTTCTTGTATTATATTATTTGTCAAACAAAGACATTGTGGTGTCTTAATACAAAGTTAAAGATCCCATGACATGGTACTTCTTGATGCTTTTATATGGCTCCTTAATGGTTCCCTAATACTGTAAATGAATCCTTCTTCAAAATCAACACTCAGTGCATGAGAAACAGAGATAAGATGAAAAAGAGTAATTTTTCTCTCTCTGAACAGGCCATAATGGGCGTTGTTGCTTGAATGCAAATGAGAAGAAAAGAGCTGGCCTATAGTAGAGGGTGGGGGCGTGGCCAAACTCTCCACTCTCGGCTCTGAGCGCTCAGCTGATCCATTTCCTTGTTTTTGCACGGGGGGAGAGATTTGAAGCGTTCCATTGAAAAATAAACACATTTCCACATAAAATAAAATTAAACCACTGCTGTTCAAAGGTCCAGAGGCTCAGATAAAGGACTTCCGAGCCTAGAAACACTCGGACGTGCCTCCAGGCAAATAAAAAAACGCATTTCGCATTGCCTAGCGCATTCGCGGTCCAAACTCTCTGGGCGTGATTTACAGAGACGCTGAGTACAGACAGACGGGGGTGGAACTGCATTTGCATTTCTTTTTTTGATCTGACGTCAATAAAGTGCCTTGTTCAAAATCGCCCGTTTGAGCTCCGATTTTTTTGTAACGTAGAAAAGGATCGCAAATGCTCAGTTTAGACATTTCGCAACTTTTAACCATGGGGGGGGGGGGCTAAACAGGGTAGGGGAGCTCACATTAACGTTCAAAAACCTCAGAAAGTGAAAATTTCATGCCATGGGACCTTTAAGAAAGTTAAACTCAGAAAACATTGTGGGGTTAATGTGACTGAAAAAGAGTTACAAATGTTTCACGTTTACCATTGTTTTGAATTATTTTACTGAATAAATTCAGTCACTCTCTCATTACTTAATAATAACACAGAACTTACAGCTTCTGTAAACAATGACATTTACTGATTTCAACGTAGAAATAAAATTAATAACCAGAGTAGACTTCAAACTTTTGGCCCTCCACAATATTTTCTGCTTCTCATTTGGCCCCTGGGGAAAAATAATTGCCCTTCCCTGCTCTAAATGTTCTTCTGTTCTGACCTGCCTTAGGACAATGGATGTAAAGTAGCTGTTGGGCTTATTCCGGCTTATTTACATTGATGCTGTTTGTTGTCATGTTGATTAATATGTATTGTCCTAATTCAAATAAATAAAATACATCAGAAAATATGGTAATATGGGCCCTTTAATGTCTTAAATAATAATTTGTACTTTTGTTTTGCATTGTGGTGATAGAAAGACACTAGCAGTACAACGTAGCAGCTGTGGGCCTGACATAATGACACTTACAAGCTCAATAGACACTCCATCTTTTTGTATAGCATTGCTAAATTTGCAGTTCAAACCATCAGCCCACAGTTGTCACCCTACAACCTTATATTCTACTTCTCGCTATAAACAACTTAACAAAACGTACAACTTTAGTGCTTACCGTTCGCTTACACAATGGTCTGTCAGCATGTTTTCGCTCGCACATCTCCATTCTTCTGTTCATTGGATTTTTCACTTTCCCACTACAGTATGTGCTCCCGGCAAAAGGCAAGCTTCTGCAGGCTACACCCCGCAGCTCTCAAGGTCTCCAGCCTCTCCTGTCTGGTTATATTAAGCCTGCGTGTGGGAAGTTTAAATCGAGCTAATTAAAGAGTGTTGACGTGCAGATGCTGATGAGCTTGTATTGCCGTGTTCATTAGTTAATTATCAAAAGTTTGTTAACTATCTGGAGCGTTGGGCTTGTTAAATGTGCGAGCCCTGATGATGGGTCCACCTCAGGTCTCCATGATGTTGTTAATGCTTTGCTTTTGTATTAAACATCCTATATTACACCTAACCAAACCATGTCTTAAAGGAGAATTTACGTTTTTTTTTACAATCTGAGCCTTATTTCGGTAATAAAACAAGTGTTTTACTCACCCATAGCACTTTGGTGTCATATGGAGCATTTCCGGCGATATCCGTTAACGTGAGTGGTCAGAGAACGACGTTGCAGTCACCAAAATAACACAAACTTTAGCACTTTTCAAATCATAGAAGCTCAATGTCTTAGTCTACACTTTCGTTTGAGTCAAAAGTGCCTCTAATCCGAGATTTATCCATAATTTCGAGTAGATGAGGAGGACAGTGCGCATGTGCGGAGTCACAGCTGTTTTGCAGATAAGAAGACGCTAATAACTTTTCTTAGCTGCTTAGACTGTTGCCCCCGCGACCCGGCCCCAGATAAGCAGAAGAAAATGGATGGATGGACAATAACTTTTCTGTTGCAAGCGACACATGGCAGAAGATTCGGACTTTAAGGACTTTGAGGCTGAAGAGGACTTATGGAGGACTGAAGAGGAGTATACGGATGAGGAGACAGAATGGATACGGAAAGAATGAAGTGGAGACAGTTTTAGGAGCAGCAGAGAACAGCCATTAGTTTCACATTACTTCTCAGAATCGTGCGCTGAATCCGCTGGCCTTCTTTCTTTTCCTTTACTGGTAAAAAAATCGTCCTGACTGAAGTGAGTACTGCAAACACGATGGTATAAACGTCTTACAGCTTTGCATTTCATGTCTGGGTCCCGAGAGCTGAGAGCGAAATCAGCTGTGACTCCGCACATGCGCACTGTCCTCCTCATCTACTCGAAACTATGGCTAAATCTCGGATTACAGGCCACTTTTGACTCAAACGAAAGTGTAGACTAAGACATTGAGCTTCTATGATTTGAAAAGTGCTAAAGTTTGTGTTACAGTAATCCCTCGTTTATCGCGGGGGTTACGTTCCAGAAATAACCCACAATAAGAGAAATCCGCGAAGTAGGACAACTTTATATTTTACAATTATTCTACATGTTTTAAGGCTGTAAACACCTCACCACACACATTATACGCTTTTCTCAGACTGGAATTAACCTTTTCTCACATTTGTTCTCGTTTAAACACTCAAACTTTCATAGATTTTCAACAAAATGTATTAATAGTGAAGTTTGGGGGGAGACACGGCCCCGGAAGCCCCGCCAGACGCGCGAGGAGCACTGCCACGTCCCTGGACGCGACGCGCACCAACCCCTTGGAGAAGCTCCACACGTGCACCCCTCATCGTGGACAAATCCGTGACAGAGAAACGTGACCGGCGCAAGGCCGCGCGTACACCAGGGCTGCGAGCACGAGATAGAACCGCCGCACCCGGACCGCGTGCTCTCAGTCCGAGCCACAAAACAGCCGCACGAAACCAGCAAAGAGTGGTTTAATCCTGGTTTAGTTCTGGTCTAGTCCCGGTTTAGTTCTGGACTAGTCCCGGTTTAGTCCAGGGCCAGTCCAGGTTTAGACCTGGTCTAGACCTGGTTTAGTCCAGGTTTAGTTCTGGTCTAGACCTGGTTTAGTCCACGTTTAGTCCTGGTCTAGTCTCTTAGCCAATCAGGACGCAGAACACAATGTTACACTATAAAAAAATGTTAGGCCTACACTATAAAAAAATTGGAAAAAAAATCCGCGAAACAGCGAGGCCGCGAACAGTGAACCGCGATAGAGCGAGGGTTCACTGTATTTGGAGACCGCAAACATGTGCCCCGAGAACTCACGTTACGGATATCGCAAATCTCCAGAAATGCTCCAAATGACACCCAAGTGCTATGGGTGAGTAAAACAACTTGTTTTATTACCGAAATAAGGCTCAGATTATAAAAAAACGTTAATTCTCCTTTAATGTTGTTACATCACCAAAAACATACCTTGAGTTATTAAGTTTAATGCCATAATGAGGATCATTTTTGGCAAAGCAACACCACGTTTATGGTCAAGCAGGTTGAAGACCCTGCACCAGCGAAATTTCATACAGTCCATTTTAAACTTTATATATCTCTACCCATTTTTCCCCACGTATTTGAGCAAACTTTGTCAGATAATTGTATAAGCAGCTGAAAATAAGTCCACCGAGTGCTGTTGCATTTAATTCCAAAGTGTTTCATTGTCCGATTATTAGGAAATGCATGTTAGAATGCTAGTTGTTAGATTCACCGTCACGGCAAAACTCCCCTCTAGTCTCTTAGAGCAGTGAAAAGTGTTATAAACTCATGGTGGTGAATAATTAGGATGTTCAGAATGCAAACGGCAAGTCAGGAATAACTTTGGGCAACTGCGAACCATTTAAAATGAACTAGTGCCATTTTTTTCCAGTCAAAACGTCCTAGAATAATTTTCTTACCTTCCCATTTTTCTAATCTCATTTTTTTTAAAAGAAAGAAATAGAAGGAAAAGAATAATTATAAAAGAAAAAGGTGTATTTAATCATAACTATGAAGTGCTGCCATTTTTACAACACAGCTTTATAGGACTCATTTTGAATAATTTAATAATTCTAATAAGCAGATGTTTACAAGTGAACAGGCTAATAATAAGTAATAGGCGCAGTGATATGACTCGAGAGAAAATAGCGCCATGCAAATTTAGGCCACTGAATTCTGTTTGTGACGCAAATATATCACTTTTTGGTTTATGTTTATTAAGCTTTATTAAATGTCCCCGCTAACTTACCGGAACTACGTTTGCGAGCTACGGAACCGGAGCAGAACTGGGCCCAGACGACGCTGTCATCAGTAAGTCAGTGTTAATGGACGACACTGTTGAAGGGGACGCCGTACAGATTCACATTAAAGGTCCCATGGCATGAAATTTTCACTTTCTGAGGTTTTTGAACGTTAATGTGAGCTCCCCTACCCTGTTTAGGGCCCCCCCCATGGTTAAAAGTTGTGAAATGTCTAAACTGAGCATTTGCGATCCTTTTCTGCGTTAGAAAAAAAACACAGCTCAAACGGGCGATTCTGAACAAGGAAACTATGTTACGTCACATCGAAAAGAGAAATGCAAATGCAGTTCCACCACCGTCTGGAGCTCCACCCCCTGTCTCTGGAAATCACGCCCAGAGAGTTTGGACCGCGAAGGAGTTACGCAATGCGAAATGCGTTTTTTAATTTGCCTGGAGGCACGTGCGAGTGTTTCTAGGCTCGGAAATCCTTTACCCAACCCCCTGGACCTCTGAAACAGCAGTGGTTTAATTTTATTTTCTGTGAAAATGTGTTTTTTTCATTGAAATTCCTCTCCTTTCTTCCTCCGCGCTTAAAACGCGGAAGTGGGAGACAGCGCACAGCGCACCTAACCAGCGGCGTATTTGCCCCCCCCCCACCCGCTCCTCTAACCTATCTGTGTCCTTCTCATTTGCATTCAAGCAACAAGGCCCAGAATGAGTTGTTCAGACAGAGAGATTATGACTCTGACTGTGTACATGTGTCTTTCTCATGCACTGAGTGTTGATTTTGAAGAAGGATTCATTTACAGTATTAGGGAACCATTAAGGAGCCATATAAAAGCATCAAGAAGTACCATGTCATGGGACCTTTAAACAAAAAAACAAAAAAAGCGCACTAACAATATGGTTCACTTCCACTTTACAAGCAGCAGAAATGTTGTTTCCTCATCACAAACATGCCCGGAGTTGTGTTTTAATATTGTTTAACATGTTTAACACACAAATCCTGGCAAAAGGAGAAATTAAATTGGTCAACTGGACAAACGTTTACTTGGTCGAATACGTTTCGCAGCTCATCCAAGCTGCTGCTTCATATTCTGGTCAGACGCTGGTGGACACTGCCTATATCTGCCTGAAGGGAGGAGCTAACTACAATGAAATGACTTTGAAACTACTACTACATCTACTGCAGGGGTGTCCAAACTTTTTTCATCAAGGGCCACATATCTAAACACAGATGAAGCAGAGGGCCAATCGAGGGCCATAGACTGCTCAGCACAATGAATAATTGAAATATCTGCATGTTTAACACGTTAGAATGAGCTATCAGTCCTTTATTCATGCTAAGATCCTCAAAACCACACAATAAATATTAAATATGTTTTTTAGAAAACCAGACATGTACGCACTTTTAACTGTAAGAATGAACTGTGTATGTTTATTGGGATGTATGGAGTACTTGATAACTGATGTAATGACTGTGAGTATGTGAAGATTGAGGAAATTGTATGTATGATGTTACATGGGTTGCAAGTTTTAATGCACTGTAAATATGGCACTCTGACCCCTCCCGCACAGGACTACAGATGGAAATTAGCTGTAAAGAGAATCTGGTACAAGCATCTCTGCCTTTGTGCTTAATGTAACTGTACATTGTCCTTATAAATAAAAAATGAAATATTGTCTTATCAAGGTAGGTTTTCAAAAAACTTGCACTCAAAAGTTCTGCTCAAGTTCAATTCACCTGGAAGCCTGAGGGGCAAAAAAAAATTGTCTGAGGGCCGCATTTGGCCCACAGGCCATAGTTTGGACATGCATGATCTACTTGTTTTCAGTTTCTGTTAGTTAGGTGAGCCTATTCGATCTGCAGTGGGAGTGGAGTGTGGGTCTTGTTAGCAGAACCATTCAGGACCATAATGGTGTTTTCACACCTCTGGACCTGACCTGGCTAACCCTATTATCTTTGTTTTGATTTAGGTTTGAGGATAGAGTTATAGATGGAGACAAATGATGTCTGAGACCTCCATTTCTGTTCAAGGAAGGGTTCTCTTTCTTGACAAAAATAGCCTCTTTAAAGGGACAGTGTGTAAGATTTTTACCCGTTAATTACCAAAATTGAAGATACCCATTCAAAAATACATTGTTTTCCAAGCCTTTTCACTTCCATCATGAAATCAAAATAAAAGTGGGTCTAAAGACGAGACTTAAAACTCTCCAGTGTGGGGGCAGTTTGGACATGAGGGGGCAGAGCGTTCCATAACTTAGGGCCAACCACAGAGAAGGACATTTGAGCTCCGCCTTCGGCAAGGCTCGTGGTTTTGGGTAAACAACACAAGCATGCTGCCGGATCAGACGTCGTAATGGATCTAACACGTGTTTTGGACTAAATTGTTTTACTGGATTTTATTCGCTGGATCCTTACGGACAGATTGAGACCAAGTTTATGGTGAAATACAGAGTTTGACCTGTGCAAAGCATTCTAAGGTAAGCTAACCTCATTTTGTGCTTTTCCGTATAAAAGCCCCATGTGCTCGGGGAGTGATTGTTTTGCAGGGAAATTAATTGCATAGTCAAAAAGAGGAGACTGTAAGGTTTCATTTGATGTGTAGAGTGTCATGGTACATGATCGGGAATGTGTGTTTTCATGAGAAAAAAAATAAAATAAATAACCGGGACCGCGCGGCTCGTGCGCGCGCCCGGGTGACCCTCGAGGTCTGCCGTAGCTAAACCTATTATCTTTGTTTTGATTTAGGTTTGAGGATAGAGTTATAGATGGGAGACAAATGATGTCTGAGACCATCCACCTATGCGCCACGAATCCTACACACTGGGGCTTTAACTCCCCTCTCAAACCAGTTCTTTTCTCTGGTTAAGATCTGTACCTCACTGTCCTCAAAGGAGTGGCCCGTGGCTTTTAGGTGGAGATGTACGGCAGATGAAGGTCCACTCTGGCTCTCCCGTCTGTGTTGGTACATCCTCTTGTGAAGTGGCTGTTGCATATTTAGGCTGAGTTCTTCTGTTCCACCTTTTGATGTCATATTGTAATACAGGAAGTGCTCCATACACCTTCATTAGCATAATTTAGATGATTATTTCAGCCCTGGAATTGCCAATCTCTACTGAACAAAAGGTAAAAGGTAGCTGTTAACTCTAACATTATTACTTCATGACATCACCAGATGGAACAGAGCATTTTGAGATATGAAGATGTACGCAGATTAATAATGCAGGCTTACTCAAACACGGGTGAATGAAACAAAACACAACTCCAGGTCTGTTTTTGATGAGGTAACAGCGTTCTAACACAACTCAAAGCTCTCAAGAGTCAATTTTATATATATAGGACCTTTAAATTACCCCTATACACCTCACAGTATGTAGCAGATAATATCATAATACGTCTTTTTAATTTTGTGAAGTGAACATCATGTTTCTAATGTACACATGGGCCGGCACTGGAGCACCTCTTGTGACTAATGGTGCAGACAGTGGAAAAGAGGGAGGGAGAGAGCGAGAGGCACCCATGGGTGAAGCACAGTCAGGCAGAAGTAATCGCGCTTACTGCAAGGTGTTCACACGCATTGAGCAGAGGAATGTGACAGAAAATGATGAAAAGCAAGTACCAGAGAATCCTTCAATTTTACCGTTAAGGCACACAAACTGTTCTTGTCAGGAAAATACAATGGAAAAAATTGAAATATAAAAACGTGCTCCTATTATGAAGTACCTGACAGACAAAAGCTCCGCTCGCAAAGCTTTTTTAAGGAACAAAAACTGCAAGAGACAATAGCGCTTATGGAAATGATCTTATCACCACACAAACGACAGTCAGGAAGCTCAAGCTCAGAGGTGGAATATAAATATAGCTGTCTAAGAATAGTCTTAAGGCAGTGTAATTTTCATTGCTCGGCTCACTTCACTTTATCCAGAGACTGATAACGTCATTATGGAGATATTATTTGAGCAAAACTATTTTAGAGTTTGAAAGAAGATGTGTCTGGGTCTTTGTATTTCTTTTTAGAAATAGGTGTAGTTGAATGTGAGAGTGATGTGTGCAGAGGGTCAGGTTAGACTTAAAGGTCTTATATTACCTTAAAGGAAAATTAACGTTTTTTTTACAATCTGAGCCTTCTTTCAGCAATAAAACAAGTAGTTTTACTCACCCATAGCAGTTTGGTGTCAATTGGAGCAGTATCGCAGAAGTTATGTTGTAGCCGTTCTGTTCTACTAATGATCCCGTATCCGTTAGCGTGAGTGCTCGGGGCACTGATTTGCGGTGTCCAAATAACACAAACTTTAGCACTTTTCAAATCACAGAAGATCGCTGTGTTAGTAGATTCCAAAACGGCCTGAAACCCGATATCGCAACAGAAAAGTAAAGTTCAGAGCGGTGTTAGCTTCTTTCGGACTAGCGGTGTTTACAAAACAGCTGAGTTCACGCATGCGCATTGTCCTCTCTGATGACGTCATCAAATGAAACTATAGCTGGATATCGGGTTTCAGGACGTTTTGGAATCCACTAAAAGTCTACGCTGACACAGCGATCTTCTGTGATTTGAAAAGTGCTAAAGTTTGTGTTATTTGGACACCGCAAAGTAATGCCCCGAGCACTCACGCTAACGGATACGGGATCATTAGTAGAACAGAACGGCTCCAACATAACTTCTGCGATACCACTCCAATTGACACCAAACTGCTATGGGTGAGTAAAACTACTTGTTTTATTGCCGAAAGAAGGCTCAGATTGTAAAAAAAAAATGTTACTTTTCCTTTAAGCTGACTTTTGTGAGCTTTAGGCTACGTTCATACGGCGACGATCAAAACAGAAGACACAAAAGTGGCGTCTCGTCTTCAATTTTTTATCCGCGTTTAGACGAGGGTTCTCAACAGGAAATGTTTGTTTATACAAAGATGCAAAAGTGGGCAAATTCAATTGAATATGCATGCCAGGCCGCTAGGTGGCACTGTGATAGAGCGGCGGAATGTCGGCGAGCATGCGCAAAATGGTCATTTTATAATAGTTTATTTTACCCGCCTCTGTTCACCTATGGTATCCGTATACATTTTATACAATTGTTGAAATTACTCTTGTATGTTGACTAGAGCTGCTATCAAGGTATCAAGGTAGTCAGACATGTTTGTTATTGTTTTTAACGGCTTGGCGCATCCAGTGTGACGTCAGGTGTATGCGGCGTGAACATGTTTTGCGCTTCTTGCCGTTTAGATGGAGACACGACCCGGGCCGTCTTCAGAACTCCACACTCTGGAAGGAGTCTTCAGATTTTTGCGGTCTCAGAGCCCGATGGTGCAGTTGTGTAAACGAAAGACACTTCCGATAGAATATTTTGTCGTTTTCAATCGCAATCGTCCTCATCTATACTGCCCCTTAGTCATGTTAGAATGTTGTGTTTTGTTTCATTCAAGGATGTTTGAATAATCCTTAATTAGTCTGTTTACATCTCAAAAGCTTAAAATGCTCTGTTCCACCTTGTGATGTCATGTAGTGGTAGTTTTGAAGTTTGCAGCTACAATTTAGCTTTTGTTTAGTAGAGATTGGAAATTCCAGGGCTAAAATGATCCAAATGATTCCAGTGAAGGTGTGTGCAGTTTAAAAACACAGGGGAGCACATGACATCACAAGGTGGAGCAGAGTGTTTTCTGTTTGAGAGAAGAACTAAAATTCAGGGTTTGTCTGTTAAAGATCCCATGACATGGTACTACTTGATGTTTTTATATGGCGCCTTAATGGTTCCCTAATACTGTAAATGAATCCTTCAAAATCAAGCCTCTTGGAGACAGTCCTATTCAGAAATATGTTTCTGAAACGCTTTATTCTGGGCGTTGTTGCTTGAATGCAAATGAGGAGGACAGAGACAGGCCAGTGCAGCGGGTGGGGGTGTGGCCAAATACGCCACTGTTTCCTGGATTAGTGGCGATGTGTGACACTACACCGAGACGTGTCCCATGAAAAAAAGCATTCTTATACAAATTTCCACAGAAAATAAAATTAAACAACTGCTGTTTCAGAGGCTCGGAGGCTCGGATAAAGGACATCAGAGCCTGGAAACACTCTCACGTGTCTCCGGGCAAAAAAAAGAAAAAGAAACGTAGCTCGTTTGCGGTCCATATTCTCTGGGCGTGATTTCCAGAGACAGGATGTGGAAATCCAGACGGGGGTGGAAACCTTTCCTGATTGTGACGTCAGAAAACTCCCTTGTCCAAAATCGCCCATTTGGGATGGAGGACCACAAATGCTCAGTTTACACATTTTGCAACTTTTAGCCATGGGGGGGCATAAACAGGGTAGGGGAGCTCACATTAACGTTCAAAAACCTCAGAAAGTGAAAATTTCATGCCATGGGACCTATAAGAATGAAACCTTCAGGTATGTTTTTGGCGAGGAAACAACATTAGAACATAGATCAGAAAATGGCGTAGTATGGGCCCTTTAAAGGTACACTGTGTAGGATGGTGGCGCATTGGTGGATGGTGGGTATTGCAATTCCGGTTCTAGCTACGGCAGACCTCGAGGGTCACCCGGGCGCACCCGAACCGCGAGCACGCATGAAGCGCACCCGGCGCTGTGCGCGGGTGGGGGGAATCGTGAACCGGAGCGCGGAGGTCGGTCTGCACTTGGGGGGACGAAGGCGGAACCCGGGGTGCGGGCCCACTCTGCGACAAAGCCCCAGCCGCGGTAGGTACTATGTCCTTCTTCTTTTCCTCTTAGATGAAGGTGCTTGCTCCTGCGATGTATGTGCGGAGTAAGTGTGATCCGGCAACATGCTTGTCGTTGTTTAACCAAACGCGTACTATCTCATTGTGTGAAATCCACAGGCCACTGCCGACATAAAACGGCGAACGCGGAGCCCAAAATACAGTATGTCCTTCTGCGGCTCTCGATATCAAAATGGCTGCCTCTACATGGGGAAAATCCCCCTTTTATGCGACTATATCTAAGTCGAACAGAATACTTTGATTTCATGATGGAAGTGAAAAGGCTTGGAAAACAATGTTTTTTTGAATGGGTATCTTCAATTTCGGTAATTAACGGGTAAAAATCTTACACAGTGTATCCTTTAAGTTCTGACCACAACAAAAAATTAAGCAAAACAAATTATGAGACATCCCATTTAGTGAACTATATTTGAAATCAACAATATGTCATCAATTTGCACAAAAAAAAGAAAAAAAGAAGAAGAAGAATTATACACAAGTGCGATTGTCTGCAGATGATAGTAGGCATGTAGTGGACCAAATTCTTAACACATAGTAGCATTATTTGTGCATTTATTTATTTAACCATGTTAAAATGCTTTAAGACTAACAATCTTGATAGAGGAAAATGATGGACTCCATGTAAGGCTGGTTATCATATGACCTCAGGCTGTGTCTGCTGTGGGACAACAGACAAAAGCCTTCTCCGAGCAAACCTGAGCTCAGGCTATGTTTATATGATGACGGTCTGAACAGAAGACGCAAAAGTGGCATCGCATCTTCACTGTTTATTCCCCATTTAGACGAGCGTTTTCGGGAGGAAATCTGCGTGTATACGGTGGCGCAAAAGTGTGTGGAATTCGATTGGGTATGCATGCCAGGCAGCTAGGTGGTGCTGCGACACATTATCACTATGTCCGTGTGCATGCGAAGAATCTTCCTTCTTCTCATCTGCGCCGCGAAAAGCAGAACAAAACATGCCTACCGGGAGCAAAAAATTTGTGTGGCCAGACGAAGACGTTCAACTACTGCTTCAGACCAAGTTAGACTACAAAGCAACGACGGCGCAACAAGATCCTGCCAAACAAAGTACACTGATACATGGACCGATGTGACGTAAACGCGTACGTGACGTCAGCAGATTTGACCAGAGTTCTGCGTCTTGGGCAGTGTAGACGAAAACGCTACGGTGGAGCGTATTCAAGTTTTCCACTTTGGAGAGCGGTTTCAGTTTTTTGCATTTTTAAGCCCCCAAAACTCCGTCGCCGTCTAAACGAAAGGCACTTCTGATAAAATATTTTGTCGTTTTTACCCATAAGTGTTCTCGTGTAAACAGGCCCTCAGACTCAGAATGATATGTACCTACCAGACTAATGACATGTGTCTGATTCATTTTGATAAAGTGGAATGAAATACTGAACATGAGTGTTGTACATTTCCCACACACAGTGCTGAGTGTTGGGGAGGGTAACTGGAGGGATGCAGCTGTGACTGAACATGTCTGTGACGAGTACATGCCTATATCTGTCTACGTGGCTGAAACATGTACATGCGTTATAATGTTCATTCTATCGATCTAGGCCTCTGTCAAAGAACAAAAACAGGATTAAAGCAGCACTAAGTAACTTTTCCACCTGCGTGTCTTCATAGATATGCCAAAAAATAAAAAAGGTATCTTGCATTTATTTAATTCACAGTGCTTTTGCTCAAAACAACATGACATTACTACAATATTACCATTAATTAGACAAAGGTTCATAAAGTTTCCATAGTTCTGAGATGTAACGTCAACCTTCTCCTGTCTCCTATTCGTCACCATGGAAATAGAAACATTTAACTCCATACTGTAACATTTCAGACAATGAAAAAATATGGAGCATGAAAAGGGGCAGATGAAAAGAAAAGAAAAGTTAGTCAAAAGTTTGGATTCACCCTCTCATTCAATTTTTTTTAAAAACATATTTTAGATTCACACAGAAGACATCACATATGAAGCAAGACATATGGGATTATTTAGTAAAGAAAACTTAGTAAAGTTAAATAATTCAACATATTTTTCCCCACAAAGCAAAGGGTGGCTAATTTAAGGATTACGTTATAAAATATGAAAAAAATAATGATAATTAATGAATTATTTAATTAATTAAATAGTAGAGCTGTTTATTTAACTTTTTTCCATTTCTTTGGTACAGTGGTCCCTCGCTCTATCGCGGTTCACTGTTCGCGGCGTCGCTGTTTCGCTGATTTTTAAAAAAAATTTTTTATAGTGTAACATTGTGTTCTGCGTCCTGATTGGCTAAGAGACTGTAGACCTTTGCCAATTGATAGATGGGGGACGCAGGGGGGACCGGGACTAGACCGGGACTAGATCAGGACTAGACCAGGACTAAACGTGGACTAAACCAGGTCTAGACCAGAACTAAACCAGGTCTAAACCTGGTCTAAACCTGGACTGGTCCTGGACTAAACCGGGACTAGACCAGGTCTAAACCAGGATTAAGCCACCACGTGCCGCTCTTTGCTGGTTTCGTGCGGCTGGTTTGTGGCTCGGGCTAAGAGGACGCGGTCCGGACACCGCGGTTCGATCTTGTGCTCGCAGCCCCGGTGTACGCAAGGCCTCGCGCCGGTCATGCTGCTCTGTCACGGATTTGACCACGATGAGGGGTGCACATGTTGCGCACTTCTCCAAGGGGTTGGTGTGCGTTGAGTTGGATGAGTGCGGTGCTTCCTGCGGATCCAGTGACTCATGTCTCCGCTCCCCTCACGCTTCCGGCGGGGCTCCCGGAGCCGTGTCTCCCCCCACGCTTCACTATTAATACATTGTGTTGAAAATCTATGAAAGTTTGAGTGTTCAAACGAGAGAGAAATGTGAGAAAATGTTAATTCCAGTCTGAGAAAAGTGTATAATGTGTGTGGTGAGACGTTTACTTAAAACATGTACAATAATTGTAAAATATAAAGTTGTCCTATTTCGCAGATTTCTCTTATTGCGGGTTATTTCTGGAACCTAACCCCCGCGATAAACGAGGGATTACTGTACATAATTCCATATAATTGTACTTCATATATATACATAATTGTTGAAAGTATAAACATTGAATGAGATATGTATGATATGTATACCAGGCATGTCCAAACTATGGCCTGTGGGCCAAATGTGGCCCTCAGACAAATTTTTCTTGGCCCTCAAGCTTCCAGGTGAATTGGCCCAAATTACCTTGAGCAGAACTTTTAACTGCAAGTTGTTGTTTGTTTTTTTATCTACCTTGATAAGACAATATTTAATATTTATTGTGTGGTTTTGAGGATCTTAGCATGAATAAAGGACTGAAGCTCATTCTAACGTGTTAAACGTGCAAATATTTCAATTATTGCCGGTCCTGAGCACCAGTCTATGGCCCTCGATCGACCCTCTGCTTCATCTGCGTTTAGATATGTGGCCTTAATGAAAAAAGTTTGGACACCCCTGATGTATACAAACTTTTGATTGGTAGTGTACATAATATCATCTTTAACCATCTTTTATTACAGTGTCCTTCCAGAAATGTTGTCCATCTCTTTCATAGACTAATATTGATTTGAGAACCCAAGCTTTTCAATATATCACATATAAAGCATAAGGACCATTTTCTCCTCTCACTCTATCCTTCATCTCTTGTTTTAGCGTTCATATGTGGCCACAGCCCTGAGTAGTCAGCGAGCCAGCACATATTTAATTATACTTCCCTTGAAAAGACCATCGTGAAAGAAACATGGCTGCCTTCCCACTGCCTCTTGGATACCGGCAGTACGTTTGGCTGCGTCCAGCGACAGGTCTTCATCTCTGCGCCTAATCCTCCTCGTTTCACCGACCACTGACAGCTCGCCTTTGTGCCGGCCCTCATTCAGGTTCCGATTCAATCTAGCGAGGAGAGGAGGGGCCCTTATGAGAAATGTGAAGACGCAACAATGCCCCCACTCCATTCACCGATCTTATTGTTTGCTTTGCTCGAGTGTTTGTGGGACTAAGAGACCGAGCTGCTTTTGAGGACGTAAAAAAGGGATGGAACTTGGAGTGGAGTTCACAATAATTCCTGGTTTGATTTGGTGAACTGTCTGCGGGAGCGGAGCAGACAATGAACCAAATCAAAAAACAGGGTTGACATGCAAACAAAGATGTCATGGTCTGTAAGATACTGACAGGTATTGGTTGGGCTAATTGCGTGCTTGATTAGCATTAATGTCCATGGTTGCCGTGTTATCAGTATGCCATCTTTAATTTGAGTCACAAGCCAAAAGTCCATCACCATAACCTTAATAATCCAGGTGCAAATGACCAGAGAAGAATCTAGTGTTTCATGAAGGTTGGGAAGGGTTATATTAAAAGAAAACACATTTTCAAATTCAGGAATACCAATACTTTACACTTATTGTCCAGGAGTACTACATGTTACATTGGTGCCATTTAAAACGATAATGTAAACAATTATTATTATTTATAAAATCAGCTTTTGACAAAGTCTTGTAACCTGGGGCAGGGTCTGTCCAACGCTTTTCTCCATGGAGATGTTATTGTTTCATATGGAATGTTCCACAGTATGGTATTAAACCTTTCTGTCTTCATGGAGGCCAAACCAGACCAAGTTACAGGTGAAATCTGTGGAGAGGCGACCCCACTCACAGTCAGAATGCCTGTTTGTCTCTAATTCAATAAATAGAATGTACAGTGGTACCTCACCTTACGAAAGACTCTACAAACGAAAAATCCAAGTTACGAAACGCCTTCACGTTAAATTTTGGTCTCTAGATACGAAAGAAAATTTAAGTTACGAAATGCGAAATCTCAAAAATTCAATTAATGCGCGCTCAGATGCACGCCCCGAAATGTAAATACACTTTATCAACACACACGGGGTTAGGTTCCAGAGGTTCCAGAGGTGGGAGAGGTCCACGAGGTAGGACAACTTTGTATTTGGCAATTGTTCTACATGTTGTAGGGCTGTAAATGCCTCACCACACACATTCTACGCTTTTCTCAGACTGGAGGTGGGCTTTCCTCGCATTTCTCTCTCGTTTGAACACTCGAACTTTCATAGGTTTTCAACGGAATGTGTTGATAGTGAAGCGTGGGGGGGGACACAGCTCGCCGAACGCGCGAGGGGAGCAGAGACACAACAACACATCATCAGTAGGGTAAAACTCACCTGTCTCACGACGGTCTAAACCCCGCTCACGTTCCCTTAGTGAGTGAACAATCCAACGCTTGGTGAATTCTGCTTCACAATGATAGGAAGAGCTGACATCAAAGGATCAAAAAGCGACGTCGACAAGGCGCAAGGCCGCGGGCGCGGGATGGAGCCGCGGCGCCCGGGCTGTGCCTCCCCCTCGGGGCCGAGCACGTGCGGGTGAGTGCAGGAGCCGCGCGGGGTGATTTAATCCTGGTCTGGTCCCGGTTTGGTCCGGGTCTGGACCTGGTCCGGTCCTGGTTTAGTCCAGGCCCAGTCCAGGTCTAGACCTGGTTTAGTTCTGGTTTAGACCTGGTTTATTCCACGTTTAGTCATGGCTCTACAGTCTCTTAGCCAATCAGGAAGCAGAATACAATGTTACACTATAAAAAAAAAAAAAGTTACACTATTAAAAAAAACCTTGGAACGAATCAGGCCTTTTCCATTGAAATAGCTACTCAACTTACGAAAAATTCACGTTACGAAACCACTTCTGGAATGAATTAATTTCGTAAGGTGAGATACCACTGTATGTAGTATCTGTTTAATGTCATACTGTGGAACATTTCAGGTACAGCGATGACATATCCATTGAAACAAGCAGGTGACAGACCCCCAACCAAAAAGTTACACACATAGTGCACTTTTAAGCCTTGTGGAGTGTCCATCCATGTCCATGCTTGTCTCCATGGCGATGTTACTGCTTTTTATGGAAGGTTTTATAGTGTGTCATTGAATTTCTCTATCTCCACTGAGACAAGTAGGTGATGACTCTAAATCAGTGTTTCCCAACTTTTTTTTCTCTTGTGTACCCCCTGAGGCTTTTGTCATACCTCGAGTACCCCCTCACTCAAAGGCGTTGATAATTCTCCAAAAGTAGAACGTGACACAACGGATTACAGTAATCCCTCGTTTATCGCGGGGGTTAGGTTCCAGAAATAACCCGCAATAAGAGAAATCCGCAAAGTAGGACAACTTTATATTTTACAATTATTCTACATGTTTTAAGGCTGTAAACGCCTCACCACACACATTATACACTTTTGTCAGACTGGAATGAACCTTTTTTCACATTTGTCTCTCGTTTAAACACTCAAACTTTCATAGATTTTCAACAAAATGTATTAATAGTGATGCATGGGGGGGGCACAGCTCCGGAAGCCCCGCCGGGGCTATTTCATAAAATATATTCATAAAATATATTTCACAAAAAAATCGGAATTGAGCATTAAGCCCTGACGATCGACTGACACTTGGCCCCCGAGCTACCGGTTGATCGCGTTCGACGCATTGAGCACCCCTGATCTAGGCCAAGTTATTTATTTGTTTTTTCTTATAAATAAGAGAAATCCAGGATAAACAATAACATTTCCATGGAGATGAGCAGGTGGCAGACCCTCTGCCAGAAGAGTTTCATAGTGCACCTTAAAGCTCAAATATGAACAGTGACAATTTGAAGCTTAAAGCTCCTATATTTCATTTAATTTATTCATTTCAGGAAGGTCAACACAAGGAAATAAATACATGTAACCAATATACAGTCAAATACATTCGTTTTTTGCTCGAAAAGGAGTGGGAAGAAGAAAACGTATTGAATCCCACTCCTGTCTATTGCTCAAGATTTACTCATGTGAACTTTAAGTTGTTGCTCATTCACACATGTTTGAATAATCCTTTATTATTAGTGTTTCTATATCTCCAAAGCTCAAAATGCTCTGTTCCACCTTGCGATGTCATGAAGCACCAATTTTCAAGTTAACAGCAAGAGTTTCCAGGGCACAAATTATCCAAATGATTCTCGTGAAGGTGTATGTAGTTTAAAAACACAGTGGAACAATGCCTGTATTACCATAATATGACATAACAAAGCAGAACAGGGTGTTTTCTGTTTGAGAGAAGAACTCTAAAGTCTATACTGTATATGCAGGTTTTGTGTTAAACATGTGTGAATGAAACAAAATAAAACTCCATCCAAGGATCCATCAGAAACCAGACACAAAAAAATACCAACACCTTCCATACCAACACATTTTAAGTCTGATTATTGTAATATTAAATAAACATAGAAACCATTTAGCGTTATACAATCTTCCGTAACGTTACCTACCCCTTTTCCACCTACAAATTCACAAAACTAATCGATCAATAGCACCAGTAGCCTCTATTATTTCTGATTAGCCCTATTGTCCAGTGCAGGTGCTTATCAGAGACCTATTTAAGCGGTAAAACTCCCCACTCTCCCATAGTGACAAATGCCTCAGCCCTCTTTCTTATCCCACACTCCGCACCACCCAAAGACCCTCTTGGTGTTCAACAGGCCATGACAGTGCTGGGGACCATGACTCCATTGTGGCGGGGCATGTCTGGATGAGTTTTCTTGCTTCACGCGGAGGTTTAATGGCTTGTGAGGGCACGTCCCAGGTCCATCCCAGCAACAGCATCGTGTCAGGGGGGTTGAGAGGGGGACCGGACACACTCCCAGCAGTCTGCGGGTCGATAGCATTGATTAGCGGAGGAGACAAAAGAGAGAAGCTACCTGCTGTAGCTAAAAACATTGGTGTTTTTCATTTGCCTTGCAGAGCAGGGTTAAAAAGATCATGCTGCGTTTGTTACTCGGGCACGGTGTAATTTTTTGGTGGAGGTTCTAAAGCCTGCTTGTTTCCATGGAGATATAGCATAGCATATAGTATTGAAAACATAGAAGTATAATAAAATCTGGAATGTGAACCTAAGATACCGTCAAATTATTTCCAATGGCCTGTGCTCACTGGCCCATGAGTCCCCCAAATTTGTTCTTGTTATTTAGAGTAGAACGAGCATGGGCTCAGAGTGGGGCAATGCTCAATCTGTGGGGGATTTAAACATTTTATTAAATATAGAAGAATCCAATGAAGAGTTGTCATCGAAGAATGACATAGAAGAATTGTCGATGTTCTGTCAGCTGGACATGGGGAGTCGGAATTCACAAAAAATGCACTGTGCTCTATGGGAGAGCTGCAGTGCCAATGGAGCGGTCACTAGTCGGTCTCACAGACAGCGGGGAGTGTCATATCCAATTCTTATTATAAATTCATGGTTTTACAGTATAGCATTACTGTTATCTATCTCCACGGAGGTAAACAGTTGGCGCCATCAGGCCAAGTCTGGAGAGGTGGCAACCCTCATGAAAAAGACTCTAGGGATGCACCGATGTGAAAATTTTAGCCGATATCGATATACGATATTAATGTTGCTGATATCGGCCGATACCAATATTTATTTCATTTTAATCCTGAGATAACATTTTATACAGACTGAAAATCATGCAAAATGAATTTTTGAATGTCTTATTTTATTTTCAAAACGTGTTTTGACTCCTGATTTTTTTTTATTTTATTTTTTTCAATTTCAGTTTTTTTTTATAGTGTAACAGTGTGTTCTGGACTAAACCAGGTCTAAACCAGGTGTAAACCAGGTCTAAACCTGGACTGAACCAGGACTAAACCTGGACTAAACCAGGACTGGACCAGACTAGACATGTGTCTATCTTGTATTCATTCAATTACACCTTAAATTTTAACCAAAAATTTTGCCAAAATTTTAACATATCGGTATCGGACCGATGTGTAAAAGTGGGCCGATATTTGTCAGTACAGTAATCCCTCAAATTAACATTTTCTCACATTTCTCTCTCGTTTAAACACGCAAACTTTTGTAGATTTTCAACAAAATGTATTAATAGTGAAGTGTGTCCAAACCGTGCCTCCTCTAGACCAGGTCTAAACCAGGGTTAAACCACCGCGTGTGGCTCTTTGCCTGGTTTTGTGCGGCTCTTGCGTTCGTTCATGCGTGCCTCCCCTCGGGACCCCGTCCACCGTCCTGAGGAGGAGGTACGCAGTCCGAGCACATCAAACCTCGACATGAACGAACGCAAGAGCCACACGAAACCAGGCAAAGAGCCGCACGCGGTGGTTTAATCCTGGTTTAGACCTGGTCTAGAGGCGGCACGGTTTGGATACACTTCACTATTAATACATTTTGTTGAAAATCTACAAAAGTTTGAGACTTATAATCCGAAAAATACGGTAGTAGTGAGACCAAAATGATTGCGAGATGCTGACAAATCCCATGTGTATCAATCAAACATTTATAAGGCGCTTTTCATACAAAATTGTAGCACAAAGCGCCTTACAGTGGTCAAGGATTAGAAGATTGACCTTTATTGATCTCGCACAGGAGAAGTTGTTTCTATATCGGCCCACTTTTACACATCGGTCCGATACCGATATGTTAAAATTTTGGCAACATTTTTGGTTAAAATTTAAGGTGTAATTGAATGAATACAAGATAGACACATCGAATGCAAATGCAATCCTGTGCAAAACTCCACATGCATCTCCATGGCTACAAATATGTATTGGATCGTCCATCAGAAAAGTTACATAGAAGATCTTTAAATATCAACTGATAGTTTTTGTGTTGGAGGTACTGATATGCTTGAATAGTGCTAAATCAACACAGAACATTTAGAAGAACCATACAAAAAGAAAAGCCATAATTGATTATTTAGCAACGCTGGGTTAACCTGGCTGCCCTATGCCCTGGTTCTGGTGCTTTCTTCTCTAAAGCCTTGGGAAAAACAAATAGCCGTGGTAGTTTCAGTCATTTCATTGTAGTTAGCTCCTTCCTGTAGGCAGATATAGGCAGTGTCCACCAGCGTCTGACCAGAACTGAAGAAGCAGCTTGGATGAGCTGCGAAACGTGGACTAAACCAGGTCCAGGTCTTTGAGGGATTACTGTACTGACAAATATCGGTCATTAATATCGGCCCACTTTCACACATCGGGCCGATACCGATATGTTAAAAATAATAATAATAATAATAATAATAATAATAATAATTGGTAATATCGGCTAACCAATGTTAATGCCGATATATCGTGCATCCCTACTACAAATACAACTTTGAGTGAGCAAATGAGAAGGGGAAAACGTATAACATTGTTAAAGCTCTGAAAAGTCAATTTTGCATAATAGTTCTAATAGTTTTAAGAATTTCTTTGCTAAAGGATAATTATAATGCGGTGAAAGAGTTTCTAATTCAAGTTCTTGCCATTGTAATAAATTCAAAACACAATTCATGTCGGCCCATTTTTGTCAGCAACATAAATATATTCATAAAATCCATCCTGATATATATGTACATAGGCACATTTCATTTTGAAGGTCAACCCAGGCTATTCAAATTTTTTCCTTCCATTAGTCGTGCATAATTAATTGAAATTTTAATTACGTTGCCTTTTCAATTAATGTTGTCAGAGGCCCAAGTGGTGAATCCATGGCATGCCTGTAGTTTTATTAGCGCAGATGAAATTGTCAAACACGACACGCCATGTTTTATTCATAATTTGTGACTTCCATAAATGGCGTCTGCTGTTAATATTTCTGCTGTCAAGACCAATGGCTTTTCTTGACGTTTGCCCACGGCCCAGAGGTACCCAACGAAAGTTAATGAATTCAGGCTGATAATTCCCATAACGTGAGAAAGCCTACAATTGGTAGTAAAGAGCGTCCACATTTTGCTAGTGCACTGAGGCGTAATAATTAGGCTCCATAAATGGTACATGTATGCGTTATAGCAGCAGTTGTCAGTTGAGCTCCCATTGCTCATAAAATTAGATGTTCAGTCATTTTAACTGCCAGAACATGATGTGATAGTAAATGCAAAAGAACACAAAGGAGTTTACTGTGGTGCTGTGTTAGTATTGTGTTTTTTAAAATAATCTCTATTTTTTTAGTATCCTGATAACAAGATTCAAACATTTTTTTTTATGTCAGTCCTACAAAAATGGGATGAATATGTATTCATGTGTATTAGTTGTGGGACTTAAACTTAGACTTAGACTTAGACAAACTTTATTGATCCACAAGGGAAATTGTTTTGGGTACGGTAGCTCACTCAACAAATATAATATATGATATATAACAAAGGGTAAAAAGAAAAAGTAGATGGAATAGCAACCAAAGAGCAATAAACCAGTGTCAGATGAGACATAATTATATACATAAAAATAATCATAATAAATGTATATGTACAAATCAGTCTGGGGTAAAAAAAAAAATTCATATTTCAAGGGGATTAAAAAAAATAACTTATTTGTGAGTTTACAATACAGTAATCCCTCGTTTATCGCGGGGGTTAGGTTCCAGAAATAACCCGCAATAAGAGAAATCCGCGAAGTAGGACAACTTTATATTTTACAATTATTCTACATGTTTTAAGGCTGTAAATGCCTCACCAGCAAAGAGCAGCGCGTGGTGGTTTAATCCTGGTTTAGACCTGGTCTAGTCCCGGTCCAGTCCTGGTTTAGTCCAGGTCCAGTCCAGGTTTAGACCTGGTCTAGACCTGGTCTAGTTCTGGTCTAGACCTGGTTTAGTCCATGTTTAGTCCTAGTCTAGTCCTGGTCTAGTCCCGGTCTGGTCCTGGTCTAGTTCCAGTCTGGTCCCGGTCCCCCCCGGGTCCCCCATCTATACCCGCGAAAACAGCAAGGCCGCAAACAGTGAACCGCGAAAGAGCGAGGGACCACTGTATACCTTTTTTTTTTTTTTCCATTTTAAATTTTTTGTATAAACAACACAGTTGACATTCACATTTTGCATATGTTCAAAACAACATCTACAGTATTTTTTTTATCTGCTCTCCTCAACATATACTGTGCATAATTACGTCAACTCACTACTTAATAAAAAATAAACAAACAGTGAAGTCAAGCAAATCGTGTTACTAAACAACAATGGTGCCAGAACACTGCCTTGTGGGACTCCAATGCCAGCATGTATAATAGACATGGAGACTTATTTTTCAGTACGTATCTTAATATCTGCTATGTTTTCGCTTTAGGTCAGTTATATTTATGTACTATGAATAGTTCTGATTCATCTGGCGCCTCTTCCTTGTCCCGCCTGATCCCACACAGACAGTGAGAGCCATGTTTGTTCAGGTCTTCTTTTTACTGCTGACTCTCCACTTGGTGCCAACTACTAGCGCTGTGCCACATCTCTCGCCTGCTTCCTTTGCACAACATATTTCACACACTGGTGTTCCCATTCTAACCCACCAAAGCCCAGTGCCCTCCCATTCACAGTCTAAACACACACATCATTCTGCTCGTCTGTATTGACATAAGCCCATTTTGCGCATCTGCTCAAAGTGGACTTGTGCTGAGAGGGGGGCGGTTTATAGCAATTCAAACAGAAAACATGTTGCTTGAAGTTACAAAGTGGGTTTTGTTGGTCTTAAGTCGAGAAGTGTCAGATGTGGGTTTGCCCACAGTGCTGAGATGAGTGTGGCTATGTGATAATAATGTGGTTCCAAATATTTCCTCTTTGGAATGTTGTAAATCACAGGTCAGCTAATTCAGCAGATTTTAAAGATACCATTTAAAGACAAAAACAAAGAAAAGTACAGGGCTTATAATGCATTGTATATTGTATATTGTAAATTAAAATGACTACTATTATTAGAGTAACTTCCAGGTTAACACATATCTCATATTTAGTGGTTAACACACATTACTTATTTCAGGGGTGTCGAACTCATTTTGGTCCGGGGGCCGTATCCAACCTACTTTGATACCAAAGGGGCCGGAGCAAAAAACTCATGGGAAATATACCCCAAAAATAGCAATAAATCCAGATATTTGTCCAGAGAAATGCAAATCTATTACAGCAGTTTTTTTTATTTGATGAACTTTATTTTACAAAATATTATAATATTATGAACAACCTGAAACTTGGAAAATGGAATTTCAACACAAGCATACAGGTTTCCCATTCACCTATTTTTCTATTTTTCTTGTAAAATCCTGCACTCGGCATCCACTTTTCTCATTTTTGACATTTTGCTGATGAGGGTGTCACGGTCAACAGTCAAAACAATGGTCCTTTAAGAACGTTTGGAAAGAGTTTGTGCTGCTCTGGTGGGAGGGGCCATGCACAGAGGCGCTGGAGACGCTGCTATGCTAAGCTGCGCAGAAAAAAAGGAAAAATTACCAATATTTTAATAGAAAATTAAAACATAATTAAAATCTTTTAATAGAAAAATCAGCCGAGGGCCAGATTAAAGGTCTTGGAGGGCCGGATCTGGCCCCTGGGCCACATGTTTGACACCTCTGACTTAGTCACGATATAGTCAAGGTTAAAATGAGAAAATACATCATAATTATTATAATATTATTTACATTATAATTTGGGTATCATGAGGGACTATATCTTAGATGTCTCTTGAATTACTTCCAGGATCAAGAAAGTATCTATTTTACTAGTTAAAGGACATATATGAAAGGAAAAGTAAAGTTTTTTTACAATTTGAGCCTTATTTCGGTAATAAAACAAGTTGTTTTACTCACCCATATCACTTTGGTGTCATATGGAGCATTTCCGGAGATGTTTTAGATTAGCGTTAGGCTAACGCCGTTAGCCTAGCGCAAGTTGCACTTATGTTTCATTAAAGACAAACTGCACTCTATTAGGATAGCATTCATGGGAGTTTTTCATTCCCATTGCTGATAGCAGAGGGAGCGCCAATGTCTAAATGTTGATAAAATACATTTCCCAAACGTAGACATTAATTTAAGTCAGAAAATGTGAAATAGTTATCCAAAGGTGACCATAATATGTTTAAAAGAGATTTAAAGCCACAAGAAAGCATACGATGTGTTCTTTGTATAACCCTTTCTTATTACACCAGCATGTCTATGTTAACTAAACTCATCTCCTGAACAGAAAAAAGCAATTAGTCTTAGACACAACAAACAATTCAAAGTGTCAACATTCCTAACGATACATTTAAACCTCCTGCTTTGTTCTGACACCCTCAAGCCCAGTATCGGACAGGTAGCTGAGCGATGATGCAAGAGTCCATAATAGAAAGCTTGTTGCCGCTATCAGTGAGGGGTGAAGAGATGAGAGCGTTATAATAATCTGTTTTAAACGGCTTCACGGGGAAGATAAATGAGCAGCGTGTGCCATTGTGTTCGACTCAGGCGAAGGCACACAAGACAAATGTTGACCTGCAGTGTTTATGACAAGTGCATATCAGCGCTTATTGACTGGGCCCTGGGGTTAACCCTCTCCACTGACTCCCAGATGAGGCGCCGCTATGTTCTCGACACGCCGGGGCTACTCTCGCTTTGCGTATGAGGGAGCTTAAGAAGGTAATGAAGGAGGTTGAGTGAAGAAGTATGGTTCGAAGTCATGATGCTTGTGAGCGGTGTTAGTCAAAAAGATGGATATTAACATGTTTGTCGAGACGGTGTAGGAATAAAGTGGCAGGAATAGGCATGGCAATTGCAATCCATAGCCCAGATGAAAACACTCTTAGAATTGCAGTCTGCAGAGTATAGTAGGTGCAGAATTACAGTTTTTCACAGGGGTGCTCAATGCTTACATACACATTTCACTGTTTTCTGCGTGTTTCTCATGTGATACTCTTCCGTATAGTGGAATACTCACTGTGTTGTTTGTTTGGACTTCCTCACATCTTCCTAAATAGTGTTCGTTTTGGCCTATAGGCTATTGAGTTAAGTTTTGTTTGTGATCCCGGCTTTGTGCACTGGATTTAACCATTATCACATGACAGAAAAAATATTTACCCCAGTCCTTAGATCAGACCCACAGAGATTGAAATGTGGAACACCAATGCCAAAATGTTTAACACACTATTAAGTATGGTAAAAGGAGAAATTTAATTTGTCAACTGGACAAAGTTTATTTGGTCGAAAACGTTTCGCAGCTCATCCGAGCTGCTTTGTCAGTTCTGGTTAGAGTGCTAATGGACACTGCTTATATCTCGCTGCAGGGAGGAGCTCACTACACTGAAATTATTCTGAAACTATCCCACCTCTTTGTTTTCAGCTTTCTGTCTTTTGAGAATCCGTCTTTAAACAGGAATGGGGGAGTCAGGCATAATTTGTCTCCCATATATAATTCTAACCTGGGAAATCCCAGGCTGCTTTGGTTCGTTCCGATCTGAAAGACAGCCTGGCAACTATGGCAAGCTTCTCTCCTGATTCTGGGAGCCAATCAGAGAGCGGGGAGGGGTGGAAAGACGGTGACACGTACAACTTGACAAACGGAAACTTGCAGTTTGAACAACTGACATGATTGGCTATGAGCTACGTATACCCCAAATGATAGACATTCATAACGCCCAATAAACGGCCGTTGGCGATCGTAAACCACACCTCCACTACGAGATATTTTGAAGGTGGCTTCCAGACCATATCTCACTTGTGATATGGTCAGGTGTAAACCAGGCAAATATAATTTCATTCTCAAACCTAAATCAAAACAAACAAAGGAAACAAGGGGGCAGCCAGGTCAGGTCCAGAGGTGTGAAAACAGCCATTAGGGTTTGAATGGGTATGCTAAACTAGACGCCAGAGAGAAACTGAAAACAAAGAGGTGGGATAGTTTCAGAATAATTTCAGTGTAGTTAGCTCCTCCCTGCAGCGAGATATAAGCAGTGTCCTTCAGCACTCTAACCAGAACTGACGAAGCAACTCGGATGAGCGGCGAAACGTTTTCGACCAAATAAACTTTGTGCAACAACTTTGATTGCTTTTTGAATTTCTCCTTTTACCATGGATTCTACCTGGACGACTGAGGGATTCTTCACACACTATTATGTATATATCTTAATGTCTACTATGTTTTTGCTGTTGGTCAGTTATATACAGCTCTGGAAAAGAAAAAAAAAGAGACCACTGCATTTTTTTCTGAGATCAGCATCTCTACATGTGTTACAGCCATTCCATTCCAGCGTCTGTTGAATTCCAACACAAACACAAAGCTGAGCTACTTCAGTTCTTGCACCAGGAGTGGAATAAAGTCACCCAAGAACAATGTGAAAGACTAGTGGAGAGCATGCCAAGACGCATGAAAGCTGTGATTAAAAATAAGGGTTACTGCACCAAATATTGATTTCTGAACTCTTCTTAAAACAACATAATTAGTATTATGTTGTTTTAAAATGAATTTGATCTTGGTCTGAAAACATGTACCTTTTTTGTTATTTTGACCATTTGTCATTTTCTGCAAATAAATGCTCTAAACGATAATATTTTATTTGGAATTTGGGGGAAAACACAAACACATACCTATAAGTAGTAAAATTATAAAAACTGATCATTTTGCAGTGGTCTCTTATTTTTTCCCCAGAGCTGTATAAGTACTCTGAAATGTTGTGCTTCGGCTCCTTTTCCTTTTCCCACTTTCTTTTATGTACCACAAAGCTACACAAAGCATGCAGTGGTGTTTTGAAGTGATTACAAAAAGATATTCAAATGCAGCATCTGTGACTTGAGCACATTTAATTATGCTTCAGAATAAACTTGTGGAATTGGGGACCCATAAATAATTATTGTTTATGCATGAATATATCTTGTAAACACATGTGCAGAATAATCATTGGGGCTGTACAGCTGTGCGCCTCTTGCCAATTTTATAGGAGAGAAGTAGATGATAGTCGCAGCCGTTTTCAATGCGGCATGTTTGATTAGCACTATGAGGTACGAATGTGCAATTTTCTTTCCTCCATATAAAACAGCCACTTCACAAGCGGATGTACCAACACAGACGGGCGTGCCAGAGTGGACTTCAGTCTGCCGTACATCTCCACCTAAAAGCCACGGGCCATTCCTTTGAGGACAGTGAGGTTCAGATCTTAACCAGAGAAAAGAACTGGTTTGAGAGGGGAGTTAAAGAGGCTATTTTTGTCAAGAAAGAGAATCCTTCCTTGAACAGAAATGGAGGTCTCAGACATCATTTGTCTCCATCTATAACTCCATCCTCAAACCTAAATCAAAACAACAAAGAAAACAATAGTGCAGCAGGTCAGGTCCAGAGGTGTGAAAACACCATTATGGCCCTGAATGGTTCTGCTAACAAGACCCACACTCCACTCCCACTGCAGATTTAATAGGTCTACCTAACTAACAGAAACTGTAAACAAATAGGTGTGGTAGATTTCAAAGTAGTTTCATAATAATTTCACTGTAGTTAGCTCTTCCCTGTAGGCAGATATAGGCAGTGTCCACCAGCGTCTGACCAGAACTGAAGAAGCAGCTGGGATGAGCTGAGAAACGTATTCAACCAAATAAACTTTGGTCGAGGTGACAAATTGAATTTCTCCTTTTGCCTTTCCTCCATATAGATTATTTAAAGATCCCATGGCATGAAATTTTCACTTTCTGAGGTTTTTGAACGTTAATGTGAGCTCCCCTACCCTGTTTAGACCCCCCCCCCCCCCCCCCGTTTCCACCCCCCATCTGGATGTCTACCCACCGTCTCTGGAAATCACGCCCAGAGAGTTTGGACCGTGAACGAGCTACGAAATGCGAGATGCATTTTTTTATTTGCCTGGAGACACGTGAGAGTGTTTCCAGGCTCAGATGTCCTTTATCCGAGCCTCCGAACCTCTGAAACAGCAGTGGTTTAATTTTATTTTCTGTGGAAATGTGTTTTTTTAATGGAAAACGTCTCATATCTTCCTCCGCGCTTAAAACACAGAAGTGGGTGACAGCGCACCGCTAATCCGGGAAACAGCGGCGCATTTGGCCACAACCCACCCGCTGCACTGGCCTGTCTCCGTCCTTCTCATTTGCATTCAAGCAACAACACCCAGAATAAAGCGTTTCAGAGTCATATTTATGACTCTGACTGTGTTCATGAGGCTTTCTCATGCACTGAGTGTTGATTTTGAAGAAGGATTCATTTACAGTATTAGGGAACCATTAAGGCACCATATAAAAGCATCAAGAAGTAGCATGTCATGGGATCTTTAACAAATAAAAGTGTCTTTGTTTGTTTGTTTTCCTGACACTTCCAAAAATTATTTCTGAAAATTATTTCTGAAAATGTCTGTCTCCAGTCTGAACTCAAGACCACAAGCTTTGACTGACAGGATTGGCTGAGGAAATTCTGATTAAAAATACTGAAAGTAATAATCATTAACTGACTAATTTTTGATTAACTGCATGAACCCAGTTGGAGATGGTGTAGAAAACAAATTAACTATGCATTCTGCACACAAAGAGTTGAGGCATATTTTATTATTAAGATGAGGATAATATATAAAGATAATAATATAAAGATCAAAATGACAATATGAGGACAATGTGTAATTAATCACAGGTTCTCATTTACAATACTTTCTTTTAGACCAAGTTATTTCTCACAATTTAACTTTAAAGTCAGAGTCAAAGTAGCTTTACAATTTCACGCATTATTCGTCCACTCTCCAAGGCTTCACACAAGAACGGAGAGTGAAATGCCTCGGTGACACAACAACAAGGGAACTTTCTTTGCTATACCAACATGTTGTATAAAAAAGTGATAAAGATAAGTACAGCCTCCTCTCCGATGTTTATTTTGATGCACGGTATAATTTCAGCTCCGCGACGTTCTTGTCACACATCAGCAAGCTAAATATTGCACTTTTAGGAGCTGAGTTATCACATATATCATTTTGGAAATCGAAAGGGCCTACTTTTAACTTTATCTTTCATAATTTTCTTCGATGTTCCATTTGCCTGACCACATAGATAGCAATCTGCAAAAGTCCACGAAACTACGACAACTTTTCCAGGCGTCATCTTCTAACCTCTTGTAAAGCCAGATCAGAAGTAATAGCGATTCTCGGCAGACGGATGGCCGCTGCAAAAAAACGCTCCATTAGGGTCGTAGTACCAGCTGAAAATATGTTTTAGAGTGCAACTTTAAAACTTCTATACCGCGTAAAAGAGCGATGACCTCCGGGTAATGGCGTATCTTTAAGGCGAACCTCAGCTTTTTGTACAATGTAGCTTTGGAAATTGCTCGGTGTTGATTTGATCTGCGCTCTCCCTCCTCGTGCTCGCTCTCCCTCTTACCAAATAACTCACATTCTCCTGACATTGCTCTACCTCGTATTATGTGGCAGGGATGGCTGGCAGCGCATGAATAGGCCCAGTTAGATTTCAAACCCGTGTGTGCGGTTGGAGACACTATGGGTGCTCCAGGCTGCTTTTCAAAGACGAAGCATTAGAAAGAGGAGAAGAATAGGGACCGAGGAAGGGTAAAGCATTTCTTTTTTTCTTTCATTCTCCTCATGTTCCATAAAGGCACAGAGAGATGAGTTGGTTAAAAAAAAAAAAAAGGACAGCGAATTGAGAAGAATGTATAGACGTAGAGGTAAGGGACGGCTAAAAGACAGTCGAGACAAGAGCGGAGCCAGACTTAAAAGGAGGTGTCTGACAGAACAAATGCTAATACTGAATGAGCGGAGATACTGAAAGGACGGAATGGGGGAATACATTGGATTCTTTGATGCAAGAATATTAGCATGGCTTTACTTGATGGATTTACAGCTGTGTACAGTGGTCCCTCGTTTATCGCGGGGGTTAGGTTCCAGAAATAACCCGTAATGAAATCCGCAAAGTAGGACAACTTTATATACATGTTTTAAGGCTGTAAACGCCTTAAAACACTGGAATTAACCTTTTCTCACATTTCTCTCTCGTTTAAACACTCAAACTTTCGTAGATTTTCAACAAAATGTATTAATAGTGAAGCGTGGGGGCTCCGGTGGACGCGCGAGGGGAGCGGAGACATGAGTCACTGGATCCGCAGGAAGCACCGCGCTCATCCAACGGCACTGCCACGTCCCGACACGTGACGCGCACCAACCCCTTGGAGAAGTGCGCGACACGTGCAACCCTCATCGTGGTCAAATCTGTGACAGAGCAGCACGACCGGCGCGAGGCCGCGCGTACACCGGGGCTGCGAGCACGAGATCGAACCGCGGCGCCCGGACCGCGTCCTCTCAGCCCGAGCCACAAACCGAACACGCACAAACGAACGCAAGAGCCGCACGAAACCAGCAAAGAGACGCATGCGGTGGTTTAATCCTGGTTTAGACCTGGTCTAGTCCCGGTTTAGTCCAGGTCTAGACCTGGTCAAGTCCTGGTTTAGTCCAGGACCAGTCCAGGTTTAGACCTGGTTTAGACCTGGTCTAGACCTGGATTAGTCCACGTTTAGTCCTGGTCTAGTCCTGGTCTAGTCCTGGTCTTGTCCTGGTCTAGTCCCGGTCCCCCCCTGCATCCCCCATCTATCAATCGGCAAAGGTCTACAGTCTCTTAGCCAATCAGGACGCAGAACATAATGTTACACTATAAAAAAAATGTTACACTATGAAAAAAAATAATAAAATAAAAAAATCCACAAAACCGCGATAGAGCGAGGGACCACTGGACAGTGCAATAGCAACCAACTACATGCACGGTTTTAAACATGACTGCGTTTTTTGTTGTTGAAATTGGATTAAAATGGGATGAGAGTGTTTAAAACGTCCATATTACACTATTTTCTGGTTTATGTTTCTTAATCACAAACATCTGGAGTCGTGTTTGTTTCATTCACACATGTTTAACACACAAATCCTACATATTTAGGCTGTTTAGACAGAATTTAGACATAATACAGAAGGCGCTCCACTGTGGTTTTGAAACTCCATACTGTACACCTTTACAAGAATCATTTGGATAATTTCAGTCCTGGAATTGCAAGTCTCCACTGAACTAGAGGTAAAGGGTTGTTGGTAACTTGAAAATGATGGCATCACAAGGTGGAACAGAACATTCTGAGCTTTGGAGATGGAGACAGACTAATAATAAAGGATTACTCAAACATGTGTGATTGAAACAAAACACAACTCCAGGTATGTTTTTTTTTAATAAGGTAACAGCATTTTAACATGGCTTAAAACTCACAAGAATCAATTTTGTGTAATATAGGACCTTTAAATGTTAAAGATGTTCTGTAGTTATATTCTAAAACACACATAGATCATTACAGCTCTGGAAAAAATAAGAGAACACTGCAAAATTTTTAGTTTTTCTGATTTTACTACTTATAGGTATGTGTTTGGGCAAAAGGAACATTTTTGTTTGAGTCTATAAACTACTGACAACATTTCCCCCAAATTCCAAATCAAAATATTATCTTTTAGAGCAGGGGTGGGCAACCTTTACCACTCAAAGAGCCATTTGGACCCGTTTCACACAGTAAAGAAAACACTGGGAGCCACAAAAACCCTTTTGAAATTTAAAATGAAATAACACTGCATATAACGGCTTTTTTGCCTTTGTGCCATAGAATTACATTTTGAAAATGAATGAGCTAAAATAAAATACATTCTAATTAAATACAGTGGTCCCTCGCTATATCGTGGTTCACTTTTCTTGGTCTCGCTGTTTCGCAGATTTTTTAAATTCCAATTCCAATAGTGTATCAACGCGCATTTCTGCGTCCTGATTGGCTAAGGGACTGTAGACCTTTGCCGATTCGTCAGTCATTCTCCTCTGTGTCTCCTGTACAGAATGTGTTCAGTTTGTCAGATTTATATAAATGTTGGATCGCAGTGTGACTCTGAAGTGCTGTATGTTTGCAAGTTTTCTCCCCGACAAAACCCGCCACAGCGAAGCGGTCATAAGAACTGTGAAATACACACGAAATACACTTTGGTTTCGTTCTATAATACTGTGCTTTTTTGTTGAAAATCTATGATCATTTGAGTGTTTAAACAAGAGAGAAATGTGAGAAAACGTTAATTCCAGTCTGAGAAAAGTGTAGAATGTGTGTGGTGAGGCGTTTACAGCCTTAAAATATGGAGAATAATTGTAAAATATAAAGCTGACGACTTTGTGGATTTCGCTTGTCGTGGGTTATTTTTAGAACGTAACCACCACGATAAATAAAGGACCGCTGTACTGAGGGATCAAAGAGCCGCATGTGGCTCCAGGTTGCCGACCCCTAGTTTAGAGCATTTATTTGCAGAAAATGACAAATGGTCAAAATAACAAAAAAGATAAATGTTTTCAGACCTCAAACAATGCAATGAAACAAGATCAAATTCATTTTAAAACAACATAATACTAATGTTTACACTTAAGAAGAGTTCAGAAATCAATATTTGGTACAATAACCCTTATTTTTAATCACAGCTTTCATGCGTCTTGGCATGCTCTCCACAAGTCTTTCACATTGTTCTTGGGTGACTTTATTCCACTCCTGGTGCAGGAACTGAAGTAGCTCAGCTTTGTGTTTGTGTTGGAATTCACCAGACGCTGGAATGAAATGGCTGTAATAGCAGAAAAGCAGAAAAAATGCAATGGTCTCTTATTTTTTTCCAGTGCTGCATTTTATTTTTTGGACTTAACAAAATAAATTGTAATTTGTGATAATATAATGGCCCACCAATTGATAGTTTTAGTTCACTGTAGCTATATGGTGTTGCTGAATATTAAATGTATCATCAAAATTTTTAAAAATAAAATAAAATAGTCGGAATACTCGGTTCCCGCTCTGACAAGTATGAATGGGTGATGACTGCGTGTTCGCGGCGGCTGATGGCACAGATTGGCAGACTAAACTAAAGAAATAAGACCATGAAATGAAACCAAAACATGAACCATGAGTAGTTTAACATCACCAGTGGAGAGAGGGATGGAGAGAATGAATAATGGCTTGTGGGGTGAGTTGTTGTAATCGTGGAGTCTTGAATACAGAAGAAGAATGATTACTTAAACATGCATGAATCACTCTAAATACAACTTTGAGTGGGTGAGCGAGAAAACAAGGCTAGTCAATGTGGTATAATTTATCTCCTTTAATCATTTAGCTGCAACTGTGTCCACTACACATATTTACCATACAAGCATTCCCTTAATAATATTGATATCCCCATGCAACAAAATACTGCATTCTTACAAAGACGTTATTCACATTGTGTATTGTGCATTGTTCGCGATATTACTCATAATTAAAATCAAAGCCCTATTGTGCTCGCACGGCAGATTCTATGCGATTGTTTCTGTGGGTTTTCCTCATACTCGCTGTTATTTACAGTGGAAGATAACCACCAGGATGTGAATATGCAGTGTTATGAAAGATAATATAGGCCCCAGATAACAAAAGCAGCCAGGGGAGGGTGGGAGGCGTAAGAATATACTATTACAAAGCCAAAGGAAATGAAAGGGTCTGATACAAAAGGAACAATGCAGAGAGAAGGAGTGACTGATGAAAATGGGATATTGCTATAAGAAATTGTAACATATGGGAGGATTAGATGCAGTGAAGTGAAAGCATAATGTTGCCTATTTTAAATCTGAGAAATGGCAGACACTTAAAGGAAAAGTAACGTTTTTTTACAATCTGAGCCTTCTTTCGGTAATAAAACAAGTTGTTTTACTCACCCATAGCACTTTGGTGTCATATGGAGCACTTCCAGAGATGTTTTAGATTTGCAGTTAGCCTAGCGCGACTTCTAGCCATAGCTCGGGGCATATAATATATTCCCCAAGCATGTAATATGCCCCGTGCGGGCTCCAAATAACACAAACATTAGCACTTTTCAAATCATAGAAGCCCGATGTCTTAGTCTACGATTTCGTTTGAAGCAAAAGTGGCCTGTAATCCGAGATTTAGCCATAGTTTACAGCTTTGCGTTTCATGTTTGGGTCCCGGGAGCTGAGAGCACACTCCGCACATGCGCACTGGCGTCCTCATCTACTCGAAACTATGGCTAAATCTCGGATTACAGGCCACTTTTGACCACACGAAATCGTAGGATAAGACATCGGGCTTCTATGATTTGAAAAGTGCTAAAGTTTGTGTTATTTGGAGACCGCAAACATGTGCCCCGAGAACTCACATGATGGAGATCGCAAATCTAAAACATCTCCGGAAGTGCTCCATATGACACCAAATTACTATGGGTGAGTAAAACAACTTGTTTTATTACCGAAATAAGGCTCAGATTGTAAAAACGTTACTTTTCCTTTAACATGTAGCACTAAAATGCCTTTTTTGTATTTGCAGACTCTATTGTCTATTGTCTATTTTGGACATTTTTCCTCTGAATCTGACTCATCGTCCAACCACGGCAACTTGTCAGGAATCAGTGGGCGACCATAGATCTATGCCTGGGAAGTAATTTTAAGTTCTGAACCAGTGTCTGTGAAAATAACATAATTGTAATTAAAAAAATAAAATAAACAATAGCTGATACTCCCGTCTTGATACAAACATTATTGGTAGAGCGGTCAGATTCACCGACCCACAGGTTCAATGTTCAAAGTCAACTTTATTGTCAATTCTGCCATATGTGTTCAACATACAATGATTCGAAAGTCTGTTTATCTCTGGCCAAGCAGTGCAAAAAGACAGTGTACAAAATACAATATAAAGACAATATCAATCAATCAAACTTTATTTCTATAGCACCTTCCAACAACCAAAGCCGTCCAAAGTGCTGTACAACATTAAAAACAGGATAAAAAAACAATAAATATCATACAAAAAGGTCAACAAACCACATTAAAATACCATTAAAATGCCAATTAAGATAAACCAGGGCCACTAAGTGTTAAAAGCTATCCTAAATACAATACAAAAAGTATCTAAGACAAAATCTAAAAAAACGTAGTGCAAAGAATAAATACGTATTTACAGATTTAGTAAAATGCGCAATAGAATGTCATCAGTGTGTGCGTACACTGGTGTATGAACGTGTGCGTGAATGGGTGAGTCCTTTCCTTGATGTAAAGTGCTTTGAGTGACATGAAGGTGGAAAAGTGATATTCAAGATTCAAGATTCTTTATTGTCATTATGCAAGCATAACGAAACTTTGACGGACTCCTGGCTACAAAGTATAAAAATACAAGCATAAAGATAAAAAGTATCATAAATGCAGTTCCAGTAGTGTAAAGTGTCTGCAGTGTAAAGTGAGTGTAAAGTGAGTGTAAAGTGAGTGTAAAGTGAGTGTAAAGTGAGTGTTGCATATATAAAAATGTGTCCATTTACCAGAACTGTATGGTATTCAAGTGCAATATAAACAATGCAAAACCAACTTTGTAAATTTGCTGCATAAGTCCATGGAAATAGAAAGATAAAGCCATACTTCAAAACATTCCCCATTGACAGGGTTGGGAGGGTTACTTTAGAAATGTATTCTGGTACAGTTACTAGCTACCCCTTAAAATATGTATTCAGTAACGTAATCCAAGAGCCATAATATTAATGTAAGTTGATTACTTTCAATTACTTTGGGATGACTTTAACCCCAAATATCCGATAACAGCAAGAAAACAATCACATTTTGTGCATTATAAAAGAAACTGAGGAAAGCTAATTTGAACTGTAGTTTATAGTCCTACAATGAAAGTGCACAAGTCTGGACCACATAGTACAGTTTATTAAGAAAAAAATCCTCTTGCCTTCTTTAAAAATAAAATAATGTCAAAATTTCCACCCGCTAAATGTGTTCTTCTCAGTCGAAGCCGTGCCAGTTGCGAGTTTGTTCGATAGTACTGCCGCAGTGTGCGTACATGTCTGTACGACAGTTTGTTCTGTTTTCCCTCCATCTCCAGCTTTATATGAAAAAATTAAATAACATAAAATGCTTTCAAATTGTAATCTTGCTAAATAATCCCATTTTCATTAAATGTACCTCTAATCCAGTGCTTCTCAAATAGTGGGGCGGGCCCCCCTAGGGGGGCGTGGTGTGATGCATGTGTGACCCTGGGAAACACTTTTTTGCCGTACTGTACTAGCACTAAGTGTAATTGCACATCAACAACAGTAGTTGGCAGTGGCGCTCTCATTGTCGTTTTGGGGCAGGGGTTGGCAACCTTAAATACGCGATATACAGAACAGACTCACCATCAGCAGAACATCCTCTGTCACAGAAAAAACACGTATATTCCACTGAGTCGTGTCCTTTAGTCCGACAGAAGCTGACGCATCAGCGGCACAAGGAGAGAGCTTTTTTTTTTTTTCAGCGCTTTTAAAACCACATGGCTTATTTGCATAAACTAAGTTTCGTTTCTGTAAAACGTAAACAAATGTGTGCAAATCTGCATTAAAAACACATTAATATTTGAGTCCTCAGTGCAAAAAGACAGTGCAGTCTTTGTTGTAAGTTTCTTTCTTTTTTGTTTTTAATGTTAATAAAAGGATACAATGTTATGCAGAGGTGTATTAATAACAATTTTCTAGACAAATAATACTATTTATAGTCGCACGCAGGGAGGGGGGTGTGAAATTTTTCTTCTTCCTAGGGGGGAGTCACTGAAAATAATTGAGAAGCACTGATCTAATCTGAATGCATCTTCTTTTTTACAGTACGTTTTTGTATCCTTTTACTTAACGTCGTTCCATGTATTCCGTTACTCCCCAAGCCTGCCCACTGAGATAGATTATGATAGATTTCATGCAATACTGTGGAATATTACAGCTAAAGGAACACCATTTCCACGGAGACCAGGCCAAATAAAAGTCCGGTTTGTGAGCTGCATCCCCACTTACGGTAAGGATGCACGTTTTTCAATCCAACAAAAACTTCCAAAGTGAAGTAAACTGAAACTCGGCTCCAAATTTGTTCCCGTAACTGCTGGCCTCGTGAACTATGGGTGACAGCTTACCAAAAAAGCCAATCCGTGCCACGTTTTAAGAGCTATACTAAACCTAGACACATAAACTGAACACCCGGGTTGAAAGCGCGATCGGTAACGGTAATATTTGGAATGACAACGTTACAATATTGGGATTAGGAAGTGCTGCTGGTTAACAGACCTCGAATAGATTACTTTGGAAAGATGACAATATCATCAGAGAGAAAAACCCACCTCGTAGAGACAGCACAGCCCTGATGACATGAGCGGTGCTGAAGGCGGAGAGAGAAAGAGAGAAAGAGAGAGAGCATGTCTGCAAAATGCCAAAGCGCACAAAGGAACAGGTGTTTGGAGGGCTCGGGTTTCAGGCTGATGGGATAACAGCCATGTTGACATTCACGCTCCACAAAGACTAGCCTGTTCGCGGACGCTGTGTTGTTTTAAAGGGGGAAAATATGCATAAAAGATTAAGGCATTACCAGCCATATGATGATGACAGCTATGAAATGGTATTCACCAGAGAGGAGATCTTTATTACACCGCTGACGTCTTAAAGGGGTAGAAGGAGAGGAGAGGGGGGGGTATGAGAAAGCCAGAACAAGGTTGAAGTATGGGAGTTTTTGAGTTTTTTTGGAGTCCAGTGGGTAACTGAATCTTTCCGAAGGTACATGGCCAAAGGGGACATGGCGGTAATGTAAGTGTGGAGTGTTGACAGAGCAGTGGCCCTTCACAGATCATTTGGCGGGGCTCTTTGTGCTGGGTTAATGTGCAGTTGAGGAATTAGTATAGCTGTCTTCAAGTGTCAGTAAGTCAGAGAGCTTGTTGCATAGCGGTAGGTAATGCAAGCGTTTTCTGTTAACAGGTAAGTAATCTATGGTGGAATTCTCTGTTTAACTGTCAGATTGCAGATTTGCTGACCTGGTTTGCGGTCAATATCTATCCAAATGAACTATCTTCTCTGTCAGCATGAATAACGTTATTTTTTCACAATAGCTGCTGAAAGCGGCGCCATTATTCAACATAAAACGTGTCGCTAACATACATGGACACAGACAGCGGCGCCCTCTTTTCTGCATCACTTTTCTGCAAAACAAAAAATAAAACACAACACTACCCACTCCAGTCCATCTTTCCCACAATCAGGGAATAATTTACGTGTTTGTTCTTTGTTAAAGGAGAATTAAAGTTTTTTACAATCCTTATTTCGGTAATAAAACAAGTTGTTTTACTCACCCATAGCACTTTGGTGTCATATGGAGCATTTCCGGAGATGTTTTAGATTTGCGATCTCCATAATTTGAGTCCTCGGGGCAAATGTTTGCAGTCTACAAATAACACAAACTTTAGCACACAAATCATAGAAGCTCAATGTCTTAGTCTACACTTTCGTTGGCCTGTAATCCGAGATTTATCCATAGTTTCAAGTAGATGATGAGGCCAGTGCGCATGTGCAGAGTCACAGCTTATTTCGCTCTCAGCTCTCGGAACCCAAACATGAAACGCAAAGGTGTAAATTATGGATAAATCTCAGATTACAGGCCACTTTTGACTCAAACGAAAGTGTAGACTAAGACAGTGAGCTTCTATGATTTGAAAAGTGCTAAAGTTTGTGTTATTTGGAGACCGCAAACATGTGCCCCGAGAACTCACGTTACGGATATCGCAAATCTAAAACATCTCCGGAAATGCTCCAAATGACACCAAAGTGCTATGGGCTGACGTCAATAAGTTTCCTTGTTCAAAATCGCCCGTTTGAGCTCCGATTTTTTCTAACGCACAAAAGGATCGCAAATGCTCAGTTTAGACATTTCGCAACTTTTAACCATGGGGGGACCTTAAACAGGGTAGGTGAGCTCACATTAATGTTCAAAAACCTCAAAGTGAAAATTTCATGCCATGGGACCTTTAACTTCTGAGATCTGACGAGACAAGTTTGACAAGTTTACGAAGCTAATCATCAACATTTTTGTATATTTCTTTCAATAGCATTACATCTCTAAAATTCAGTCAAACTTTCAGTCATTTTTATAATAAGTCAGCTTTTTAATTTCAGAGCGGCGAATGCTTTATTTCTATTTCCCCATCAAAACCCATTGTATACATGTTAAACTAATGGACATACTCAAACAATTATGTGATCCACTGTGACCAAACAAAGGTGGGGCTAAGTGCTGTACATTGAAAAGACAGCAGCATTGATTCCACCCTCTCTGCTGCATTTAACTCTGCTAACTCAACACTGGCCACATTACTGGGGGAAATGTCAGTCTCATCAATACCACTGTACATATTTGTGCTTTAATGAGAAAATGGATAAGAGAAAATGGATAAGATGGTCAGAGGAGGCCTGTCGAGTCTCCAGCTGCACTGACCTGAAACAGATGTGAATGTCAGTGAACAAGTAGGCCAAAAGAACACAGAACAGACATAGAAAGCAATGGCAACAGTCAGTATTTTTTTTTTACAACTACTATGACTACTACAGCTACTGCTAGTACTACTGCAATATAGTATGACATTATTGTCATCTTAGAACAGGATTAATTACAGTATTTGCTATTTTTTCATCATTCTGAAGCTCTATTATTATTACTACAACTACTATTACTATGAATACAACCAGTACTGCTACTACTACTACTACTACTACTACTACTACTACTGCAATTTAACACATTATCATCCTAATTGGCCATCTTGGAATAGGGCCAATTATAGTTTTGATTTTATAAAGGTAATAAAATGGTAATATATGTTTTGACACATTAAAAAAATATGTTTGGCATTGTGTTTTGTTTCATTCACATGTTTAACTTTCAAAAAAAAAATCTTCTGTTCTTCTCTCAAACAGAAAACACTCTGTTCCTCCTTGTGTTATGTGGTAATAGAGGAAGTGCTCCACTGTGTTTTTAAACACCATCATCTACACTAGAATCATTTCAGACCTGGAAATGCCCGTCTCTACTGAACAAAAGGTAAAAGAAGCTGTTAACATTTAGTTAATAGTAGTTACCGACATCAAAAGGTGGAACATTTTGAGCTTTGGAGATTTAAACAGACTAATAATAAATGGTTACTCAAACATAAATGAAACCGAACACAATTCTGGGTATGTTTAGGATGAGGTACCAACATTATAACATGGCTAATGCTCACAAGAGTCCATTTTGTGTGATATACGACCATTAAGGGCTATTACATGCTTCTCTATGGAGTATTAATCATTAGAAGAAGAAGAAGACATGCTTTATTTATCCCCGTAGGGCAGACCAGGGCATTTCAAGGCCCGGGGGCCAAATACAGCCCGCGAGCTGACTCTGACCGGCCCGCGAAAGGTTGCTTGGAATTAAGAAAATAAAACCTACTTTCAAGGTTGCTTGGAATTAAGAAAATAAAACCTACTTTCAGAATTGTACATAATGCATTTGTACTGATGCATTTGTACTGATGATCATCTGTGGGACTTCACATCTGCACCTCAAACATGAACCTGACTTTGATGCACTTGTTAAAGCTCAACAGAGGCGAGAGTTCTCTCACTGATCAAGAAAAAAAACACTAAAACATGCTAACTTTGACTTTTTTTTTCTAAAAAATATTCACAAAAATGTTGTGACATTTCTTGTATTATATTATTTGGCAAACAAAGACATTGTGGTGTCTTAATACAAAGTTAAGAAAGTTAAACTCAGAAAACATTGTGGGGTTAATGTGACTGAAAAAGAGTTACAAATGTTTACCATTGCTTTGAATTATTTTATTGTCATTACTTAATAATAACACAGAACTTACCAGCTTCTGTAAACAATGACATTTACTGATTTCAATGTAGAAATAAAATTAATAACCAGAGTAGACTTCAAACTTTTGGCCCTCCACAATATTTTCTGCTTCTCCATGATCTTATTGCTCGGTTTGGTCAGGACCTCAGCTGGAAGATTTTACCTGGAGCATGTTTTGGGTTGATGGGGGAAACTGGAGTGCCCGGAGGAAACCCACCCAGACACGGGGAGAACATGCAAACTCCACACAGAACAGCCTAGGCGACCCGGGGATCGAACCCGGAACCTTCTTGCTGTGAAGCGTGAGTGCTAGCCGCCATTAACACATTACATATTTAGATTGTCTTTTGTTGTTTGTTGTGTTGAAAATCATACATTTGCCGAAAACCAGTTTTTCTTTTTCATGCTCTCAGTCCGTCTTCAGAGCGCTATCACAACACAATCTGCGTACATCTCGCTACCTTATACTGTATCAGGTTTGTGAAGTCGTAGTGTATTGTTTTGTCTGCGTAATCCCTCAGTCATCCAGTAGAATCCTACAAAAGAAATGTTCAATTTTGTCAACTGCACAAAAGTTTGTTTGCCTTATAACTGCCTGAAGGGAGGAGGCTATTTGATCAGAACTGAAGATGCTGCTTGGGTGGGCTGCGAAAACTTTTGTCCAGCTGACAGAATAATATAATTTTTCTCCTGCAGTGTATTGTTTTTAGGGCTGGGAATATTAACGCGTTAATCGCAATTAATCGCGATTAGAGTTATGATCGCGAACAATTTTTTTAATCGCGATCAGAGTTTGCCAGCATTTTCCGCAATTCTACCATCCATATGCAGCTCATCTGGTTGTATTAATTAAACTCATTGTCGGTTAAACGCGCTATTTTGACTTTGCTAGTATTTTGTTCCTTCTACGCATCCGTAGGCAGCTCGAGCGGGCTTCAATCATTTATTTACAATTTCTCAAAGTAAGCACTATTACTGGTTCATTGTTACTTTTTCCTTTCTCTGCACTTTTTTGAAATAAAAAAAAATGGTGAGAAATACTTTGCATTGTGAGTTTAACTTTAGATTCGAACGGTCTTACTGCAAGATATCAATTTTAAACATGCAAAATAAATCACGATTAATCGCGATTAACTATGATATTTCTGAGATTAGTTGCGATCAAGAAAATTAATCGTTTGACAGCCCTAATTGTTTTGTCTCCTGCTTTTGTATATTTTGGCTAAAAGGTTGTACATAGGCTTGTAGGCTGAACCCAGGAAAGATTGCAAGGTTACTCATACATGCATGAATGACAAACCGCTTCAGGCGTGTTCTGATGAGGGAACATCAAGCCCTAAAAAAAGTCAATCTTGCATAATAGTCCCTCTTTAAGGTTAATCAGTCATATATTTCTTATAGAGACATTACTTCACACAAATAGTCAATAGTCCATTAATGTGGATATCAACATTGCAATGATAAAAACAACTGCACAAAAAACAATGAACGAATAAAATAATAGAAAGGAAAAATGTAAATCAATAATAAATGTGATAAAAAACAAACCCGGTCTTATTTCTTTGCCTGTAGGCTTTATTGGACAGGACAGTTGTAGCGTGAAATGGGGAGAGAGGGGAGAAACATTCAGCAATCTAACATAGTCACGGTAACAAGCATTATGTGGCTGTTAAATCACTATAGCAACACAAGAGAAACCCAGACTTGAGTACGACATTTGACTTGTTACTAAAAAAATAGTGTTATCAAAAATAATGTTATTAACGAGTTAAAGGAAAAGTAACGTTTTTTACAATCTGAGCCTTCTTTCGGCAATAAAACAAGTAGTTTTACTCACCCATAGCAGTTTGGTGTCATTTTGAGCAGTTTCGTAGAAGTTATGATGTAGCGTATCCTTTAACTTGAGTTCTCGGGGCATTACTTTGCGGTCTCCAAATAACACAAACTTTAGCACTTTTCAAATCATAGAAGCCCGATGTCTTAGTCTACGATTTCGTTTGAAGCAAAAGTGGCCTGTAATCTGAGATTTAGCCATAGTTTCGAGTAGATGAGGACGCCAGTGCGCATGTGCGGACTGTGCTCTCAGCTCCCGGGACCCAAACATGAAACGCAAAGCTGTAAACTATGGATAAATCTCGGATTACAGGCCACTTTTGATTCAAACGAAATCGTAGACTAAGACATCGGGCGTCTATGATTTGAAAAGTGCTAAAGTTTGTGCTATTTGGAGCCCGCACGGGGCATATTACATGCTTGGGGAATATATTATATGCCCCGAGCTATGGCTAGAAGTTGCGCTAGGCTAACCGCTAATCTAAAACATCTCTGGAAATGCTCCATATGACACCAAAGTGCTATGGGTGAGTAAAACAACTTGTTTTATTACCGAAATAAGGCTCAAATTGTAAAAAAACGTTACTTTTCCTTTAACGCCAAACAGTTTTAATGGTGTTAATTAGGGCTGTCAGTTTAATGCCTTAATTAGATTAATTAATTACACTGCAAATTAACGCGTTATAAAAATTAATGCAATTAATTATGAGCGGCAATTCAATGCGCGCGCATTTTAAAGGCAAAGTAACGTTATTTTACAATCTGAGCCTTCTTTCGGTAATAAAACAAGTAGTTTTACTCACCCATAGCAGTTTGGTGTCAATTGGAGCAGTATCGCAGAACTTATGTTGAGCCGTTCTGTTCTACTAATGATCCCGTATCGGGACGCTGTGGTGGTATGTAGACACTGTTCACCCCTAGTGGAGTTTATGATTCTGAAGTGCCGGCCTTTTTATCTCCCGCGTGAAATCACGGCAATATTGCTAGTGGTTGTTTACGTCCCCCCATCACCGAACAGCGCTGATAGGAGGGAGGCACTGTATGAGTTGTATAACTCTATTAGCGAGCAACAGACTGCTCACCCGGACGGATTTTTTATCCTTGCCGGGGATTTCAATCATGCAGACCTCAAAACTGTCATGCCACAAATGCATCAGCATGTTGATTTCCCAACCAGGGGAAACAACATTTTGGACATGGTTTACACTACACACAAGGGAGCATACAAGGCTTACCCCCTCCCCCACATAGGCCTCTCTGACCACATCTCTGTTGTGCTCAGACCGGCATACAGACCCCGTGTAAGGGTCTCTAGGCCGGCTCTGAAGCAGATCCAGGTGTGGCCAGAGGGGGCCTCGTCTGCACTACAGCACTGCCTCGGTACAACAGACTGGGCAGTGTTCAAACAGGCCGCCACATACAACAATCACACTGACATTGAGGAGTACGCAGACACTGTGACCTCCTACATCACCAAATGCATTGGTGATGTCACACACACAAAAACAATCACCACCAGGGCTAACCAGAAGCCATGGCTGACAGGGGAGGTTCACAGGCTGTTGAGAGCCAGGAACGCTGCCTTCAGAGCTGGGGATGTCCCCCATCTGAGGGCAGCAAGAGCCAACCTGTCCCGTGGAATCAGGAAAGCCAAACACAAATACACACAGAAAATAACCGGACACTTTAGAGATAGCAGGGACACACGGAGTCTGTGGCAGGGCATCCAGAACATCACGGATTACAAACCCTTGCCACAGACCTGTGACAATAATATCACCCTGCTCAATGACCTCAACAGCTTCTTTGCACGGTTTGAGGCAGGAAATGACACCCGGCCCCAAAAAACTCCACCACCTCCCCACGACCAGCCCCTGTGTGTGTCTGCAGCCAGCGTGAAGAGGACACTCTCCAGGATCAACACCCGCAAGGCTGCAGGCCCGGACAACATTCCTGGTCGTGTGTTGAAAGACTGTGCAGAGGAGCTCAAGGATGTCTTCACAGACATCTTTAATGCTTCTCTGAGCCAGGCTGTCGTTCCCTCCTGCTTCAAAACCACTACCATCGTTCCCGTGCCAAAGAAGCCCACTCCGGCCACTTTTAATGACTATCGCCCTGTTGCACTGACCCCCATCATCATGAAGTGCTTTGAACGGCTAGTCATGGCACACATCAAATCCATCCTCCCCCCACCCTAGACCCATACCAGTTTGCATACCGGGCCAACCGCTCTACCGAGGATGCAATCTGTTCTGCACTTCACCCGGCTCTCACCCACCTAGACAATAAAGACTCATATGTGAGAATGCTGTTCATAGATTTCAGTTCAGCATTCAACACTATAATCCCACAGCAGCTCATTATCAAACTAGACCACCTGGGGCTTCAGACCTCACTGTGTAATTGGCTGCTGGACTTCCTCAGTGAGAGGCCACAGGCAGTGCGGGTCGGCAGAAACACCTCAAGCTGCATTAGACTGAGCACAGGAGCCCCCCAGGGCTGTGTGCTCAGTCCGATGCTCTTCACTCTGCTGACCCACGACTGCTCACCAGCGTTCAGCACCAATCACATAGTGAAGTTTGCGGACGATACGACTGTGGTGGGTCTCATCTCTAATAACGATGAGACAAACTACAGGAGTGAGGTGAGCCTTCTGACCCAGTGGTGCAGCAATAACAATCTCCTTCTTAATGTTGAAAAGACCAAGGAGATTGTTGTTGACTTCCGGAGAGGCCCCACCCAGCACCCCCACTGTCCATCAATGGTGCTGCTGTAGAGAGGGTGAGCAGCACCAAATTCCTGGGGGTGCACATCAGTGAGGACCTCTCCTGGACAGTGAATACTGTATCACTGGCAAAGAGGGCTCAGAAGCGCCTCTATTTCCTCCGCAAACTGAGGAGAGCTGGAGCCCCTCCACCCATTATGACCACCTTCTACCGAGGCACCATTGAGAGCGTCCTGACCAGCTGCATCACTGTGTGGTACGGGAGCTGCACTGAACAGAACAGGAAAGCCCTGCAGCGCATAGTGAATGCAGCTGGGAGGATCGCTGGTGTCTCTCTCCCCTCCCTCCTAGACATTTTTAACACCCGGCTCACCCGCAGAGCGTCCAGCATTGTGGGTGACCCGAGCCACCCCGCACATAGCCTGTTCAGCCTCCTGCCCTCGGGGAGAAGGTACCGGAGTCTCCGGGCCCACTCCACCAGGCTTTCAAACAGCTTCATCCACCAGGCTGTCAGGAGGCTGAACTCACACCCGAACTCCCACCTTACCCATCTCCCACCCCCCACCCCCCATATTGGCATAACCTGTATTCCATAAAAAGACCTATCACTCTAGACACTTAAAAAAAAAAAAAAAAAAAAAAAAAAACTGCTGCTAAGGACTACTGTTGCACATTTACATTTACTACTGGATTTTACTCCTGTTGCACTGTTGTTTACTACTGTTATTGCACACTTACATTTACTACTGGAATTTTTAGTACTGTTGTTTACTCCTGTTATTGAATTTTACCCCCGTTGCACTGTCGTTTACTACTGTTATTGCACATTGACTACTGGAATTTTAGTACTGTTGTTTACTCCTGTTACTGCACTAGAATTACTACTGTTGCACATTTATTTTTATTTTATCTTAACTCCTATGCACATTCTACTGCACATGACCAAGTCACTGCTGTATCTTCCATTGCACATTTTTGATGCACAATGCACACTTTGGAAATCTGTATATAGTATAGTTTATTTATTATGTTGCACTGTTTTAAGATTTTAGATCGTAGACTTTAGTTTTAACTTAGATCTCTGTCTTAGATAGTTTTTTGTTGTGTTTTGTCTTCATATTGTATTTTGTACACTGTCTTTTTGCACTACCTGGCCAGAGAGAAACAAAATTTCGATTCACTGTATGTTGAACACATATGGCAGAATTGACAATAAAGCTGACTTTGAACTTAACATGGTGCTGTATCATTTGCTCGGGGCATTACTTTGCGGTCTCCAAATAACACAAACTTTAGCACTTTTCAAATCATAGAAGCCCGATGTCTTAATGAAAAATTTCGTTTGAAGCAAAAGTGGCCTGTAATCCGAGATTTAGCCATAGTTTCGAGTAGATGAGGACGCCAGTGCGCATGCGCGGACTGTGCTCTCAGCTCCCGGAACCCAAATAGGAAACGCAAAGCTGAAAACTATGGATAAACCTCGGATTACAGGCCACTTTTGCTTCAAACGAAATTTTTCATTAAGACATCGGGCTTCTATGATTTGAAAAGTGCTAAAGTTTGTGTTATTTGGAGACCGCAAAGTAATGCCCCGAATACAAATGCTAACAAATGCTAACAGAAACTCCACAACGTAACTTTCTTCAAACAGCTCCAAATGACACGAACGTGATATGGGTGAGTCAAACGACTTGTTTTATTACCGAAAGAAGGCTCAGATTGTAAAATAACGTTACTTTTCCTTTAAATCTGGCGTGCAGGGCCTTTGAACGGCGAGTTTATTGATAAAAACGTGATGGAGCAGGTCCGTTCCTAAGCCCGCTGTCCCCGGGGAGAGCACATGAAGACACCAGGGAGAGCACGTTGTTGATTCCTTACACCTCTGGCCGCTCCCTCCGGTCTTCTGGCCAAAACCTCCTGAAGGTCCCCAAGACCCGGTTTAAAACTCGAGGTGACTTGTCCTTTCAGGCAGTGGCCCCTAGACTGTGGAATGCCCTGCCTCTGTCTCTCCGTGTGGCTGAATCTGTTGATTCCTTTAAAAAGCAGCTAAAGACACTTTTATTCAGGCAAGCTTTTAGTTAATTTTACTACTCTGTCTTATTTACCTGTTTTATCATTTATTATTGTTTTGTATTTTATCTATTTTTATTTGCACTCTGTAAAGCACTTTTTGATTTTATCTGTGAAAGGTGCTATATAAATAAAATTTACTTACTTACTTACTTACGTGAAGACACCGGGGAGAGCACGTGAAGATGCCGTGGAGAGCACGTGAAGACGCCGGGGAGAGCACGTGAAGTTTCAATTCCCATAACCTCTCCAGCGTGTTCTGCCGCGACTAAGGGTGCACACTTAGAAGCGCCAGTTTTGCCCATCCAAATCGCTAAACCTGATCATTTATTTACCGCGCGGCCGCCTTCTCCCTCCTCCCGCGGTGCGATCTGGTGTGATCTGGCAAGCCCGCAGGTTCCGGGGGTCATGTGAGCCATGAGTAATTTGCACGGGCAATTATTTGTATTCTCTGTATATTTGAAGCTTTGTATATTATTTATTGACATTGCATGAAAGCTACTGTACGTGCTCACATTTTGGCACCAGAAATATTCGCCATTTAATAGTGGAATGGTGTAAATGAGCTTTCGAATGAATGTTACGTAATGTGGGAGGTGGAATGGGGGTCGGTCAGCAGTCTTGTCTTGCGGAGAGAAAGAAAGCGAGCCAAAGACTGAAAAACTTAAAGACTTAAAGGGAGTGTGCAGTCTTTTCGCTGTACCACTATAAATCACACATTTGACACGTTATTAACACTGTGGGAGAGCACAATAAACCACCTAAAAAATTTACTTAAATGCGATTAATTAGATTAATTAATTACAAATCCTGTAATTAATTAGATTAATTTTTTAAATCACCTGACAGCACTAGTGTTCATTTTTTTATCGCAAGATTAACGCTCTTTGTAGTGAATTTGTTTTTTCATCAGTTGCTACTACTAGCAATGTTAGAAGAACTACAGGAAACAAAACTATTTGTATGAAACTGAAAGTCCCGGTTGGGGGAGGTGGGACAAAGCATGGCATAGTTGCTCATGTTCACGCATGTGCACGACTTCACTATACGAGCCCTGTGTGTGCGCAGATGTTACTCCTACAAGGAAAACACGAAATAAAGTCCAGTCCAAAACATACGGCGAATCTGCGCTTACCTCCGATAAGGACTGTGGACAGAGACAGTGGAGGTTTTGCAGTTTCTTGTCTCTGTCTGTCCTCACTGCTCCGAGCTGTTATTATATCCATAAACTCACAAAGTAACGTGTATCGCAGCAGGACTCATATCTGTCCAACTATTTAAGAAATATCCCTGCTGCTGGACTTATATTCTCTGCCAAAAGCTTGAGCTCTGTGAAAAAACAGTGGCCCAGTTCGGTCGGGCAGGTGTGAGTGCGGGACATAGAACCCACACCATCGCTTTGACTGTGATGAAGACAGAGGAGAAGCACTAAAACAATTCCCCTTGTGGATCAATAAAGTTTGTCTAAGTCTAATTCTAAGTCCTCGCTCACGCCGTTGCAGAGCACTTCATATGAAAGTGGAACATGAGAGGGGAACATCGAACAAAAAGTGCCTCACTGACAATTGTTATGCACATAGCAACATCTATCCACTTTTCTATCTTGATAAGAGTATTCATGATGATTCAAGGGATAAAAATGTGCAATTAAATATCTGAATCGATTGACAGAACTATAAAAAACATACCTTTTATGAGAAGATGGGCCATGGGGAGAGTGGAACTGGGCCCCTTTGGTAGAATCCATTGGCATTGTATCCTTGGGCAAGACACCTTACCCACCTTAGATGGTATGAATGTGGTGTGTGAATGATTTGTAGTGGTCTGAGGGGCTGCTGCCAGATGCTGCCTTGCTTCCATTAGTCAGCCCATAAACTATATTTAAGTGGACATAGCTAACCTGCTAGCGGCTGCGTTCCAAATAGAAAGGGAACATGGGGGCATTTCTAGTCCATCCACAATGGACTTTACATTAAAAAATGATGCTTTTATATGGCTCCTTAATGGTTCCCTAATACTGTAAATGAATCCTCCTTCAAAATCAAGCCTCAGTGCATGAGAAACAGAGATAAGATGAGAAAGAGTCATAAATGTTACTCTGGAACAGTCCATTTTGGGAGTTCTTGCTTGAATGCAAATGAGGAGGACAGAGATGGCCTATGGTAGAGGGTGGGGGCGTGGCCAAACTCTCTGCTCTCAGCTGTCCGCTCTGATCCATTTCCGCGTTTTTGCGCGGAGAAGAGATGAGAAGCGTTCCATTGAAAAATAAACACATTTCCACAGAAAATAAAATTAAACCACTGCTGTTCAAAGGTCCAGAGGCTCAGATAAAGGACTTCCGAGCCTAGAAACACTCGGATGTGCCTCCAGGCAAATAAAAAAACGCATTTGGCATTGCCTAGCGCATTCGCAGTCCAAACTCTCTGGGCGTGATTTACAGAGACGCTGAGTACAGACAGACGGGGGTGGAACTGCATTTTTCGAGCTGACGTCAATAAGGTGCCTTGTTGAGAATCACCCGTTTGAGCTGTGTTTTTTTCTAACGCAGAAAAGGATCGCAAATGCTCAGTTTAGACATTTCGCAACTTTTAGCCATGGGGGGCCCTAAACAGGGTAGGGGAGCTCACATTAACGTTCAAAAACCTCAGAATGTGAAAATTTCATGCCATGGGACCTTTAAAATGTTTCTATTAACCTGCTCTACATGTTTTGCTATTTTGTTCATAATATATTCCAGTTCCTAATATGGAACTGGGCTTAAAAATCGCTCCTATAACCGCAAATAAATCATGAGATTTATTTGATGTCTATGAGTCGACCCCAGGTTGGCTGAAGTAGTAGCTTGCAACCACTGAGTATGACGTAAATTAGTAATGATTAATAAACTGTTTTGGGTCACACCACAAACTCTCCTACCTCCTGGACATCCACCCCACAATTTCAGTTTCAGCCTGCCCTATAACTCATAAAACACATCAACCTTGGGCTCCAGTTTTGTACTATTTCTCCCTGAACCACATTTCTACCTTATTCTCTCTGGATTTCGCCTGTCCCTCGTAGCCATGAAGCACTCCCACCTAACTGTGTAGACTGTCAGGTGCAACAAATTAATGAAGAATCCACCCTATAACACTGTTGTCAGGGTGCAGCGGTGGGAGCTGCTACACAGGGTGAACAGAGGAGGCTGGGGGGAGCTTTAATGCACAGACTGGATGAAAGCTTGGCTGTTTATGAGTTGTAAGGTGAAGCGTGGACAGAGGGAGGGGAAGCGAGCAGATGTCAAAGCATGCCCATCGCGTTTGAGTCAGCAAAGGGGCTCCGTGGTTAATGATGGTACTCAAAGGATGAGATCTGCAGCACACCAGCGAGAAGACCGGCCCAGAACATGTGGTTAGTGCAGTCAAGCTGGTTTTATGGGAGGTTGGTGGATATTGTTTGGCTCTGTATGTTCAGATGGAAAATATGTAGTGATATTGAAAATTTTAAGGATTTTATTGAAATATATTGAGCGACACAAAAAACAGTTGATGAGATATGGTTTAGTCCTAGAGTGATTTGCGCCCTGGGCGAAACCCACTCTTGCCCCCCCCCCAAACTCAATTCACAACAACTACATAACATAAAAACATAAAAAAGACCAAAGGCACAATTATTTCACATTATAGCCATGTAGGCCAACAGCTATTTAAGAAAGCAAAAGCACACTCCAGCAAAAAAAAAAAAAACATTTCGTCGACATTCGCCAACAACTCTTCCCTGTAGCTAAGCACCATAGGACACGATAATTGTTTGAACGACCATGTATATAGCTTTTAGCCTTCGTTAACCCAAGCAATGATGATAGCAACATTTTCGTGCTTGGGGGAAGGGCAAACATGCATCAACAATCACATCAGGGGATTTTAACTAATACAACATCATCATCATGAAGTCAAACTTGACTTGCGCCGTTTTTTTTTTGTTTTTTTTTTCCTTCGTGCCACCGCGGCGCCCTCCCCGCGATGGCGCTAGGGGCAATTGCCCAGGTGGACCCCGTCAAAGAACGCCCCTGGTTTAGATACACAGGTTCACAGCTAGAAGGTCCCAAATATGATTGTTTAGCCATCTTAGTTCTTTTAAAGGGACCATATCACGCTATTATCTGATGTATACTCTTTCCTCATCAAAAAACCTACCTGGAGTTGGATTTTATTTCATTGGCATGTGTTCCACCTGGTGATGTCATGTGGTAATACAGGAAGTGTTCACCTGAATTATTTGGATGATTTCAGCACTGGAATTGGACAAATCCCTGTTGTGAAATCTGCTGTGAGTACCTAAAACTTGCACGGTAAGGAAATCCTCCATTCGTAATCCTGAGCAATATCCTACTGGATGAAGGTATGAAGATGGGTGAAGATGGTTCCTCAGGTGCTGGACTGTGGTCGCCCACTGCTCCTGACTGGTTTCCCAATGTTAAAGAATATATCAAACACAATTCCCTTCAAGGATAATAAAGTCGTCAAATAATATACACAACTTATAGATCCAAATGTGGGTTTTTCTTCAGATGAAAAATGTTCCATTAATGCCCTCCAAAAACCCAATCCTAATCTCATTTCAGTTTGCAATATCCCATATGGTCCCACATATTCTCAGGAGCCAGCTTCAGATGGCTGTGTCACACCCAACTGCTCTTGCAAAAATGTTAAATAGTTTGTTTTATAACCTATGAGACTGGTGTTGAACAAATCCTGGTTTTACTTGTTGGCTAAAAACATATGGTTACTGCACAACGCACAGTCTGGCTTCTGTGTCTCAGCCTTGTTGGAATGCACTGTCATCAATTTAAAAGTGCTAATGTAGTCAGAGATCAAGTAAATGTTGTTTTTGCTCAACAAAGCACAGGAGTCTAGACAAAGTCTCCATAAAGCCCTGAGGAATCTGATGTTGACCCAAGTGTTAACCCACCTGCACTGTTCTCAGAAATGCTGAGCCATGTCCTCCTACTCTGAGCTGTTGGACTTCTTGGTAATATCAGTTGTAGTTGTGAAGAATTTGGTTAGTAACCTGTGACAGTTTGAAAGTAGTCAAACTCTGAGATGTGTTGGTGTTTACAAAAAGATGGTATAAGTGTGTCAAGATCAGTCAACCCCATTATAGAAATAAACTTTTTTTTGTGGATCATTTATACCAAGTGCTAATAATAGCTCCCATCATATTGGAAACATGACCAATAATAGAATGATATGTTAAAAAAAATAACAAAAATGTATAACAAAAATATATGACACTAACAGTGCTCTTTCAGTGTTGCCAAATATGCTTATAAGTGAGTGAGTGTCAAGACATTTTTTTTTTTTTAGATTTGTTTACTTCGATGTCCAAGCAACAATGAAGATATAGAAAATTACAGTATTTGGCACTACTTTATTAAAGCATGAACAAAGGCCTAACTATATAATAATGAAGACATACAGTAGTTTCGTTTGTTTGTTCATCTGTTTGTTTGTTCGTCTGTTTGTTCATCTGTTTGTTTGTTTGTCTGTTTGTTCGTCTGTTTGTTCCTCTGTTTGTTTGTTTGTTCGTCTGTTTGTTCGTCTGTTTGTTTGTTTGTCTGTTTGTTTGTTCGTCTGTTTGTTCATCTGTTTGTTTGTTCGTCTGTTTGTCCGTCTGTTTGTTTGTTCATCTGTTTGTTTGTTCGTCTGTTTGTTCATCTGTTTGTTTGTTCGTCTGTTTGTTTGTCTGTCTGTTTGTTTGTTCGTCTGTTTGTTTGTCTGTTTGTTTGTTCGTCTGTTTGTTTGTCTGTTTGTTCGTCTGTTTGTTTGTCTGTCTGTTTGTTCGTCTGTTTGTTCGTCTGTTTGTTTGTTTGTCTGTTTGTTTGTTTGTCTGTTTGTCTTCTTTGTCTATTTGTTTGTCCGTCTGTCTGTTTGTTCATCTGTCTGTTTGTTCATCTGTTTCTTTGTCCATCTGTCTTTGTTCGTCTTCTTTTTTTTTTTTTTTTTTCCTCTGGCAGCACGGTGGCTGAGTGGCTAGCACTCATGCTTCACAGCAAGAAGGTTCGGGTCGCCCGGACCTTTCTGTGTGGAATTTGCATGTTCTCCCCGTGTCTGGGTGGGTTTCCTCCAGGCACTCCGGTTTCCCCCACCAACCCAAACATGCTCCAGGTAAAATCCTCCAGCTGAGGTCCTGACCAAACCTAAATAACAAAATCATGGGGATGGTCCCCGGGTCAAATGTAGAAACAACTTCTCCTGTGTGAGATCAATAAAAGTCAATCTGTGTTACATTTTTGTATGAAAAGCGCTTTATAAATATTGTTTGATTGATAGTTTAGTAAGAATGATTCAGGCTTAATTAACAGGTCAGTGGTTAGTTATTAAGTAATTACTAAGCCTGGGTCATTATTGATGTATTATTATTATTATTATTATTATTATTATTATTATATTTTTATAAGACTTTATTCATGCTATAGTGTCATTGAGAATATAAAATCAGCTCATGTCTAGAATATCTTAACCATAAAACACAGCTGCCTTGTCAAAACCTTGTTCCATCTTACAAAAGACCACTCTCCACCCTTCACTGAAAACCATTTTGCGATCATTCCCTCTTAGGTCACCGCTGTAATCGAATCTCCTAAATGTGAATATAACGCGTTGATGGAAAGATGAGTTTTGTGGGTTTTCCCATTGCTGCTGCCAGTCGGTGGTGGCCTGGCAAATCCGGAGTAAAATGTCTCTGTATTTTTTATATAGATTGATAATAGCCTGATCCAAATGCCCTCCAAAGCAGCTCAAGCCCCGGTCAAACGTGATTGTGCAATCAAATTTTTATGTGAAACAAAGGAGCTCACTGGCCACATATCATTTACAATATCTCACCTCACTGGTTCTGCAGAAAGTGGCAATGTTTTTCGGTTCTCTGACATTTTTTTCCCTTGAGTTTTACAGATATGACAGATCATGCGTGTCCCTGATTGTCTAATCCACATGTCAGTCACATTCTTTTGAAAACGGAAAATTGTGTACATGTATTGTGGTTCCCAGGCAAAGTCGGTGATGGAAGAAGTACTCAATATTGTTAGGAAACATACAAAAGCCAAAAAACAAAACAGAACAAAAGTAATAATGTCACATGAAAAGATATAATAATAAATAATAAATATAACAAAACAGCTTTGGGGATCTGATAAAGCACCAAATGTAGTGATCTTGATTTTTATTATTATTATAAATATATATATATATATTTTTTTTTATACTTAGACTTTATTGATCCACAAGGGAAATTGTTTTGGGTAGCTCACTCATCAAATATAATATACAATATAAAACAGAGGGTAAAAGAACAAAAAGAAAAATAGATGGAATAGCAACCAAAGAGCAATATACCTGTGTCAGATGAGACACAATTTTTAAGTATTTCATATTTCTAGCTTTTTGTTTCTTTTAGTTTGAGCAAACTATGGACTTCCTAAATATTTAAACAGGTCTCCAACTAGAAGAAAGAATCTTACTTACTTTTCAGCCCAGTTCAAAAAGGTAGTGGAGCACAAATACAGAAACCTGCTCTGCAATGTAGTCAAGTAAAAATGAAAAGTAAGTACAGGTATCTGTGTTAACGGCACAGTAGGGTTGTCAAAAATATCAAAAATCAGATACTAATCGATACTACAACTAAACTAGATACTCATTTGAACAGGTCGATACTAAAAAGTCACATTCACAGGACAAAATTGAAGCTTTCCCGACCAGCTTTAGCAGGGCTCTCAAGTTTTGAGTGGGCTCGTGCGTGAGACTGCGTAATTTCCGAGGAGCGGGGGGGATGGGCTTGAATTGCGTGAGAAATGCCGTGTGAGCGTGTGAACGCGTCGAATTGTCTCTCTCAATGCGTGAAGACTTTTTTTTTGCTGAAAACGCGCGGTGCCTGCATAAACTGAGCAACACAGACCGATTTTCTGGGCACAAAAAAAAAATAAAAAATCAGCGTGAGAAATGCCATGTGTGGCGTGTGAGCGTGTGAACACGTCGAATTGCGTGTGTCACACTCTCAATGCGTGATACTTGAGAGCCCTGGCTTTAGCCCTCTCCAGGCCGAATTAATAATACCTGTAGGAAAAATCTGATATTTGGTGAAAATAATCCAATGGGGTATGAAATTTGCGATTTTCCTGATTTTTTTTTTATGTGACCATTATGTGCTGTGCATTCTGGGATGTTGCATATTTGCAACATTGGTGCGGATGGATAATTAAATAGTGGACAAAAGAGATCTTTGGAAATATTAATTTATCTTATTTATTAAAAATGGCTGAACTCAACTTTTACCATCAAACAGCAGATGAATAAAACAGGAACAGTGACATAATAACAATTAAACAATAACAATACTGAACAGGTGAGATGCGTTGTACCAGGTGCATGTGCAGGTGTTCGAGGTGTGATAGACCACCCCCTGAGCAAGTTTCCCGTAAACTGTCCAATTAGAACTCTGCAACAGAGTTCTGCTCTTGCACTAAAAAAAAAAAAAAAGATCTTGAGCTGTATCAGAACAAGTATAAGAGCACACAGACGAGTATACGCCCACGGACCACTGTGGAACCTACCTGAATGACTGAGGGTTTACACAGATATAAGACCACACGGTAATATAAAAGAAAGTACTATTATTCTGTATCTTTTCTGGTGGAGGGTCGGTCAATAATGTTTTCTCCATGGCGATGTTATTGTTTCGTCTGGGATGCTTCACAGTATGTTATTAAACCTTTCTATTTTCATGGAGACCAAACCAGACCAAATTACAGGTCAGATCTGCCCGTCAAAATGCCTGTTTTTTTGAGTTATAAAATCACTTATAATTGGATAAATATAAGGCTGAACTGTTTAATGTCGTACTGTGAAACATTCGAGCACTGACATAGCCATAGCGACAATACGAAATTAATTCGTTCCAGAAGTGGTTTCGTAATGTGAATTTTTCGTAAGTTGAGTAGCTATTTCAATGGAAAAAGCTTGATTCGTTCCAAGGCCCCGATCCAAGTTTTTTTTTTTTTTTTATAGTGTAACTTTTTTTATTGTGTAACATTGTGTTCTGCGTAGAGACTGTAGACCCAGGACTAAACGTGGACTATACCAGGTCTAGACCAAGGTCTAAACCTGGACTAAACCAGGACTAGACCAGGTGGATTAAAGCGCTGCGCGCGGGTCTATTTCCTGGTTTCGTTTCGAGTTACGGCTGAGGCGAGCAGCGAGGGGGACCGCACGCAGTCTGAGCGCATGAACGAGACCCGTGCTCAAACCGTGCCTCCTCTAGACCTCCTAGACCTGGTCTAGACCACCGCGGCTCTTGAATGCGTTCGTTCATGCGCTCAGACTGCGTGCGGTCCCCCTCGCTGCTCGCCTCAGCCGTGACTCGAAACGAAACCAGGAAATAGACCCGTGCGCGGCGCTTTAATCCACCTGGTCTAGTCCTGGTTTAGTCCAGGTTTAGTCCTGGTTTAGTCCAGGTTTAGTCCTGGTTTAGTCCAGGTTTAGTCCTGGTCCAGTCCTGGTTTAGTCCAGGTCTAGACCTGCTGGCAGCCCCGCGCCGGGTCATGCTGCGCTATCACACGTGTCAGAGCGCAGTTTTCTCCCCCCTCCCCCTTTCCCCCACACTTCACTATTAATAATTTTGTTGAAAATCTATGAAAGTTTGAGTGTTTAAACGAGAGACAAATGTGAGAAAAGTTAAAATTCAGTCTGAGAAAAGCGTATAATGTGTGTGGCTGAGCGCGCATTATTTGAATTTTTGAGATTTCGCGTTTCGTAACTTGAATTTTCTTTCGTATCTAGAGACCAAAATTTACCGTGAAGGCGTTTGGTAACTTGAAATTTTCGTTTATTGGGTCTTTCGTAAGGTGAGGTACCACTGCATATTGTTTAAACAGTGTTGAGTATCGAGTCTATTACTTATGATCAAAATAGAGTTTGAAATTGTAGTATTATGGCAACACTACAGTACAGTACTTTTGCTCGTGTCACTTCCCACCACAGCTGCCAATCCCAACACTGATCCGTGACTTTCCCTCATCCCGACAGCGTTTACACAGCACTGAACACAAACCCTGCGTCACAAGTTCACTGAGTTTGAACCTGCCCCTCCCCTCGCTCCCCTGACACTGCCCACTGAAACCTGTTTGTGTGATTGCCGCTGAAAGCTTGCACTGACCTGAAAACAGCTTCCAAAATGGTAAATAACCAGCCCCCGGCGCTTTAATCCAATGGGAAAGTGGCCCCAACGTTCACACGTCCAATCAAAGTCTTTAGGGCAGATCAAAGGTGATCTCTGGACACTAATGCAAATCTCCCCCAGATTAACACCGGATGAAACCGACAGTGGAATTTTCTGCAATGAGTTAAAGCCGAGAAAGCCAATGGAGAGGAAAAGGGGAGTCAATACAAGCAACAATACAAGTGATCAGCTCAAAGACTAAATATACCTAATTTGAAGGCATCTCATGTTTCAAAGACTGTGTTCATTCCTTTTATGTTAGAATAGACTGCCCAAACTGGTATCCATGTACTTTTCTAACCAACTTCACTGTTGTAAAATAAAGTTTTGGGTTTTAGGTGGTTTTGCATACTTCTTTTATGTTGTAATCATGGTGGAATTTCCTTTTCATGAAAATAAATGTTGTTAGAATGTTGATATGGGGACTAAAAATGACTTTACTTCAGATGGTAAGGGCTAGTACAAGTCTTCACAGGACAATGTTTCAGTGTTTACTCAGTGGTGTATAAGTGAGAAGGAATTCTTAATTGGTCGGAGTATATTGTCTCTAAAATAAAATAGTTTGGCAAATATTAAAAACCCCAGAAAACAACAACGGAGACTAACTTTTGTGGTGGAGGATCAGCCACCTTCTTGTTTTTATGGAGATGCCATCAAGTTCAAACATCAAATCACTGAACTGGCAAGCCCATCACAATAAAAATACAGTTGTTCCATGTATTTTTATAATAAAAACTATATTTGAAACTGCCATTGTGTATAATATTCCAAACAAGCCAACAACACATTCATGGAGATTTTTTGAGTGAAACTTCGCTGTGCTCAAACATATACACAAAGTTCAAAGTCAGCTTTATTGTCAAAAACCATGTACATGTGCACACACAGGATTTTAAATTGCAGCGCCCCCTAGGACCACAGTGAACATAAAACATCTGATAAACAAGACAATAAACACAATGACTAAAACATCACATATACCTGTAGCAAAAGTACAGTAAACGGTTAGATGTGATGTTTAGGTCATTTTCACACCAGGAAAGTCCGATAGTTCACTTGCTTTGGTCCGGACCAAATTTTTAAAAAATATTTTTTATTTTGGTGCGGTTCACTTTCACACTGTAGTTTTTCCCCAAGCGAACTAGCATCTATAAACAAAACCACGTGTGCTGAGGTCGCTCAGCCATTGGACAAAAAGGAGCCGTGTCAAAACACAGAAGGAGGAGAATCATGGTGTTATGTGCTGTTTTCAATCTAGCCTTAGCGATATGGTTTGCTCAGTTTTTACAGTTCGCACAAATGTTTGAGCAGCATCGTGAGGTTTACACTATTTTACAATCAATTTCCAAACGACGAAGACACAGGGCGAGACGGCTACGGAGGACAGCGCTCATGTGCGCATCAAGTTCTGACTCTTGCTCTTCACACAAAACGTAAGTAAACCTCGTAAGTTTCGTTTTGTTTCGTTTCGTCAGCCTCGGTTGCCCATAATGCTCGACATACGATGGGAGCTTGTTAAGTACAAAAAGCCAACTTGTGTCGGATCGAGTCCGGTCTGCATTCTCACCTCAAACGCACCAGGATTCGTATGGAAACGTGCCGAGACCGAGCTTTTTAGGTGGTCTCGGTTCGCTTGTTTGCTCGCTTTTGGTTTTTATTCACACCAGCCCAAAAGGTCCGAATCAAAGGAGCAAACGAACTCTAGTTCGTTTTAAATGAACCAAACAAGGCAGGTGTGAAAACGACCTTAGTCATTGTGTCACATATTGTGCTTGTGTTTGCTATCTACAACACTCGTGGATCATTATGTTACAGTTTGCAGATTTTAAATGCAAATACTGTATTCGCAGTATTCATCTAAACCGACTTCATAATAATTCTGACTTCGTTAAAAAAACTGTGGTGCCCAATGGGGCCTGATGTCGGCATCAAAAAGATTTTTTGACTACGAGACACTGCTGAATCCTTCGTGCATCACTGATTCAGAAAATAAAATCGAAGAACGAAGTAAGTACAGAGCGGTGTGCGTATGATGGTGATTTTATATGCCGTCTTTAAAATAAGTGACTAAAGATTGCTCAAACACGCACAAATCACTCTTAATACAACTTTGAGAGGGGAAATGAGAAGGGAAAACAACCACAACATGGTGAAAAACTTGATTTTGGATAAGAGGGCTGTAGGTATTTCAGGACTACCAGAAGGTAGATGGAATTCCAAGGCAACAATTAAACTCTGTTTGCAATGCAATCTGTTCTCTCCAGATGTTCACCGTCATGGCACCAGGAGGAATTTGCCTGTTTTTGCAAGAAGTGAGTAGCTGTTTACGAGAAACCATTTTAGGCTCATGAATTACCAAAACTATCCACCGTTTACTACTTACGATTTTCAACTGTTTTGCTTATATGACACGGGCGATAATATCTGCTCTCACTACACCGTCTTTATGAAAATTCTGTAACTAATAGTATTAAAGGAAAAGTAACGTTTTTTTTACAATTTGAGCCTTATTTCGGTAATAAAACAAGTTGTTTGACTCACCCATATCACTTTGGTGTCATATGGAGCATTTCCGGAGATGTTTTAGATTAGCGTTAGGCTAACGCCATTAGCCTAGCGCGACTTATAGCCATAGCTCGGGGCATTCCCCGAGCATGTAATATGCCCCGTGTGGGCTCCAAATAACACAAACTTTAGCACTTTTCAAATCATAGAAGCTCAATGTCTTTAGTCTACGATTTCGTTTGGTCAAAAGTGGCCTGTAATCCGAGATTTATCCATAGTTTCGAGTAGATGAGGATGCCAGTGCGCATGTGCGGAGTGTGCCCTCAGCTCCCAGGACCCAAACATGGAACGCATAGCTGTAAACTATGGAAAATCTCGGATTACAGGCCACTTTTGATTCAAACGAAATCGTAGACTAAAGACATTGAGCTTCTATGATTTGAAAAGTGCTAAAGTTTGTGTTATTTGGAGCCCGCACGGGGCATATTACATGCTCGGGGAATGCCCCGAGCTATGGCTATAAGCCGCTCTAGGCTAACGGCGTTAGCCTAACGCTAATCTAAAACATCTCCGGAAATATTCCATATGACACCAAAGTGATATGGGTGAGTAAAACAACTTGTTTTATTACCGAAATAAGGCTCAAATTGTAAAAAATATAACTTTTCCTTGAAGTTTTACGTGTTTTGAAAGATGCAGTGTTTTATCGGCGCGTGAGAAATGGTTGAAGAGCGCCGCTAATTTAAGAATTCTTCCATGCTGCGGTGGAATCCATCTGCTAAGGATTTGATGTTTCCAAATATAGCCCTGGCACACATCCTGTTGTGGTTCAAATGGATTCTAGCACCTGTAGAGGCAGAGAAAAAGGCCAAAAAGAAAAGACCCACAGGACCAATCTGTAGCTCAGCTTTTGAACAGCTGTGTTATAGAGATAAAATGTAAATGCCACGGTTCCATTTGAGATGGTTTTACTTGATGGAGCATCGAGACACGCCATTGCAAAGAGCTGTGTCTGGTCAAATAATCATATAATCAGTGTAGAAGAAATGTAGAATTACTTAGCTGTAACGTTAAAGGCAGTTTTTACAGCATTAAAAACGTGAAAAACAGAAGTAGTTCATTTTAAACAGTTTGCAGTGGTCTAAATTTATTCCTCACTTACCTTTTCAAAACTTTCAGAGATGGAGTTTACCACCACGGTAAAGCTAACAAACCTTATCACGTTAGCTGTTCTGCTGAGAATAAAACACTAATTAGATGCAGACAGCACACATCGAGCTCAACTTCGCTCTGAGAACTGCTTTTACAATAAATCTACTGGGGGAAAAAAATGATTTCACTTAATTAGCACATTTTTATATCGCACTTTTCCACATTCAAACACTCAGTCATGCACCAGTACATTATACACAGACACTGGGGGGAAGGTGGGTTAAATGTCTTGCCCAGGGACACAACGGCAGCATTCATCTGTCAGAGCTATTGCATTGCCAACCTGTGGGACAGTGCTTCTGACTGCTCTCCCAGTGATGGTTATTTCGAGAGTGGGATTCGAAATGCCAACCTCCGCATCAGTGGACAAACATAACTGAGCTACTGTCTCCCTGAAGATAGAGAAAAACAAAAACATGTAAATACTGAGTTATTTATGGTTTCAATTCAGGTGACCATATTTTAACATTGTTTTCTCATCAAAAATGCTTCTATTCTACTGGACTCTGGTAGCCTGGGAATTCCCAGGCCGCTTCCGTTCGTTTCGAACTGGAAGGCGGCCTGGAAACTCGTCCAAGCGAGAGTCCCAGATTTAGGGCCCCAATCAGAGAGCGGGGGAGGTGTGGCAAGACGGTGACGCATACCACATGACAAACGGAAGCTTGTAGTTTGAACTGACAACTGACATGATTGGCTATGGACTTACGTATACGCTCAATGATAGACATTCATAACGCCCAATAAACGGCCGTTGGCAATTGCTAACCACACCTCCGCTACGGGATTTTTCGAAGCGAGTTTCCAGACCCATATCTCACTTGTGATATGGTCAGGTGTTAACCAGACTAGGACTCTGGGCATTTCTGCACTCAGGTTATGCATACATTTAGGGCCTGTTTACACGAGAATGCTTACAGGTAAAAACGACAAGTGCCTTTCAGTTTGATAGTGACGGCGTTTGGGGGGCTTAAAAACGCAAAAAACTGAAATCGCCTTCCAAAGTGGAAAACTTGACACTCCCCAAGACGCAAAACTCTGGTCAAATCTGCTGCCGTCATGTACATGTTTATGTCAGAAGGAAGATTTGTTTACGTTAGAAGGAAAATTCTATGCATGCGCACGGACATAGCGATAATGTATCACAGCACCACCTAGCCGCCTGGCATGCATACCCAATCGAATTCCACACACTTTTGCGTCACCGTATGCACGCAGATTTCCTCCTGAAAACGCTCGCCTAAACGCGTGCAAATGCTCGTCTAAAAGTGAAGACGCGACGAAATAGATCCAAATAGATCCAAAGATAGTTCGCATGTTCAAAATAATCTGTCAAATGCTTTTCTTCATGGGGATGTTATTGCTTTGTCGGGAATGTTTCACAATATGGCATTAAACTCACGGAGATCAAACCAGACCAAGTTACAGATTAGGTCTGTGGAGAGGCAACCTTGCTCACATCTTGTCTTTTTTTCTAGGTATTTTTGAGCAATATAATCACCTGTAATTGACTAAATGTAAGGTAGATCTGTTGAATGTCATATTGTGGAACATTCTAAGCGTATCCATAGAAACAAGGAGTTGATGGACCTCCTTAGACTTAGACTTAGGGCCAGTTTACACGAGAACACCTACGGATAAAAACGACAAAATATTTTATCAGAAGTGCCTTTCGTTTAGATGGTGACGGCGTTTTGGGGGCTTAAAACCGCAAAAAACTGAAACCACCTTCCAAAGTGGAAAACTTGCTGAAAACGCTCGTCTAAACGTCGAATAAAAAGTGAAAATGCGACGCCACTTTTGCGTCTTCTCTTCAGACCGTCATCATATAAACGTAGACTGAGACAACTTTATTGATCCACAGGGGAAATTGTTTTGGGTGCAGTAGCTCAGTCATCAAATAGAGGGAAAAATAAAAAATAGCAACCAAAGAGAAAAAGACCAGTGTCAGATGAGACATAATATCCTTCTGGGACCCGAAGAAAAAAAGTGTATCTGAATTATTATTATTATTATTATTTTAATTTTCTATTTGGACACCTTAGCATTTACATTTTGTAAATTTTATTTTTATTCATATTTTTGTAACATGTAATGGACTGTAATAGTGTTAAATCCACGTCAAGTTAACCCAGTGCTTCTCAAATAGTGGGGCGGGCCCCCCTGGCGCGTATGACCCTGGGAAACATGTTTTTTTGCTGTACTGTACTAGAACTAAGTGTAATTGCACATCAACAACAGTAGTTGGCAGTGGCGCTCTCACATGCGATTTACGCACAGTCTCACCATTAACAGAACATCCTCTGTCACAGAAAAAACACGTATATTCCACTGAGTCGTGTCCTTTAGTCCGACAGAAGCTGACGCATCAGTGGCACAAGGAGAGAGCGTTTTTTTTTCAGTGCTTTTAGCTTATGCAAATGAGGTGGTTTTAAGTTTCATTTCTGTAAAACGTAAACAAATGTGCGCAAAGCTGCATTAAAAACACATTAATATTTGAGTCCTCAGTGCAGTCTTTGTTGTAAGTTTCTTTCTTTTTTTTTTGTTTATAATGTTAATAAAAGGATACAATGGTGTTCTAATAACAATTTTCTAGACAAATAATACTATTTATAGTCGTGCGCAGGAAGGGGGGCGTGAAATTTTTTCTTCTTCCTAGGGGGGGCGTCACAGAAAATAATTGAGAAGCACTGAGTTAACCTAACCTAAACCTAAGAAAAAAAATTTTTCGGTCGGTTCTACAGTCGCCTCAAAAAGTTTTTAGACTCCTTTTTAATTTATTATTTATTTATTATTATTATTATTTTTTAATTTATTATTTTTTATGTTTTATTTTTTTTTTTAAATATGTATTATTTATTTATGTATTTTATTTATATTTTTTAAATGTATTTTATTTATATATTTTTGATGTATTATTATTATTATTAATGTATTATTATTTTTATTATTATTATTATTATTGTTTTGTTTTTTTTTTATTATAATTTTTTTTAATCATAATGCAGCCAGAAACTAGAGTCTATGTCAAAACTTAAAAGATGTCCACTATAAAGGACACAAATGAATGGGCGGGTCTCAGGAGGCTATACATAAAAACAGTGATAATAAAAGTAAACCGAACCAAAACAAAAAGTTAATGTGTACTCAATGAAAAACCAACAAACCAGCCTCCCGAATCGCCTGCTCGCCCGTGCGTCCCTGGCCCTTATAGCCCCTGCCCTGGCTAAGTTGCGAGTTGTGACAAGCTCAGATGTGCTCCATGACTCTGTGGACTGCATATTTACCGGCCGCCATTCAACGCAAAAATAAACACCAGTGCCAGGCTAGCGTGCAAAACTGCTGACTGAGAACATACTTGATCCAGATTTGGAATAGGCCGTGGGGGTTGAGCCTAATAGCCCCTAGGAAACGCTGCCTAAAGCAATGCACTGCAAATTCCCCTCTAGTACCACTCTGGGAGACTCACCTCTTATTCCAGTTGACTTCAGGTGCACTCATTTGCAGAAAGAAAGGGAAAAAAACAGAAAAGCTCGAGCTTGAAGGAGCGGTGTGGGTGTGTGAGATGGCTGCTCGGAGAGGTAAAGGATTATCACATAAGAAAAAAAGTAAGATCTGAAATGTTCTGAAAGCTAAAGAGGGCGAGCGCAGTATTGACGCACAAAAAGGCAAAGGTGAAGTCGAAATCTCTGGTGAAATCTGCAGCTCAGCCTTAAAAGCACTGAGATGATGGTGGAAGGTTTGAAGTGCCATTGGGTATTCTGATCAATATGCGGAGCAGGTTCTGGGCTGAAGCCAATAGGAGCATCAGCTGTGTACAGACTGTGAACTAGTTTTGTTGGGTGTAAATACAGGTGAGGATGAGCCATGCTGTGATGTAAAACCAATAAGTAGGGCAGCGTTTACACTACTAAACAAAACAAACTAAACACCCTCTATCGATTTATCAAAACATCTGTCTTATCTATGTAACTTCACAGTACAGTGGTACCTCACTTACGAAATTAATTAGTTCCAGAAGTGGTTTCGTAACGTGAATTTTTCGTAAGTTGAGTAGCTATTTCAATGGAAAAAGCCTGATTCGTTCCAAGGTCCCAATCCAAGTTTTTTTTTAAATAGTGTAACATTGTGTTCTGCGTAGAGACTGTAGACCCAGGACTAAACGTGGACTATACCAGGACTAGACCAGGTGGATTAAAGCGCCGCCTGCAGGTCTATTTCCTGGTTTCGTTTCGAGTCACGGCTGAGGCAAGCAGCGAGGAGGACCGCACGCAGTCTGAGCGCATGAACGAGACCCGTGCTCAAACCGTGCCTCCTCTAGACCTCCTCTAGACCAGGTCTAGACACCGCGGCTCTTGCATGCGTTCGTTCATGCGCTCAGACTGCGTGCGGTCCCCCTCGCTGCTCGCCTCAGCCGTGACTCGAAACGAAACCAGGAAATAGACCCGCACGCGGCGCTTTAATCCACCTGGTCCAGTCCTGGTTTAGTCCAGGTTTAGTCCTGGTTTAGTCCAGGTTTAGTCCTGGTCCAGTCCTGGTTTAGTCCAGGTCTAGACCTGCTGGCAGCTCCGCGTCGGGTCATGCTGCGCGATCACACGTGTCAGAGCGCAGTTTTCTCCCCCCTCCCCCTTCCCCCCACACTTCACTATTAATAATTTAGTTGAAAATCTATGAAAGTTTGAGTGTTTAAACGAGAGACAAATGTGAGAAAAGTTTAAATTCAGTCTGAGAAAAGCGTATAATGTGTGTGGCTGAGCGCGCATTATTTGAATTTTTGAGATTTCGCGTTTCGTAACTTGAATTTTCTTTCGTATCTAGAGACCAAAATTTCACGTGAAGGCGTTTCGTAACTTGAAATTTTCGTTTGTTGGGTCTTTCGTAAGGTGAGGTACCACTGTACTTGTAAACAACATCACGTCACATTCATTTAGACTTGTGTCTTAGGAGCAAAAGGAAGAACTGAAACTTATTAAGCGTATGAATACGTTGTTTAGGTGGGTCATTCCAGAATTGGAGGACATTTTGGCTTTAAAATTCTTGAAAAATAAACCTTCACTTTTCTGATTTTCTGCTACATATTCACCAATAATAGGTAATAAACTATCAAATGCTTCATTAGCTCAGCTTACAGATCAATGGTAAAATTTTTATTACATGATTTATATGGTTTATTTATTTATTTCCTCTAATCGCAGTAACAGGGTTGCAGGTAACAGGGTTGCAAAATCGCACTAATGTTCACTTTATCTCAGCAGGCAGTAATGTTAGGATAATACCGGGACTTTTAGGTGATGGACAGGCATGAAAATCGCTCACCTTTTGGCCAGCTAACGTGCTCCTGACCTTGTGTGCATGATGCATTTTAAATAAACTGTTGAATGTGTAGTTACTGGGAGTTTGCTGGTGGTTTTAGGGATTTTTCCTTTAAATGTTGCGCCCTGGTTTTTCCTCGGCCAAGACGTAACAAAAGTAAAACACTTTGCTTCAGGGAACGCAAACATAAATTAGTCCGTTGTGCTCCGCTAATTATGAGGGGCCGATCTAAGCCAAAAATGCCAGGGCCGTTTTTTTGTTCCAGTCCAGCCCTGTAACCAGGACACTATTCCAGAAAGACTGTACATGCACTTGCTAATTACAAAATGTTCACTTTTATAAAGCCAATTTCTTGCCAGTTGACACAACATTCTTCTCTGGTGGTAGATAGGTAAGATAAGATAAGACTTTATTGATCTCACATAATTTACTTGCCCCAGTAGCTCCAGGCAGAGAAAGTCTGAACAAGAAAGAAAGTGCATGCAGGCAAGAATAAAATAAAATAAGTAATAATAATAATAATAATAATAATAATAATAATAATAATAATAATTCAATAAATGAATAAAATAAAACATAAAAAAAATAAATTAATTAAATTTTATAAATAAAATAAATAAATAATAAAATAAAATTAAATAAATAAAATAAAAACATAAAAATAAAATAAATAAAATAAAAACAAAAATAAAAATAAAATAAATAAATAAAATAAATAAAATAAATAATAAAAACATAAAAATAAATAAAATACAAATAAAAACATAAAAATAAAATAAAATAAATAAATAAAAATAAAATAAATAATAAAATAAAAACATAAAAATAAAATAAATAAATAAAATAAATAATAAAATAAAAACATAAAAATAAAATAAATAAATAAAATAAATAATAAAATAAAAACATAAAAATAAAATAAATAAATAAAATAAAATAAATAAAATAATAATAAAAAATAATGCCATACTGTGTCATATTGCAACCAAAACAATAACATCTCCATGAAGAAAATAACATTGGTTTGCCTGATCTGACCTGTAATCTCGCCTTGTGCTCTCACATGCTTGTCTCCATGTATAATTTAATGCCATTCTGTGGAACATTCCAGACACAGCTGCTGTATAACATCTCATTGAAGCCACGTTGGTTGCCCTAGTTACATAATTCACTTCCGACTATGCTACACTATTCAAATTCACACTTCCACACACACATTTATCTTTTTTTTGTGGATAAAATCATTGACCGGTCCTTGCACACATCTGACAGCTCCTCTCTGCTTTTAGGTGTCAGTTTGTCAGTTTAAACGCAGTCTCCTCTTCCTCTTCCTCACCCTCGTCCTCCTCAGAACTCTCCGTGCTCATCTCAGTGCATTCACTCAAGACCCGGCCGTGCTTCTCTGCCGTGGGTCTCTCCTCTTTGTTGTTCCAGCGCTGGTTGGCATGTGGTTTCTTTACGCTTGGCATCCGCAGTGTTTTGGAGCTGCGGTGAACTTCAAGCTCCCGTACGCATTTCTGCATTCGCCTGAGTGCCCATACGCTCCCTCGTTTGGCAGGTTTACCCGAGAAACATCTGCTGCACCCCCTTTCACGATGTATGTCAACGGCCAACACGAATGCACGTTCGAAAACCAAGATCTAAATTAGGTGCCAAGATGGTATGTTTTGGCCACTGCTGGTTTGTAGTTTGAATAAATTGCCTTGAAGCTTGAATACATTTGAATTGCAAAAACAACAGTGGAAAAGGTGTTAAGGTAATTTCTCTTGTGATCTGTTGCAGAATAATACGGTCTGACATAATTGAAAAGCTTCAATTGCACCATCTGGCATAATTTGTCATGTATTAATTTATTAAGATTTGGCACAAACAATCTTTATTATTATGAGATTTAGAGACTGATTGCTTTACATTCCAACAATCCATGTAAAGATGCGCTATGTAACTTTACTACTGGAAGGTCTGCCACATGTTTGTTTCCATGGAAATGCTTCTTGTTTTGCCTGGAATGCTCCACAGTATAGGCATATCCGTGTTTGTGTTTGCTAACATCTAAACAGCATGTATAGTTCCTGTAACAGGGTTTGCCTTTTCACAGATCTGACTTGTCGTTTGACCTTGTGGTGTCACCTGTTTGTCTCCTCGGAAACGGATAACCGCGTGGAACATTCTAGGCAAATCAAAAACATATCCGTGAAGTCATGTGAAGTCAAGTGTGCTCTTCATCAGAAAATGTACATAACACCCTTTTAAATTAGTATTTTGAGAATAAGGTCGTTTTCACACCTGCCTTGTTTGGTTTGTTTAAAACAAACTAGAGTTCGTTTGCTCCTTTGATTCGGACCTTTTGGGCTGGTGTGAATAAAAAACAAAAATCTTGGTCTGGAGCAAACAAGCGAACCGAGACCACCTAAAAAGCTCGGTCTCGGCACGGTTCCATTCGAATCCTGCTGCGGTGAGAATGCAGACCGGACTCGATCCGACACAAGTTGGCTTTTTGTACTTAACGAGCTCCAGTCGTATGTCGAGCATTATGAGAAACCGAGGCTGACGAAACAAAACGAAACGAAACTTACAAGGCTTACTTACGTTTTGCGTGAAGAGCAAGAGTCAGAACTTGATGCGCACATGAGCGTGTCCTCCGTAGTCGTCTTGCCCTGTGTCTCCGTCGTTTGGAAATTAATTGTAAAATAGTGTAAACCTCACGATGCTGCTCAAACATTTGTGAGAACTGTAAAAACTGAGCAAACCATATCGCTAAGGCTAGATTGAAAACAGCACGTAACACCGTTATTCTCCTCCTTCCGTGTTTGGACACAGCGTTTTAACACGGCTCATTTCTGTCCAGTGGCTGAACGACCTCAGCACACGTGGTTTTGTTTATAGATGTTGGTTCACTTGGAAAAAAAACTGCAGTGTGAAAGTGAACCGCACTAAAATAAAATAAAAAAAAATTAAAATTTGGTCCGGACCAAAGCAAGCGAACTATCGGACTTTCCTGGTGTGAAAACAACCTAAAGAATTGCTTAAAGGGATAGTGTGTTTTTTTTAATGTTAATCTGTATGGGTTTCCTTCTAAAAGTTACGTGTGTTGACACCGGCTTACCTCTGACAGTCTCAGCTGATCCCGGTTCGGATCGCTTTCTGGAGCCCACGTAAGTCGGTCCGGAAACTTCGCTGGAACATGAAATAAAGGTTGTTTTTCTCCTCAAAACAAAACATTTGTCCGAAAGGTGATATATTTGCATCCCAAACAGTTGTCAACGAAACATCCAGCAGCGAATTTAGCGATCGCATATTGTGTCTGCCGACTCGTATCACGGCGCTCACGTTAGCGTATTAGCCTGTTCGCTTGTAAACTTCCCCTTACGGTGGACCGCATCTGCCGTACACTTCCGCTAAAGGTGAACAGGCTAATACGCTAACGTGAGCGCCATGATACAAGTCGGCAGACACAATACGCGATCGCTAAATTCGCTGTTGGATGTTTCGTTGACAACTGTTTGGGATGCAAATATATCACCTTTCGGACAAATGTTTTGTTTTGAGAAGAAAAACAAGCTTTATTTAATGTTCCAGAGAAGCTATCGGACCTCCCTACGTGGGCTTGAGAAAGCGAGCCGAACCGGGATCAGCTGAGACTGTCAGAGGTAAACCGGTGTCAACACACGTAACTTTTAGAAGGAAACCCATACAGATTAACATTTTAAAAAAAACGCACTATCCCTTTAAAAATCGATCAATACTAAGGTTGTGTTCACATTGTGTAATTACCATACACAAATTGGTTCAAAACTTGGAAAATCTGGAACTAAACTTGGACTTGAGTGGGACCTGACCAAGTCTACATTCGGACCAAACTTGAACATATTAACACACTTTTAGAATATCTTTTGCATGATTTTTTTGGATAATTTGTGTGATAATTACAAGCAGCAAGGAAGAATTTGCGTCGAGAACTGCAGCCAAAACAAACATTTTAAATTAGACCCCTTCCTCAAATCCTCCAATTTACAACAAAGTGTATTTTAGCAAATTCCAAAAAGCATCTGGCTGCATGAAAATCAATAGAATCTTGGCTGAAACTATAGAAAGCAGCAGATGGAGGCGTCGGTGTGCGCTGTGAGAGTGGGCGGTGCTGAGATGCGAGGATTTACACAGGGGAGAGCGGGATCATTGGAATTCAATTTTTGGATCAGAGGGCGATGACCCCACTTTTAGGAAGGCCCCAGGAAACAGGCTTAAAGATTGTCTGCCCACGGAACACTCCCACTCTCCGGCTCACGCGTGCACGGTGCGTGGCCAGGGGTCTGCGGAGAGCCCGAGGGTTAATGACTTCCCTAGAACCTTGTGACGGGAAACAAAGAAAATTCCAAGCAATTTTCAGTTACATTTTCTGTCACCACCTGTCTGTGTTTGGAAGATGGCTTGTTTCAGTATGAAAATGAACTTGGTAATCATAATAGACAGGTTCATGGTCAGATCTATGGAGCGTGCACATGGGAAGCTGTAATTGAGCAAATGGAAAGGAGACATGTTTAATGCCGCACAGTGGAACATTCCAGGCAAAGAAATAATCATCTCCATGGAGACAAGCAAATAGCAGACCCTCTACATTCGAAGTTACACAGTGCATCTTTAAAAAGGGAGTACAGTGGTACCTCACCTTACGAAATTAATTCGTTCCAGAAGTGGTTTCGTAACGTGAATTTTTCGTAAGTTGAGTAGCTATTTCAATGGAAAAAGCCTGATTTGTTCCAAGGCCCCGATCCAAGTTTTTTTTTTATAGTGTAACTTTTTTTTATAGTGTAACATTGTGTTCTGCGTAGAGACTGTAGACCCAGGACTAAACGTGGACTATACCAGGTCTAGACCAAGGTCTAAACCTGGTTTCGTTTCGAGTCACGGCTGAGGCGAGCAGCGAGGGGGACCGCACGCAGTCTGAGCGCATGAACGAGACCCGTGCTCAAACCGTGCCTCCTCTAGACCTCCTCTAGACCTCCTCTAGACCTGGTCTAGACCACCGCGGCTCTTGCATGCGTTCGTTCATGCGCTCAGACTGCGTGCGGTCCCCCTCGCTGCTCGCCTCAGCCGTGACTCGAAACGAAACCAGGAAATAGACCCGCACGCGGCGCTTTAATCCACCTGGTCTAGTCCAGGTTTAGTCCAGGTTTAGTCCTGGTTTAGTTCAGGTTTAGTCCTGGTCCAGTCCTGGTTTAGTCCAGGTCTAGACCTGCTGTAGCCCCGCGCCGAGTCATGCTGCGCTATCACACGTGTCCGCGCACAGTTTTCTCCCCCTTCCTCCTTCCCCCCACACTTCACTATTAATCATTTTGTTGAAAATCTATGAAAGTTTGAGTGTTTAAACGAGAGACAAATGTGAGAAAAGTTTAAATCCAGTCTGAGAAAAGCGTATAATGTGTGTGGCTGAGCGCGCATTATTTGAATTTTTGAGATTTTGCGTTTCGTAACTTGAATTTTCTTTCGTATCTAGAGACCAAAATTTAACGTGAAGGCGTTTCGTAACTTGAAATTTTCGTTTGTTAGGTCATTCGTAAGGTGAGGTACCACTGTATTACACTTTTATGGGGTAATGCTGATAACATACAGCTATGGGAAAAATAAGAGACCACTGCAAAATGATCAGTTTTTCTGATTTTACTACTTATAGGGTCTTATTTGACTTATTTGAGTCTATAAACTACTGACAACATTTCCCCCAAATTCCAAATAAAAATATAGTTTAGAGCAGGGGTGCTCAACCTTTTTTTAACCGAGATCTACTTTTGTGATTGATGGTGTGCCGAGATCTACCAAGAGGGGGTTAGAAATGATTTCCTGCGTTCTAGATAATTTTAGAATGACCTGTTGGACATGGCAAATATGGGCTTTTGGAATGAGATTATTTTTAAAGTCGCATAGGGGCGAAAAAATCGTCATGCGAAAATAGCATATGAACTCCGTGTCAGTAAAGCAACGAAGCACGTAGCAATCCCACCACTCTTGTCTGCGACTCTGCACCAACACGTTCATTTCTACGGACGTTGCTGCCGCTGCCCCGCAAAACGCCGTGGCCCAAAACCTCGTCTTTCTCTTTCTCCGTCTCCTCCTCAAAACAAATAAGCTGTACATGTTTTGGCTCCGGTACGACAGCAACTTTAGGCGACTTCCGTGAACATTGAGCACGCTCGCTGCACGTGACCTCGTCGTGTCTTCCAAGGTGCATGAAGGACACTTTTGGGGCGTTTAAAGTTCACACTGGAGATCACATATAAGTTGTATTTAATTGAAAATGTGAAAATCGAAATTGAAATTGAGCTTTAAGCCCTGCAGTCTGAATGTAGCCATATGCGATCGACTGACTCTGCCTGTGATCTACTGGTAGATCGCGATCGACTGGTTGGGCACCCCTGGTTTAGAGCATTTATTTGCAGAAAATGACAAATGGTCAAAATAACAAAAAAGATACATGTTTTCAGACGTCAAACAATGCAAAGAAACAAGATCAAATTCATTTTAAAACAACATAATACTAATGTTTAGAAATCAATATTTGGTGCAATAACCCTTATTTTTAATCACAGCTTTCATGTGTCTTGGTGCCGGTACCTGTTTTTTCCCCATGTATTTGAGCAAAATTTGTCTTGCCCCAGTGCAGCAAGTTTGTGTGAATACAAGTTCAAACATTATGAGATTTCTGGGCCAAATATGTCCAGTAAATAGTCTTATTACAACAACTGTCCAATCCGGATCCAACTGTTATTTGGAAGCTGATATCTGATCCAGTTATTTTATTTATTTATTGGTGTCTGTGTCTCACGGCCGGCGCCACGAGGGGGCGTTTGGTGGCGACGTCCCCTCACGTCATCAGTCCTGCCCCCTCAGATGTGAGAGTTGTAAAAGAAAAAAAGAAATACTGCAAAAATACTAGCCCACGCTATTCAGCAATACAAATGAGTTAAAACATAAATTAAATTAATTATAATAAAAAAAAACTCTCATCACTTTTTACTCTTAGTCTCTTACAAAGGTGTAGTCTAAATACACGAGCTCTCGAGGACGCAACGCGACGCGACCCCGCCCCCTATGATAAACTCATCGCCCCCTTAAAGGAAAATTAACGTTTTTTTACAATCTGAGCCTTCTTTCGGCAATAAAACAAGTAGTTTTACTCACCCATAGCAGTTTGGTGTCAATTGGAGCAGTATCGCAGAACTTATGTTGAGCCGTTCTGTTCTACCAATGATCCCGTATCCGTTAGCATGAGTGCTCGGGGCACTGATTTGCGGTGTCCAAATAACACAAATTTTAGCACTTTTCAAATCACAGAAGATCGCTGTGTCAGGGTAGACTTTTAGTAGATTCCAAAACGGCCTGAAACCCGATATCGCAACAGAAAAGTAAAGTTCAGAGCGGTGTTAGCTTCTTTCAGACTAGCGGTGTTTACAAAACAGCCGAGTTCACGTATGCGCACTGTCCTCTCTGATGACATCATCAAATGAAACTATAGCTGCATATCAGGTTTCAGGCCGTTTTGGAATCCACTTAAAGTCTACGCTGACACAGCGATCTTCTGTGATTTGAAAAGTGCTAAAGTTTGTGTTATTTGGAGACCGCAAAGTAATGCCCCGAGCACTCACGCTAACGGATACGGGATCATTAGTAGAACAGAACGGCTCAACATAACTTCTGCGATACTGCTCCAATTGACACCAAAGTGCTATGGGTGAGTAAAACTACTTGTTTTATTGCCGAAAGAAGGCTCAGATAGTAAAAAAACGTTACTTTTCCTTTAATATTTTATGTCTGGCACCGCGCCTGCTGTGTCTGACCAGTGAATCTTTAGTAAGCAACTCTGAGGTCAAAATAAATTTGTTGTGTACCGTCTGCATCTACGTATAATGCATTTTATGGCCCAATAATCAGGTGTGTGCTTAGCATGCTAGTTGTTGATCGTTGATGTCTAAAAGTTATGAAACGCACTTATCAACTCATCACAGTGAATAATTAGGATGCTCAGAATCCACGAGGAATAACTTTAGACCACTGCGAACCATTTAAAAAGAACAAATAAAAATCGGGTACCTTTTGCAAATTCTTGTTTGTGAATGCTGAATTTCCCTGTTGAGAATTACAGATTTGGAGTTTTCCAAAAGTCCAAAGTCAGCTTTATTGTCAATTCTACCATGGCCCGTGGCCATACCTGCCTGTCAAAGCCTGATCCCGTCAGATCTCAGAAGCTGAGTAAGGCAGGGCCTGGTTAGTACTTGGATGGGAGACCGCTGGGAATTCCAGGTGCCACAGGGGGGCGCCAGTTACAAAAAAAAAAAACTGTCGCTGTGTCCTTAGGCAAGACACTTTACCCACATTTGCCTAGTATGAAAGTGGAGTGTGCGTGAGTGTTGGAGGTGGTTGGAGAGGCCGATGGCGCAGATTGGCAGCCTCGCTTCCGTCAGTCTGCCCCAGGGCAGCTGTGGCTACAGAAAGTAGCTTACCACCACCAAGTGTGGAGTGAATGAACAATGAACTGTAAAGTGCTTTGGGTGTCATGAAAGGCGCTATATAAATGCTATGAATTATTATTATTATTATTATTATTATTATTATTATTATTATTACCATATGTGTTCGACATACAGTGAATCGAAATTTCCTTTCTCTCTGGCCAAGTAGTGCAAAAACACAAAATACAATATAAAGACAATATAAAAACTTCTAAGACAAAATCTAAAAGCAGTGCAAAATAATAAATAAATACCTATTTACGATGTTTTTTTATGAGCAAAATGCTTTATCCCATTTGAAATTTGCAGTGAGTGGTTAATCTCATCTCAAAATCTGAACAACAACACAGAATGTAACTGGAATCCACTAATCCTTTTGAACAAAACTAAGAAAAAACACACATTAAGCTGGTAACTTTCTGGTTATTTCGACCCACGGTACCATTTTCTTGCCTTTGTCAGTCTGTGAAATCTACAAACATGCAAACTCTGTCCACTTCCTAACCATAAAACCCAGCTAACTGCAGCAGTACGACTCATGATTCATGGTGTTTTTTTTGGAGCCCTGAAACATAACACCTCCAGTGTGTTGGGAGATGAAAACACATGCCCATTTTCCAGACTGATTCATGACTCATCCAGATCTTAGGTTTCTGAATCACTCTACTAATGTTAAGGTGTTCTGTTCTATTGCTCCCAAATAAACCTAACCCTAAAAAATAACCTGAAACAGAATACAAATGAACTTTTCCTGACTATCTTCAGAATGATCTTGAGCTGTACCAACAAGTATAACACCACAAAGACGAGTATACGCCCATGGACCACTGTGGAACCTACCAGGGCAAGTGAGGAATTACACAGATAAGGTTACATGATAATACAGGACGAAGTACTCAGATTCAATGTTGTAATGATGAAAATCACATTGTTGTGTAAATGTGATAGGTTAGAATGGTCATTCATAATGTGATTTCATGATAAGAGGTTGAAAACAGTAAAAGGTTTGCAATAAATATTAATTTACATAAGCTTTAAAAACAATTAAATACAGTTAAAAGTCTGTTCAAATGTGTATTTTAGTTTTCTAAACGGGGTCTAAACCAGGATTAAACTGGGACTAAACCAGGACTAAACCAAGACTAAACCAGGTCTAAACCAAGACTAAGCCAAGACTAAACCAGGTCTAAACCAGGATTAAAACAGGACTAAACCAGGTCTAAAACAGGACCAAACCAGGACTAACCCAGCACTAAACCGGGACTAAACCAGGTCTAAACCAGGACTAAACCAGGACTAAGCCAAGACTAAACCAGGTCTAAACCAGGACTAAACCAGGTCTAAATCAGGACTAAACCAGGTCTAAACCAGGACTAAACCAAGACTGTGTGTGATAACATATCCTGTGCATTACTGAATTATTGAATGATAATATGGACTTTTTGTTATAAAAGCATTTCCATTTTAACAAAGTACCTTCTAATTCTGCCCCCCCGCTCCTCAGGAAAAAATGTCACTCGCACCCCCCGCTCCTCGGAAATCTCACTCCTACCAATCTTCAAAACTTGAGAGCCCTAATAAATCCTTTAACCTGAAAGGATCTGTGCACAATTTTTAATGTGTATACTAATAAAGTTACATTTGCTCCCCAGGACAGATATAGTAAAAACAGATCTTGGATCAAAATGAGTAAAAAATAGATTTTTTTGTAATGCTAATGTAATGCTAACAACACCTAGCATGCTAACAACACACTTTCTGATTTGTGGATGCTAAAAACAGTGATGATTGCTTTACAAAGGGGCGCTCATAATATTATTCATTACAGAAATCTTGGACTGTGTCTCGGGCAAAACCACTTGAACACAGCTTTGACAACCACCATTCTTTCACTTCACTTCTGTCAGCGCCACGTTCACGGTGAACTCCTCTAGCTTCGGTTAGGTTTGGTTTCTTTATTCCCTCCTCTGCTCTGTCTTTGTGCTTCAATAATTCAGACCACTCTTTTTACTATTTAACTGTTGTGAAAAATGTCCAGATAAACAGCAGATAGTCTGTGAGGGAGGGAGAGGAGGAGATGTGTGTTCAACGAGCCATCGCCGCTCAACACTCTATTTCTGTACTCTCCCTTGCTGTCTCTTTTTCTTTCTCTCCTTTTCTGTCTCTACTCTCTCTTTTCTTCTCTCCGCTCTCTTTCTTATTCTGTCTCTTTCTGTCTCTACTCTCTCTTTCCTTCTCTCCTTTTTTCTGTCTCTCTGCTCTCTTATTCTGTCTCTTTCTGTCTCTCTCTCTTGGTGTCTTTTACTTTCTCTCCTTTTCTCCTCTTTCTTTTCTTCTCTCCCTCTCTCGTTCCTTTTTTCTGTCTCTCTGCTCTCTTTGTATTTCTCTCTCTATCCCTCTTGCTGTCTCTTTTTCCTTCTCTCCTTTTTCTGTCCCTGCTCTTTCATTTCTTCTCCCCCCCTCTTTCTCTCTCTATTTTTTTCTGTCTCTCTTCTCTCTTATTCTATCTCACTCTTGCTGACTCTTTCTTTCTCTCCTTTCCTGTCTCTGCTCTCTCTCTCTTTTTTCTTCTCTCCCTCCCTCTCTCCTTTTTTGTCTCGGCTCTTTCTTATTCTTTCTCTCTCTTTCTTTCTTTCTTTCTTTCTTTTTCTCCCTACTCTCTTATTCTCTCTCCTACTTTCTTTTTTCTTCTTTTTTTTCTGTCTCTGCTCTCTCTCTCCCTCTCTTTCCCCTCTCTCTATTTTCTCGCTTTCTCTTCTTTCACTCCTTTTTTCTGTCTCTACTCTCTCTCTACCCCTCTTTTTCTCTCTTCTTTCACTATTTTGTCTCCCACCACTCTCTCTCCCTTTCTCTCTTTTTCTTTCTCTTAACCCTCTCTCTCTCTTTATTTTCTCCCTCACTCTCTCTTCTTTCACTCCTTTTTTCTGTCTGTACTCTCTCCTTATCCCTCTTTTTCTCTCACTCTCTTCTTTCACTATTTTGTCTCCCAGCACTCTCCATCCCTTTCTCTCTTTTTCTTTCTCTCTTTTTTCTCTCTCTTACCCCTCTCTCTCTCTTTATTTTCTCCCTCACTCTCTCTTCTTTCACTCCTTTTTTCTATCTCTACTCTCTCCCTATCTCTCTTTTTCTCTCTCTCTTCTTTCACTATTTTTTCTCCCAGCACTCTCTCTCCCTTTCTCTCTTTTTCTTTCTCTCTCGTTCTCACTCTTACCTCTCACTCTCTTTATTTTCTCCCTCGCTCTCTCTCTCTCTCTCTCCTTTCACTCCTCCTTTTTTCAGTCTCTCTTTCTTTTCTCTCCCTCTCCCCAGGGGCCTCCTCTTCTGTCGCGGTGAATACTGATGCCAAATGTGTGGGGGTATGATGGGAAATGTCAATTGGTGGGGAAAGAAAGACGGAGAGAGAATGTTGGAGACAGGTGGTGAGCTTCTGGAAGGCTCTGCAGAGGATTGTTTGCACTGCCCCCATGAGGTCCAGCTGGATTCTGCACGCATTGTCCCGCTACAGGGGCAAAGGGCAAACAAACAGGGTCACAGGGGTCAGACGGGGCAGCGCTACTTGTAAACCGGACTGTGGCATGTGGAGGGCTATTACTAATTAGCTTAATATAAACAGATCGTAAATGACTTAAAACCACAGTGTGTAAATTTTAACTTTTTCCCCCAAAAATAGACAAAAATAAAAGCATGTTTTTTGTTTGTTTGGCTGTAATTTTAGAAAAAAAAAGTATTCTAATTATTATTTGCCTTGATGAGCGCCACTTCCTGCTCGTTTTCCATGGGAATGTTACTTCGGCTACAGCTCTGGAAAAAAATAAGAGACTACTGCAAAATTATCAGTTTTTCTGATTTTACTAGTTATATCAATCAATCAACCAATAAAACAATATTTACAAAGCGCTTTTCATACAAAAATGTAACACAGATTGACTTTTATTGATCTCACACAGGAGAAGTTGTTTCTACATTTGACCCGGGACCATCCCCATGATTTTGTTATTTAGGTTTGGTCAGGACCTAAGCTGGAGGATTTTACCTGGAGCAAGTTTGGGTTGGTGGAGGAAACCGGAGTGTCCGGAGGAAACCACAGGGACACGGGGAGAACATGCAAACTCCACACAGAAAGGCCCGGGCCACCTGAACCTTCTTGCTGTGAAGTATGAGTGCTAGCCACTCAGCCACCGTGTTGCCAGAGGAGGAAAAAAAAGAAAAGAAAGACGAACAAACAAACAGATGAACAAACAGACAAATAAACAAACAGACGGACAAACAGACAGACGGACAAACAGACGGACAAACAGACAGATGGACAAACAAACAGACGGACAAACAGACGGACAAACAAACAGATGGACAAACAGACGGACAAACAGACGAACAAACAGACAGACGGACAAACAAATAGACGGACAAACAGACGAACAAACAGACAGACGGACAAAAAATAGATGGACAAACAAACAGACAAATAAACAAACAGACGGACAAACAGACGGACAAACAGACGAACAAACAGACAGACGGACAAACAAACAGATGGACAAACAGACAGACAAACAGACGAACAAACAGACAGACGGACAAACAAATAGACGGACAAACAGACGAACAGACAGACGGACAAACAAACAGACGGCCAAACAGACAGACGGACAAACAATCAGACCAACAAACAGCCAGACGGTCTAACAAACAGACGAACAAACAGACAGACGGACAAACAAACAGATGGACAAACAGACGGACAAATAAACAAACAGACGGACAAACAGACGGACAAACAGACGAACAAACAGACAGACAGACAAACAAACAGATGGACAAACAGACAAATAAACAAATAGACAGACAAACAGACGAACAAACAAATAGACGGACAAACAAGCAAAAGAACAAACGAAAGACAAGCAAACAGACGTTATCGTAGGTATGTATTTGGGCAAAAGGAACATTTTTGTTTGAGTCTATAAACTTCTGACAACATTTCACCCAAATTCCAAATAAAAATATTATCGTTTAGAGCATTTATTGACAACGGTATGTGATGTTTGTGGCTGAAAATGAACGTATGTCCCTGAATGTGGCTTTATGACTGTAATTGCATGGAGCTGTATGTGACTGAATGCAAGAATGATTTAAGAGTGTAAATAATAACCTTGTTTTTATTCTATTGGATTTTACTTCCTGCAGGTTGACATTTTACATCTGTCCAGGGACTACAGATGAAAAATAGCCCTCGGGGTAATTCTGGCATATTTACATGCAAATGTTTATTAATGTGCATTGTCCCTGAAATAAATAAATTTGTAGAAAATTACAATTAATTAATTATGGATGTATTTATTATTAGACTGATGCAATAATCACTTCTGGAGGAGTATAAATAAATAAATAAATACATTTGCATAAAATGATAAATGGTCAAACTAACAAAAAAGATCCATGTTTTCTGACCTCAAACAATGCAAAGAAACACAAGATCAAATTCATTTTAAAACAACATAATACTAATGTTTACACTTAAAGGGATATGCCACCCCCAGGTCAAACTTGGGCATCTCCCCACAGTCCAGAGACTAAAATAAGTGGTGGAAAGTTTTTCTGGTGACGCAGCCATTGTCCAGGTCTGTCAGAACTGACCGCCGCGGTATCTGCAGCTACTCCGCGTTAGATTGGAGTCTAACGTCGCCAACGAAAGATTTCGGCCAAAAGGAATTAATTTGCTCGATGCTTTTCCCAATTACTTTCTGTGTAGTGCGCATTCATATCGAGTGCAAATAAATGTGCAAATCAACACGGAGAGCTTGACTTGGTCATTTTGGGTGGGAACTATTTTTCAGTGCGGAAAAACACAGGCGAAGCGCACACCACGCTGCGTAACAGGGGAACTGCCAACCTGGTGCGTAACAGGGATTCCCCTGTCAGCGTGGTGTGTGCTTCGGCTGTGTTTTTCCGCACTGAAAAATAGTTCCCACCCCCATCGAGCAAATTAATTCCTTTTGGCCGAAATCTTTCTCTGGCGCCGTTAGACTCCAGTTTAACGCGGAGTAGCTGCAGATACCGCGGCGGTCAGTGCTGACAGACTCGGACAATGGCTGCGTCACCAGAAAAACGCTTTCCACCACTTATTTTAGTCTCTGGACTGTGGGGAGATGCCCAAGTTTGACCTGGGGGTGGCATATCCCTTTAAGAAGAGTTCAGAAATCAATATTTGGTACAATAACCCTTATTTTTAATCACAGCTTTCATGCGTCTTGGCATGCTCTCCACAAGTCTTTCACATTGTTCTTGGGTCCTAGTTTAGACCTGGTTTAGTCCAAGTCTTTCACATTGTTCTTGGGTCCTAGTTTAGACCTGGTTTAGTCCAAGTCTTTCACATTGTTCTTGGGTGACTTTATTCCACTCCTGGTGCAAGAACTGAAGTAGCTCAGCTTTGTGTTTGTGTTGGAATTCACCAGACGCTGGAATGGAATGGCTGTAATACATGTAGAGATGATGATTTCAGGCGGGCGTGCGAGCGTGGGAAAATTATGTCGATTTATACACGCCCCGTTTCTTTCCGCAAAAACAAGCCAATTTGAAATTAAAAATGTAAGTTTTTAACGTCTGTTATCGTCTGTTACCTGTTATCTGAAACATGGAGTGGCTTCTTCATGATCTCAACTAGCACATTCTGCAAAAAAACGAATAAATTTAATAAAAAAAATAATACAAAAATCACATTTTCTCGGAATCTGTAATGCCGACATGAGGGCTCAAAGTCCGTGGTGCGTCACATATCAGTGTACATCGTTTGGATATACATAGTGATAATGTATCACAGCACCACCTAGTCATGCATACACAATCGAATTCCACACACTTTTGCGTCACCGTATGCACGCAGATTTCCTCCCGAAAACGCTCGTCTAAACACGGAATAAAAAGTGAAGACGCGACGCAACTTTTGCATCTTCTGTTCAGACCGTCATCATATAAACGTAGCCTAAATTTTGTGTATATTGCAGGGCTCTCAAGTTTTGAGCGGGGTCGTGCGTGAGACTGTAATTTCCGAAGGGGGGGGGGGCACGTGTCCTCCTTTTTTACATTTTGTCCTCCTTTCGGACCCTCGTCGGCCACCGTTGCATAAATCGTCATAAATCCCCACCCATTATTTACACTTGCTACTCTGCGATGTTCGCTGTTTCCCAATTCAGCGAATGCACGCTTCGGAGTGTGGTTTCAGTCTGCAGTCGAGGCGGTGCATACTCGCTGAGCCCTTAGTGCAGTCCGGGGATCACATGGGCGTCTGCAAAATGGAACAGATCCCGCCACAGCTCAATGAGCCGGGTGGTCTGCTCCTTGTTCCCTACAGACAAAAATATTATTCTATTGCGACTAGTAATACTTGGAATTGGGACATGGCCAATGTTCCCCCTAATTTTTAATGTGTCTGAGCAAACACACTAACTCCCTGAGTGCTCCTTGGATCCCTGTGCGCGACATCCGAAATGCGCCCCCCCCCCCTCCACCGCGCGGCTCGCACTTTGCAGATATAAAAAAAAAAAAGACCCCGCGGCTGAATAAAAAGCGGAGATCCGCTAAAAGCTCTTTCATCCCTGATTTACAGTAAACGTTGGACATGGCTATATCCATGTTGTAATATCCAGCATTACAACATCCCCCCCAAGGGAAAAAAAAAAAGGTGTCCTCACTTTAGGGCCTTTGTCCTCCTTTTTGGACACAAGTGTCCTCCTTTCCTGTTTCATGCCGGTGGTCACCCTACTGACAGTGCAGTGCGCGCTTAGACACTCGCTGAGCGGCGTGGGGAGGAGGGAGCGGGGTGAGGAGGAAGGGGGGGGTTTCGCCGAAACCTCGCGGTGCCTGCATAAACTGAGCCACACAGACCGATTTTCTGGCCACAAAAAAAAAAAAAAAAAAAAATCAGGGTGAGAAATGCTATGTGTGGCGTCGAATTGCGTGTGTCACACTCTCAATGCGTGAGACTTGAGAGCCCTGATATTGTATTGTGTTGTTTAGACCCATAGGCACACATTTTGCAGCTATTCCCTTTAACACAAGAGTAAAGCAGCAGCCAGTATCAGTCCACAACAGGCCGCCAAACTGCTGCCAACAACATTGAGAAACTTTCACTCTGCAGCACAATGGCCTCTTAATGAAAATTGCACTAGTTCTAAAAGGTAAAATAGAGAACGGTGAGCAAGGGAGCGGTTTTGGTTCACTGTTAGCACAAATCAAATCTGAAAATAAACATATAAAGTCATATAATAAACATAATAAACATATAATAAACATATAATAAACATATAAAGTCATATATACATGTTATGCAAAATATCTGAGCATTTGGCCATGTTATAATGTTTTTTTGTTTTTATAATTAGCTCGCACAGAGGATGTTTGAATGAATGAATGAACGTTTGAGTAATCTTGTGTTCCTCTGTTTTCAGCTATCCCCTATCTCTGTTCACAACCCTGTACATACTTGTGATTACTGCAATAATTCACACTCTAGGGTCATGCACAAATGTCCAAAAATTTAGCATAACCCTTTTTCGGATGTATGTGATTTGATTGATGTCATGTGACTCATTTTAGATCAATATTGCAGCTTACAGTGGACAAAATGTGAAATAATTACATATATATGGGCGGCAGTAGCTCAGATGGTAGAGCGTTTGTCCACTGACCCACAGGTTGGCGGTACGATTCCAGCTCCCACAGATGAATGCTGCCGTTGTGTCCTTGGCCAAGACACTTAACCCCACCTCTGCGTACACTGGTAAAGAGCCCCCATGTCAGGAGATGTGTTAAGCGATGTGGGGCCATCCTCCCATGGATAAAAAAATTAATCTAATTAATTACTTACCTGGCCAGCCAAATTATATCTCTCTGTATTTCCTATACACCGCGATTCCATCCACCCTCGCTCCTCCGGTTACAAACGGACTCCGCGATTCTGATTCGTTCAAAGATGGTGACGTCAGTGCACCCGCCTTTGCCCGCAAAGTCACTCTTAGGCAGCGGAAGTTCCGCCTCAATTTTGAATCAAGATGGCGCAATCTTTGATTGGTTCACTTAGCTGTCTGTCTACGCGCAACCGCAGCGCATTCTGTGGATCAAACGTTACCAGACTCACTCGCTGGTACAGCGCTGAGTCATGGATTCTTCCAGGCAAATTAATTACAGGTTTTGTAATTAATTTATCTAATTAATCGCATTTTAAGAGTGTGAGAGAGAGATTGTGAGTGAGTGACCCATTGAACCCACTTTGCGATTGAGTTTGTCAGTTTTCATGTGTTCCCTTTGCTCATTCGTTTCTCAAATTCTGCAGCGTGGTTTGTCGGTTTGTCGGTTTGTTGGTGTGCTGGTTTGGTGGTTTGTCGGTTTGGTGGTTTGTTGGTGTGTTGGTTTGGTGGTTTGGTGGTTTGTTGGTGTGTTGGTTTGGTGGTTTGGTGGTTTGTTGGTGTGTTGGTTTGGTGGTTTGGTGGTTTGTCGGTTTGGTGGTTTGTCGGTTTGGTGGTTTGTCGGTTTGGTGGTTTGTTGGTGTGTTGGTTTGGTGGTTTGTTGGTGTGTTGGTTTGGTGGTTTGTTGGTGTGTCGGTTTGGTGGTTTGTCGGTTTGGTGAATTGTTGGTGTGTTGGTTTGTTGGTTTGGTGGTGTGTTGGTTTGTTGGTTTGGTGGTGTGTTGGTGTGGTGGTTTGGTGGTGTGTTGGTGTGGTGGTTTGTTGGTGTGTTGGTTTGGTGGTTTGTTGGTGTGTTGGTTTGGTGGTTTGGTGGATTGGTTTGGTGGTTTGTTGGTGTGTTGGTTTGTTGGTTTGGTGGTTTGGTGGATTGGTGGATTGGTGGATTGTTGGTGTGTTGAATTGGTGGTTTGTTGTTGGGTTGGTTTGGTGGTTTGTCGGTTTGGTGGTTTGTCGGTTTGGTGGTTTGTCGGTTTGGTGGTTTGTCGGTTTGGTGGTTTGTCGGTTTGGTGGTTTGTCGGTTTGGTGGTTTGTTGGCGTGTCGGTTTGGTGGTTTGTTGAAGTGCGCTCACGCTCGCTCTATCACCGGTAACGATGGAACTTGTCCGGACGTGTTCATCGTTCAAATGATCCGTCAGGCTGGAGCAGCTTCAAAAATTCTTTATGACAAAAGCTACAAATCACAGCGTTCTTTTTGATCGTTCTTTTTATAAATAAACTCGCCGTTCAAAGGCCCTGGCAGCAATTTGGTCGCCGCATGCCAAATATAAAATGCGTGCGCATTGAATTGCCACTCATGATTAATTGTGTTAATTTTTATAACACTTTAATTTGCAGTGTAATTAATTCATCTAATTAACATGTTAAACTTACAGTCCTAGTTTGGACTGTTGCCTCCATGACTCAAACTCGGAAAAAGAACTCGGAAAATGAATGAATTATGTAACTGTCTATTACTGAAAAATAGAAATAAAACTGCTTGCAATCTATTTTAAAGGACCTTGCAGCTTTCTACCATGTGATACTGTAGCATTGCTCCTTCAACAAAAACACTCCTCGTTTTATACTTTATGTCATCCATCCATGAGTAATCTAGTGATCTCTCCCATGCCCTATATCAGGGGAGGGCAATTATTTTTCCCCAGGGGCCAAATGAGAAGCAGAAAATAGTGTGGAGGGCCGGGCCAAAAGTTTGAAGTCTACTCTGGTTATTTATTTTATTTCTATGTTGAAATCAGTAAATGGCATTGTTTACAGAAGCTGTAAGTTCTGTGTTATTATTAAGTAATGAGAGAGTGAGGGTTTACAAAAACTGAATTTATTCAGTAAAATAATTCAAAACAATGGTAAACGTGAAACATTTGTAACTCTTTTTCAGTCACATTAACCCCACAATGTTTTCTGAGTTTAACTTTCTTAACTTTGTATTAAGACACCACAATGTCTTTGTTTGCCAAATAATATAACACAAGATATGTCACAATATTTTTGTCCAACTGCCAAACTGTGTAGAAAAAGTCAAAGTTAGCATGTTTTAGTGTTTGTTTGTTTTTTGTTTGTTTTTTCTTGATCAGTGAGAGAAATGTCGCCTCTGTTGAGCTTTAACAAGTGCATCACAGTCAGGTTCATGTTTGAGGTGGAGATGTGAAACACGTCCAAAAACTGGAACTAGACCAGGATCAGACCAGGATCAGACCAGGTCTAAACAAGGTCTAAACCTGGACTGGACCAGGACTAAACCTGGACTAAACCTGGACTGGACCAGGATTAAACCTGGACTAAACCAGGACTGGACCAGGTCTAGACCAGGATTAAACCACGGCTCTTTGCCTTTGCTCTTTTCGGACTGCGTGCCCTCCCCCTTGGGACCACGTCCATGAAACCAAGAGCCACACGCGGTTGTTTAATCCTGGTCTAGAGGAGGCACGGTTTGGGCACGGGTCTTGTGCTCGCAGCCCCGGGTGGGACGCGTGGTCTAGCGCCGGTCATGCTGCGCTATCATGGATTTGAGCACGATGAGCGCACGTGCCCCCCCCACACACACACACACTTCACTATTAATACATTTTGTTGAAAATCTACAGAAGTTTGAGTGTTTAAAGGTCCCATGACATGGTACTTCTTGATGCTTTTATATGGCTCCTTAATGGTTCCCTAATACTGTAAATGAATCCTTCTTCAAAATCAACACAGAGATAAACAGAGATAAGATGAGAAAGTAATTTTTCTCTCTCTGAACAGGCCATTATGGGTGCTGTTGCTTGAATGCAAATGAGGAGAAAAGAGATGGCCTATAGTAGAGGGTGGGGGTGTGGCCAAACTCTCCGCTCTCAGCTGTGCGCTCTCTGATCCATTTCTGCGTTTTTGCGGGGAAAAGAGATGAGAAGCGTTCCATTGAAAAATAAACACATTTCCACATAAAATAAAATTAAACCACTGCTGTTCAAAGGTCCAGAGGCTCAGATAAAGGACTTCCGAGCCTAGAAACACTCGGACGTGCCTCCAGGCAAATAAAAAACCGCATTTCGCATTGCCTAGCGCATTCACAGTCCAAACTCTCTGGGCGTGATTTACAGAGACGCTGAGTACAGACAGACGGGGGTGGAACTGCATTTGCATTTCTTTTTTCGATCTGACGTCAATAAGGTGCCTTGTTCAAAATCGCCCGTTTGAGCTCCGATTTTTTGTAACGCAGAAAAGGATCGCAAATGCTCAGTTTAGACATTTCGCAACTTTTAACCATGGGGGGGGGGGGCTAAACAGGGTAGGGGAGCTCACATTAACGTTCAAAAACCTCAGAAAGTGAAAATTTCATGCCATGGGACCTTTAAACGAGAGAGAAATGTGAGAAAACGCTAATTTGAGGGATTACTGTACTGACAAATATCGGTCGTTAATATCGGCCCACTTTTACACATCGGGCCGATACCGATGTAAGTGACTTTATTGATCTCACACTGGAGAAATGTCGATATATCGTGCATCCCTACTAGTCTCAGCATTCACCGTTTTCAGATTTTCCGCCCCATGGATGAAAGAGCCGGGATAATAACTCACATCTTTATCTAGTTATCCTTTTCAGTTCTTCCTTATGACTTCAACTTTGACTGCAGTGAAAGGCATGCCACCGTGCAGGCCCATAAATCACTTAAGAGGAAGAACCACAGTTACACTTTCCTATACCAGCGGCTACACGACCAACTCCGGCTGCACCGCAAACAAAAACAGAGCGCAGAGAGCAAATGGATTTCATTGTCAAATTCCAAACATGAGCCTGGGACATGCCTTTCTGAGTCGGGAGCGATTGAAGCGTTTTCATTCATAAATCTTGAAAGGGCAGCAACATATGGAAGTACTTTTAGACTGAAGCGGCTCCACATGCTAGCGTTATTATCCACAGTACCGTGACCTGTTCAGAGCAGGGAGAGAGACACACACACAGGAGGTTGGGGGTGAAATGATGTTGTAGAGACGCCGCTATCTGATGGGAGGCAGGAGAAGTGCACCGGAGATATTGGACAGCCCTGCCGCATGTGGAGGCAATTACGTCAAATGGTCTTCTTTAGCTTTCCCCTGTGTCTCAAAGAAATCACAGAAAAGTCCTAGACCGAGCTGTAGCCCACGTCGATTTCACTACTGTTGAGAAGAGATGCCTCAGCCCCATTATTTCAATCGCTGTTGCAATGTTGAGGCGATCTCTGGAGAATGGAGTCTTCAGGCAAAATACAGTATGTACGGGTATGTTTGAGGAATGACTTTTGAAATTAGAGATGACCGCCATGAATGAATGAATGAATGAACTTATTGAGTATGTCACAAAGTCAATATACAGTACATAATACATTACACGTATACATGTACGTGTAGGCATATTAATATAATTTCATTTACAGAAGTAAAAATATCTCAAAGCGTTATGGGAAGAACAGGGATGAAAGAGTTACGTTTTTTAGCGGATCTCCGCTTTTTTTTCAGTCACGGGGTTTTTTTTTTGTTTTTTTTTACATCTGTGCAAATTCGTTGAGAAAGATTTTGGGTGTATATATATGTATAGTTGTGTTTAGGGTCGCCAACCGTCCCTTGAAAAACAGAATCGTCCCGTATTCAGAACAAAAGTACATGTCTCGTATTAAAGGAAAAGTAACGTTTTTTTACAATCTGAGCCTTCTTTCGGCAATAAAACAAGTAGTTTTACTCACCCATAGCAGTTTAGTGTCAATTGGAGCAGTATCGCAGAAGTTATGTTGAGCCGTTCTGTTCTTCTATGATCCCATATCCGTTAGCGTGAGTGCTCGGGGCACTGATTTGCGGTGTCCAAATAACACAAACTTTAGCACTTTTCAAATCACAGAAGATCGCTGTGTCAGGGTAGACTTTTAGTAGATTCCAAAACGGCCTGAAACCCGATATCGCAACAGAAAAGTAAAGTTCAGAGCGGTGTTAGCTTCTTTCGGACTAGTGGTGTTTACAAAACAGCTGAGTTCACGCATGCGCACTGTCCTCTCTGATGATGTCATCAAATGAAACTATAGCTGGATATCGGGTTTCAGGCCGTTTTGGAATCCACTGAAAGCCTACCCTGACACAGCGATCTTCTGTGATTTGAAAAGTGCTAAAGTTTGTGTTATTTGGAGAGCGCAAAGTAATGCCCCGAGCACTCATGTTAACGGATACGGGATCATTAGTAGAACAGAACGGCTACAACATAAGTTCTGCGATACTGCTCCAATTGACACCAGACTGCTATGGGTGAGTAAAACTACTTGTTTTATTGCCGAAAGAAGGCTCAGATTGTTAAAAAAACCCCGTTAATTTTCCTTTAAACTTCGTATTAAACTGCGGGCCGCCCGAGCCCATGTCTGGAGCCGCGGACCGAGCGAGCGATCGCAGCTCGTGCCTCACTTAACGCGTCGCTCCTTACTCCTCGCTTTTTCACCTGCGCCTTTTAGCGCGCATAAGCTCCTCCTCAATGTGGTCTGATTAGACGAAGTGCAAAGCAAAAACAAATCCAATATATACTACTAGTAGGCCTAGTAGGCCTACCTGTTAATAAAATGTGTGGTTTTTTTGTACTTTTATGTACAGTTTTACTTTATTACTAACATATAGCATATAGAAATCCAAATTTCAGAAATGTATATAATTTTCCAGCGGGGGGAAGGGGGGGACTTTCCGCTTTTTTCATGATTGGCCACTTTCATCCCTGTGAAGAAGTGTCAACTTTTTGAATCCCACCCCTCACAGTCACTTAAACATTAATATTGTCCGGTTTCCTCTGAACCAGAGAATATATTTACAATGTTCACAGATAAGCCCTTTATAATAATTTTATATATTATCCATTACAACACTGCATCACTATAACGACTCAGAATACTAAATTTGTATGATTTTTTAAACAGCTTAAAGTTTGAACAGTGTTTTAGTTCATCACTCAGGCTGTTCCATATTTTCATATCTTGTTTCTTTGCTTTGTTTGAGGTCTAAAAACATGTATCTTTTTTGTTATTTTGACCATTTGTCATTTTCTGCAAATAAATGCTCTAAACGATAATATTTTTATTTGGAATTTGGGGGAAATGTTGTCAGTAGTTTATAGACTCAAACAAAAATGTTCCTTTTGCCCAAACACAAACCTATAAGTGGTCAAATCAGAAAAACTAATAATTTTGCAGAGCTGTAGTTTGCAGTAAGATTCTGTCCACAGCTCAGCCCACAAGCCTATGTCACCCATACTCCCACAACTCAATTCTCCATAAATATTTAAAAAAGCAGGACACAAAACAATATACAACTTCACAAACCTGATACAATGTGCAGTACTTTCATTAGTGATATTTACATCAGTTATAATATGATAGCACTCTAATGGAGGAGTGACAAAGGGGACTTGGAGCATCAAATATATATTTAAAAAAAAGTTTATACATTGTTTTTAGGGCTGTCAGTTTAACATGTTAATTAGATTAATTAATTACACTGCAAATTAACACGTTATAAAAATTAACACAATTAATTAGGAGTGGCAATTCAGGAAGAAGACTGACTTTATTGATCTCACACAGGAGAAATTGTCCTCTGCATTTGACCCATCCTGTTATCAGGAGCAGTCTGCAGCACATGACTTCGCCCGGGGACCATCTCCATGATCTTGTTGCTGAGGCTTGGTCAGGACCTCAGCTGGAGGATTTTACCATGTATGTTTTGCGCGTGCATTTTAAATTTGGCGTGTGGCGGGCAAAACGCTGCTTGGGCCTTTGAACGGCAAGTTTATTTATAAAAAAAACAAAGATAGGACGATCAATAAGAACGCGGTGATGTGAAGCTTTTGTCAAAAAGAATTTTCCGATCACCAACGCTGCTCCAGCCTGATGGATCATTTGAACGATAAACACGTCCGGACAAGTTCCATTGTTACCGATGATAGAGTGAGCGTGAGCGCACTTCGACAAACCACCAAACCACCAAACCACCAAAACCACGCTCCCAGAATTTGGGAAACGAATGAGCAAAGACTACTGCAATAGCCTTTTCTATGGTCTACCCTCCAAAACTCTCAACAAACTCCAATATATCCAAAACTCTGCTACCCGCCTCCTCACCCACACCCGCTCCCGAGACCACATCACTCCTGTCGTCCAAAACCTCCACTGGCTCCCCATCCTTCAGCGCATCCAATTCAAAGTCCTCCTCATGGCCCACAAAGCCCTCCATAACCTGGCCCCATCACACCTCTCTGACCTCCTGCACCGCCACACCCCATCCCGCTCCCTCCGTTCCTCCGACGCCAACCTCCTGTCCCTCCTGCACCTCCACACCCCATCCCGCTCCCTCTAACCTCCTGTCCCTCCCCTACAGGACCAAGCTCCAAACCTGCCCCCACCCTCTGGAACTCACTCCCACCACCTGTGACTGCTCTGACCTCCCCACCTTCAAAAAACTGCTCAAGTTTAGTTTAGTCTTAGTTTAGTCCTGGTTTAGTCCTAGTTTAGTCCTAGTTTAGTCCTCATTTAGTTCTAGTTTAGTCCTGGTTTAGTCCTGGTTTAGTCCTTGTTTAGTCCTGGTTTAGTCCTTCTTTAGTACTGGTTTAGTTCTAGTTTGGTCCTAGTTTAGTCCTTGTTTAGTCCTGGTTTAGTCCTTGTTTAGTCCTGGTTTAGTCCTCATTTAGTTCTAGTTTAGTCCTAGTTTAGTCCTCATTTAGTCCTTGTTTACTCCTTGTTTAGTCCTAGTTTAGTCCTAGTTTAGTCCTAGTTTAGTCCTCATTTAGTTCTAGTTTAGTCCTGGTTTAGTCCTAGTTTAGTCCTGGTTTAGTCCTTCTTTAGTACTGGTTTAGTTCTAGTTTGGTCCTAGTTTAGTCCTGGTTTAGTCCTGGTTTAGTCCTCATTTAGTTCTAGTTTAGTCCTCATTTAGTCCTTGTTTAGTCCTGGTTTAGTCCTTGTTTAGTCCTAATTTAGTTCTAGTTTAGTCCTGGTTTAGTCCTAGTTTAGTCCTCATTTAGTCCTGGTTTAGTCCTTGTTTAGTCCTTGTTTAGTCCTGGTTTAGTCCTCATTTAGTTCTAGTTTAGTCCTCATTTAGTTCTAGTTTAGTTCTAGTTTAGTCCTCATTTAGTTCTAGTTTAGTTCTAGTTTAGTCCTAACCCTAACCTTCAAAAAAATTGCTCAAGACTCACCTTTTTAAAACTGCTTTTAATGTTTGTAAATGTTTAATTTTTTTCTGATTGTTTGTTTTATTACTTGTTTTATTACTTATTTTACCTTCTGTACAGCGTCTTTGAGTGTCTTGAAAAGCGCTTTATGAATAAAATGTATTATGTATTACATGTGTTAATGTGTTAATGTATTACAAATCCTGTAATTAATTTGATTATTTGCACTAATAGTTTTCTGTGAATGAAGCATTTTCAAAGCAATAAAAGGTAACATAGTGACCTCAGTATATTTTATGTGTTAACACTTAACACAATATAATTACCCCTCTTTAAATTTTGACAGGCTATCGATCCAAACCCAAAATAAAAAAAATATCCATCCACATGAGTGTGTGTGAGGTGGTTAGAGAAGCTTATTTTTTCATTTATGGCAACTACAGCTTTCGTCTAAAGCTCCAAAATTCAATTCCAATGAGCAATGTTTATCTGGTTTATTTTATTGGCATCAAAGTTTTCATACTGTGATCAAACAATTTGGGGCATCTTGCAAGTCAGCCTTGGTCTGCCGTCCCCTGAGACACATCCTCCTACACACTGTAAGCACCTGGACAACCCTAGGACAATTCTGACCATCGAATTGCGATATATATACCCCATAATGTATTCTTTCCTTTGGGCTAGTTTTATTTATCCTTCACGGAGTCTTATAAAAGGAGTTGGAGGAGTTGGATCTGTGCTGTCAGGGCAAGCAGCCATTCTTCGTGGTTCTGTTTTCAGCACACAAATCTTGCAGTTTGGACGCAGAATGTCAGCTTGTTTCTCTTAAATGTCCCAACCTTTAAGTAGTCCCTGAGACAACACACCGGCTTTCCCCTCTGGATGGACGTTATTATCACACACAAGCAGGAATGGTTCTTACCTGGTGGGCAATCCTCTTATCCGCGCACTGCCAAGCTGAAATGTCAACCACAAGCGCTTTACATGAGTCACGCTTGTTTGGAAAGTTGTTGACATTAGAAAGTTTAACATAAGGTAAACGGTCATATTTTTATATAGAGCTTTTCCAGCTTTACGGCACTCAAACCAATTGTACACAAAGCCATTCAAAGTGCTTTATAGAATATGAAAGTAATTATAATCACCGTACAAACAAATCAAAACATAAATAATGGCTGTAAAATCAACATTAAAGGTCCCATGACATGGTACTTCTTGATGCTTTTATATGGCTCCTTAATGGTTCCCTAATACTGTAAATGAATCCTTCTTCAAAATCAACACTCAGTGCATGAGAAACAGAGATAAGATGAGAAAGAGTCATTTTTCTCTCTCTGAACAGTCCATTATGGGCGTTGTTGCTTGAATGCAAATGAGGAGGACAGAGATGGCCTATAGTAGAGGGTGGGGGCGTGGCCAAACTCTCCGCTCTCAGCTGTGCGCTCTGACCCACTTCCGTGTTTTTGCACGGGGGGAGAGATGAGAACCGTTCCATTGAAAAATAAACACATTTCCACAGAAAATAAAATTAAACCACTGCTGTTTCAGATATCCACAGGCTCAGATAAAGGACTTCCGAGCCTAGAAACACTCGCAAGTTCCTCCAGGCAAATAAAAAAAACGCATTTCGCATTGCGTAGCTCCTCCGCAGTCCAAACTCTCTGGGCGTGATTTACAGAGACGCTGAGTACAGACAGACGGGGGTGGAACTGCATTTGCATTTCTTTTTTCGAGCTGACGTCAATAAGTTTCCTTGTTCAAAATCGCCCGTTTGAGCCCTGACTTTTTCTAACGCGGAAAAGGATCGCAAATGCTCAGTTTAGACATTTCGCAACTTTTAACCATGGGGGGTTGGGGGGGCTAAACAGGGTAGGGGAGCTCACATTAGCGTTCAAAAACCTCAGAAAGTGAAAATTTCATGCCATGGGACCTTTAAAATAGAAGAGTCCACCGTTTTGGACGCAGACACTGGTGACGAGACGGGTTAAGGCTGCGTCCCATTTCTCTGCCCTACCCCTTGGTTTTGCGCGTTCATGTGAGGGCAAGGGGTGTCCCGATTCTAATTTTGATCAAGGGCTCGGGCCGCGACCGAGGGCTACTGTTCATACCCCTTGAAACGAAGTAAGCTCTCGACCAGACTTGAAACGAAGGGGTACGCCTACAAGCTCAGGCAGGTTTTGGGATCAGGATGGCAGCGTCACATCGACCAGCCGAGGAGTCTCATAAATGTATTTTCAGCAGTTGTAATTATCGATTAACAGTTTAGCAGGTTTACAATTATGACGCTTATGTTCTACGTTACTTTTAGTGAACTGTTGTTGCGGTTTTAATTGTAGCGATGTCTGTTTAGCTGACGTTATCCAATCCGATCCAACTTTATTTCTATAGCACATTTTATAAACAGAAACAGTTTCCAAATTGCTGCACATAAAACAATAAAACTTAATAAAAACA